>OX359293.1:30535853-30538353 GCA_947179395.2 Pulicaria dysenterica
TGTTGTTGTTTGTTGTTGTTGTTGTTGTTTTTATTGTTGCTTTTGTTTTTGTTGTTGTTGTTGTTTGTGTTGTTGTTGTAGTTGTTTTTGTTTTTGTTGTTTGTTGTTGTTGTTGTTGTTGTTGTTTGTTTTTGTTGTTGTTGTTATTTGTTGTTCTTATTGTTGTTGTTGTTCTCGGTTCTTCTTGCTGTTGTTGTTGGTGTTATTGTTTGTTGTTCTCGGTTCTTCTTGTCGTTGTTGTTGGTGTTGTTGTTTGTTGTTGTTGTTTTTATTCTTTTTTTTGTCGTTGTTGTTGTTTGTGTTGATTTTGTTGTTTTTTGTTATTGTGGTAGTTGTTGTTGTTGTTGGTGTTGTTGTTTTTGTTGTTCTTGTTGTTGTTGTTCTTGATGATGATGTTGTTGTGGTTGTTTGTTGTTCTTGTTGTTGTTTGTTATTGTTCTTGTTGTTTGTTGTTTGTTGTTGTTATTGTTAGTTGTTTTTTTTGTTGTTGTTGTTGTTTGCTGTTCTTGTTTGTTGTTGTTGTTGTTTGTTATTGCTTGTTGTTGTTGTTTGTTGTTCTCGATTCTTATTGTTGTTTTTGTTAGTGTTGTTGTTGTTTTAATTGTTTGTTTTGCTTTTCTTGTTGTTTGTGTTGTTTTTGTTGTTTGTTGTTGTTGTTGTTGTTGTTGTTGTTGTTGTTGATGTTGCTGTTTTTGTTGTTTGTAGTTGTTATTTGTTATTACTTGTTGTTGTTGTTTGTTGTTGTTGTTGTTGTTTGTTGTTGTTGTCGTTTGTGTTGTTGTTGTAGTTGTTTTTGTTTTTGTTGTTTGTTATTGTTGTTGTTGTTGTTGTTGTTTGTTGTTGTTTGTTATTGCTTGTTTTTGTTGTTTATTGTTCTTGTTTGTTTTTGTTTGTTGTTTGTTGTTGTTGTTATTGTTCTTGTTGTTTGTTATTGCTTGTTGTTGTTGTTGTTGTTTGTTGTTCTCGGTTCTTCTTGTTGTTGTTGTTGGTGCTGTTGTTTGTTGTTCTCAGTTCTACTTGTTGTTGTTGTTGGTGTTGTTGTTTATTGTTGTTGTTTTTATTCATTTTTTGTCGTTGTTGTTGTTTGTGTTGATTTTGTTGTTTGTCGTTATTTTGGTAGTTGTTGTTGTTGTTGTTGGTGTTGTTGTTTTTGTTGTTTTTGTTGTTGTTGTTCTTAATGTTGTTGTTGTTGTTGTTTGTTGTTCTTATTGTTGTTTGTTGTTGGTGTAGTTGTTTGTTCTTGTTATTGTTAGTTGTTGTTGTTGTTATTTTGGTTGTTGTTGTTGTTTCTTGTTGTTGTTGTTTGTTATTGCTTGTTGTTGTTGTTGTTGTTTGTTATTGCTTGTTGTTGTTGTTTATTGTTCTCGGTTCTTATTGTTGTTTTTGTTGGTGTTGTTGTTGTTTTAATTGTTTGTTTTGTTTTTCTTGTTGTTTGTGTTGTTTTTGTTGTTTGGAGTTGTTGTTTTTGTTGTTGATGTTGCTGTTTTTGTAGTTTGTTGTTGTTATTTGTTATTACTTGTTGTTGTTGTTTGTTGTTGTTGTTGTTGTTGTTTGTGTTGTTGTTGTAGTTGTTTTTGTTTTTGTTGTTTGTTATTGTTGTTGTTGTTGTTGTTTGTTGTTGTTTGTTATTGCTTGTTGTTGTTGTTTGTTGTTCTTGTTTTTTTTGTTTGTTGTTTGTTGTTGTGCTTGTTATTTGTTATTGGTTGTTGTTGTTGTTTGTTGTTCTTGTTTGTGGTTGTTGTTGTTGTTGTTTGTTATTGCTTATTGATGTTGTTTGTTGTTCTCGGTTCTTCTTGTTGATTTTGTTGGTGTTGTTGTTTGTTATTGTTGTTTTAATTGTTTGGTTTGTTTTTCTTGTTTTTCTTGTTGTTTGTGTTGTTTTTGTTTTTTATTGTTGTTGTTTATGTTGTTGTTGATGTTGTTGTTTTTGTTGTTGTTATTTGTTATTACTTGTTGTTGTTGTTGTTGATTTTATTGTTGTTTTTGTTGTTGTTTGTGTTGTTGTTGTAGTTGTTTTTGTTGTTTGTTGTTTGTTGTTGTTGTTGTTGTTGCTGTTGTTGTTTGTTGTTGTTTGTTATTGCTTGTTGTTGTTGTTCAATGTTCTTGTTTGTTTTTGTTTGTTGTTGTTGTTGTTATTATTTGTTATTGCTTGTTGTTGTTGTTTGTTGTTCTTGTTTGTTGTTGTTGTTTGTTATTGCTTGTTGTTGTTGTTTGTTGTTGCTTGTTGTTGTTGTTTGTTGTTTTCGGTTCTTCTTGTTGTTTTTGTTGGTGTTGTTGTTTGTTGTTGTTCTTTTAATTGTTTGTTTTGTTTTTCTTGTTGTTTGTTGTTGTTGTTGTTGTTGTTGTTGTTGTTGATGTTGTTGCTTTTGTTGTTTATTGTTGTTATTTGTTATTGCTTGTTGTTGTTGTTTGTTGTTATTGTTGTTGTTTTTATTGTTGCTTTTGTTTTTGTTGTTGTTGTTGTTTGTGTTGTTGTTGTAGTTGTTTTTGTTTTTGTTGT
>OX359293.1:30548353-30560853 GCA_947179395.2 Pulicaria dysenterica
GTTGTTGTTGTTGTTTGTTATTGCTTGTTGTTGTTGTTTGTTGTTCTCGATTCTTGTTGTTGTTGTTGTTGGTGTTGTTGTTTATTGTTCTCGGTTCTTCTTGTTGTTGTTGTTGGTGTTGTTGTTTGTTGTTCTCAGTTCTTCTTGGTGTTGTTGTTGGTATTGTTGTTTATTGTTGTTGTTTTTATTCTTTTTTTTTTGTCGTTGTTGTTGTTTGTGTTGATTTTGTTTTTTGTTGTTATTATGGTAGTTGTTGTTGTTGTTGGTGTTGTTGTTTTTGTTGTTCTTCTTGTTGTTGTTCTTGATGTTGTTGTTGTTGTTGTTTGTTGTTTCTTGTTGTTGTTGTTTGTTGTTGTTGTTGTTTGTTATTGCTAGTTGTTGTTTTTTGTTGTTCTTGTTTGTTTTTGTTTGTTGTTTGTTGTTCTTGTTGTTTTTGTTGTTGTTATTTGTTATTACTTGTTGTTGTTGTTGTTGATTTTATTGTTGTTTTTGTTGTTGTTTGTGTTGTTGTTGTAGTTGTTTTTATTGTTTGTTGTTTGTTGTTTGTTGTTGTTGTTGTTGTTGCTGTTGTTGTTTGTTGTTGTTTGTTATTGCTTGTTGTTGTTGTTCAATGTTCTTGTTTGTTTTTGTTTGTTGTTGGTTGTTGTTGTTGTTATTTCTTATTGCTTGTTGTTGTTGTTTGTTGTTCTTGTTTGTTGTTGTTGTTTGTTATTGCTTATTGTTGTTTGTTGTTGCTTGTTGTTGTTGTTTGTTGTTTTCTGTTCTTCTTGTTGTTTTTGTTGGTGTTGTTGTTTGTTGTTGTTGTTTTAATTGTTTGTTTTGTTTTTCTTGTTGTTTGTGTTGTTGTTGTTGTTTGTTGTTGTTGTTGTTGTTGTTGTTGTTGATGTTGTTGCTTTTGTTGTTTATTGTTGTTATTTGTTATTGCTTGTTGTTGTTGTTTGTTGTTGTTGTTGTTGTTTTTATTGTTGTTTTTGTTTTTGTTGTTGTTGTTGTTTATGTTGTTGTTGTAGTTGTTTTTGTTTTTGTTGTTTGTTGTTGTTGTTGTTGTTGTTGTTGTTGTTGTTGTTGTTGTTTGTTTTTGTTGTTGTTCTTATTTGTTGTTCTTATTGTTGTTGTTGTTCTCGGTTCTTCTTCTTGTTGTTGTTGGTGTTGTTGTTTGTTGTTCTCGGTTCTTCTTATCGTTGTTGTTGGTGTTGTTGTTTGTTGTTGTTGTTTTTATTCTTTTTTTGTCGTTGTTGTTGTTTGTGTTGATTTTGTTGTTTTATGTTATTGTGGTAGTTGTTGTTGTTGTTGGTGTTGTTGTTTTTCTTGTTCTTGTTGTTGTTGTTCTTGATGATGATGTTGTTGTTGTTGTTTGTTGTTCTTGTTGTTGTTTGTTGTTGTTCTTGTTGTTTGTTGTTTGTTGTTGGTATTGTTAGTTGTTTTTTTGTTGTTGTTGTTTCTTGTTGTTGTTGTTTGCTGTTCTTGTTTGTTGTTGTTGTTGTTTGTTATTGCTTGTTGTTGTTGTTTGTTGTTCTCGATTCTTATTGTTGTTTTTGTTAGTGTTGTTGTTGTTTTAATTGTTTGTTTTGTTTTTCTTGTTGTTTGTGTTGTTTTTGTTGTTTGTTGTTGTTGTTGTTGTTGTTGATGTTGCTGTTTTTGTTGTTTGTTGTTGTTATTTGTTATTACTTGTTGTTGTTGTTTGTTGTTGTTGTTGTTGTTTGTTGTTGTTTTTGTTGTTGTGGTGGTTTGTGTTGTTGTTGTAGTTGTTTTTGTTTTTGTTGTTTGTTATTGTTGTTGTTGTTGTTGTTGTTTGTTGTTGTTTGTTATTGCTTGTTTTTGTTGTTTATTGTTCTTGTTTGTTTTTGTTTGGTGTTTGTTGTTGTTGTTGTTGTTGTTATTTTATATTGCTTGTTGTTATTGTTTGTTGTTTTTGTTTGTTGTTGTTGTTGTTTGTTATTGCTTGTTGTTGTTGTTTGTTGTTCTCGGTTCTTCCTTTTGATTTTTTGGAGTTGTTGTTTGTTGTTGTTGTTTTAATTGTTTGTTTTGTTTTTCTCGTTGTTTGTGTTGTTTTTGTTGTTTGTTGTTGTTGTTGTTTATTGTTGTTGTTGTTGATGTTGTTGTTTTGGTTGTTTGTTGTTGTTGTTGTTGTTGTTGTTTGTTTTTATTGTTGTGGTTATTTGTTGTTCTTATTGTTGTTGTTGTTGTTTGTTATTGCTTGTTGTTGTTGTTGTTTATTGTTGTTGTTTGTTTTTGTTTGTTGTTTGTTGTTGTTGTTGTTGTTTGTTATTGCTTGTTGTTGTTGTTTGTTGTTCTCGATTCTTGTTGTTGTTGTTGTTGGTGTTGTTGTTTATTGTTCTCGGTTCTTCTTGTTGTTGTTGTTGGTGTTGTTGTTTGTTGTTCTCAGTTCTTCTTGGTGTTGTTGTTGGTATTGTTGTTTATTGTTGTTGTTTTTATTCTTTTTTTTTTGTCGTTGTTGTTGTTTGTGTTGATTTTGTTTTTTGTTGTTATTATGGTAGTTGTTGTTGTTGTTGGTGTTGTTGTTTTTGTTGTTCTTCTTGTTGTTGTTCTTGATGTTGTTGTTGTTGTTGTTTGTTGTTTCTTGTTGTTGTTGTTTGTTGTTGTTGTTGTTTGTTATTGCTAGTTGTTGTTTTTTGTTGTTCTTGTTTGTTTTTGTTTGTTGTTTGTTGTTGTTGTTGTTATTTGTTATTGCTTGTTGTTGTTTGTTGTTATTGTTTGTTGTTGTTGTTGTTTGTTATTGCTTGTTGTTGTTGTTTGTTGTTGCTTGTTGTTGTTGTTTGTTGTTCTTGTTTGTTGTTGTTGTTGTTGTGTGTTATTGCTTGTTGTTGTTGTTTGTTGTTCTCGGTTCTTATTGTTGTTTTTGTTGGTGTTGTTGTTGTTTTAATTGTTTTAATTGTTTGTTTTGTTTTTCTTGTTGTTTGTGTTGTTTTTGTTGTTTGTTGTTGTTGTTGTTGTTGTTAGTCTTAATTTGTTTACATTCCATCAGCGCTGAAGTATTCAAAGAAGATTTCAGCAGAAGACTTTAACTGAAGATTTGTCTCGTCTTAAATAACGATCATCTGAAGGGCTGAAAGTTTCATCTCTGAAACTTTCAGTTTACTGAAGTTAGTCTTCAGCAAATGGTCCCCTCAGTGACGTCATCAACTGTCACTTTCAAGACAGTTTTGCATGAGGAAATCTGTTGCTAATCAATTCACTAGATTGTGACGTTTGTCACCTATTCAACGGCTAGGATTGATTAGGGAAATGTATATATACTCTTCTCTTAGTCGAGAAGAGTGGGCTAACGATTACTGTATGTTCAGTAAGCAATAGCTAAAGTCTGTCTACTTTCTCTCAAGTCTGTACTTGTTTTTCATTGAATTTAAGAAGTTTGTTCTTCTTAAATTCTCGTCTGTAAAGTTTGTTATATCAATATTAACAATCTTTGACATCTCTTTCTGTTCTTATAATTACTATTTCCGCACTTAATTGTTATTTAAGTTAGTAATATTCACTATTTGGGAACAACAATTGGTATCAGAGCAGGTTCAAATTCTTCTATAATTTGTGATCTGCCGAGATGTCTAAAGTTGATTATAATGATAATGGGTCTTCTGGTAAACCACGAAAGTTTTCCTCTGAAAATTTCTCTAGCTGGAAGGGAAGAATGCTTCTCTATGTTGAAAACTTGGATACTATGTCTCTGTCTGTCCTAGAAAATGGTCCTATCATTCCAAAGACCATTTCGCTTATTAGTGAAGAAGGTGATCCACTGGAATCTCTTCCTAAACCAAGGAACCAATGGACTGAAGAAGATAGGAGACAGGTAAACTTGGATGCTAAGATTCGAAATAATATTGCTATCTCACTTCCAAATGATATCTATCATACTATTTCTAATCTGAAAACTGCAAAAGATATGTGGGAAGCCTTATGTATAGCTTACGAAGGAACTGAAGAGGTGAAGGAGAACAAGAGAACGAATGTCATCAGGAAGTATGAAAGTTTTTGTGCTAAAGAATCTGAAACTCTTACTGAAGTTTATACTAGGTTTACTTGTTTGCTGAATGATATGCTGGAAGCTGATGTTCAGAGAGAGAAGATTTAGATTCTCAACAGGTTCCTAGATGCTCTTCCCAGTGAATGGGACACTATGTGTCTTGTTCTCAGGACCAACAACAAGCTGAAGAAGTTGGATATGAGAAAGCTGTATGGTATTCTTCTGAATGATGAGCAAACTAGAGCTCAGAAACTGGAGCCGAAGAGATCAGCTAAGAAGAGCTTAGCTCTTGTAGCAGAAACTGAGGTACCAGCTCATCAATTCTCTGATGATTCTGACACTGAGACTGAAACTGACTGGGTAGCTGGAGATGAAGAAGGTCATCCAGAGTTCAAGGTTGAACGCGCTTTTATAATGAAGAACTTCAACAAGTTCCTAAAGTTCAAGGCTAAAACAAATGATCAAGGTTCAGGTAGCTTCAAATCCACCACTGATAAATCCAAGCAGGAATGCTACAAATGTGGCAAGCTTGGTCACTTCGCTGCAAACTGCTTTGTCAAATCCTCCTCCAAGAGTTATCCTTCAAAGACTGACAAGTACAAATCAAAGTACAAGGCACTGAAGCTGAAAAGTCAAGAATCATCTGAAAAGAAGAAAGAGAAGGCAATGATCGCTGGAGAACTGAATTGGACTGACTCGGAAACATCCGATGATGATCAAGAGTCTGAACAAGCTCTGTTTGCTGAAGAATTCTCAGGGTGTGCTCAGCCCTACATGTGTTTGATGGCAGCTGAAAGCCAGTTCAAGAAAGATCTAGCTACTGCTGAAAGGTAGAGTTCAGCTGAGGGTTGGAATTTCTCTATGATGTACAAGGTATCAAACTTTCAGAATTATGAGTCTAATGAGAAAAATGATATGTTTGCTTATTTAGTATCCGATTTAATTTCTGCGCATAATGAACAATCATAATCAAGAAAATCCTTTCAGATCAACAAAATCTGATTCAGAAAACTGAAACTGAAAATGACCCTCTTGTTCAAGAGTCCCTTGCATTGAAATGTCATCTAAAGTTGTTAACAAATGAAATAAAAATGGCTAAAGCAGAGCTATCTTTAACAAACGATAAACTCAAAGATTGTCAGTCCATAATTGATCTCTGGCTCAGTCCCAATAAACTTGCTTTTGAGAGTATCAATCATCAAATGATCATTCAGAGAGAAAGAGTTGGGTTAGGAAAAATCAAAGAAGCTGCCTCATTTAGCAAAAAATGTAAAAATGTTGATGAAATGTTTTTCAGTGAGTTCACTCGTGAAAACATAGGAAACTCAAATATGCTATATAAAAGATTTACTAAGGCAGCCAGTGATGTCCCTGAGTTCAATGAGGAAACTAATTCTGAAATCAGAAACATACAGTTGCCTTCCGATAGCTTGGTTGAAAATCAGAATTATTCTCATCCCACTGAATCCTTATTCAACATGATCACTGAATCTGAATTGATTACTTCAGCTAAATCTGAACCCATAACTTCCATCAAAACTGAATCCACTTCAGTTCACAACATCACTGAACCTCTGACAGCTGAAGCTTCATCTGGATCTAATCATTCAAAACATAGTCAGAAGCTCAAAATATCAAAAACACAAAGTGTTCAGTATGAAAAGCCAAAATCAAAAGGGTTGAGCAAATTTCGAAAATTTGAATCAACTCTGAAGATTATGATGAATCAGTTAAAAGAGTTAACTAGATCTAATTCTCAAAAGGATAATTCCAAACAGCAAAAGGATTCCAAATCCATACGTAAATGCTATAAATGTGGTATTAGAGGTCATGAAGCTAAAACATGTGATTCTCCTGTCGCTACCTGTAGCATTTCTTCTGAGCCCATCAGCAGGTGGGTTCACAAATTGGTTTAACCTTTTGTTAAATTATACCGGGAGGTCAAGGAAACAATACCTGGTACCTTGACAGTGGATGTTCTCGACATATGACTGGATGTAAATCGTTACTGACAAAAGTTACGCCAGCTGATGGTCCACAAGTTTTATTTGGTGGAGGTAAATGTGAAAAAACAGATGCCTATGGTCAATTGAAGAAAGGTGTTATTCACATTAAGAATATTACTCATGTTACCGGACTTGAGCACAATCTGATTAGTATAAGTCAGATGTGTGATGCTGACTATTCTGTTCTTTTCAAGAAATACAAGTGTTCTATCAGAAATAAAGAAGGCACTGAAGTCCTTCAAGCCAAGAGAATAGATAACATGTATGTTCTCGATTTCAATTCAGTCTCGTCTCCTTCAGATGTATGCTTTTTATCACAGTCAGTCAAAGAACTACATTGGTTGTGGCACAAAAGGTTGTCACATCTGAATTTCAAAAACCTGAGTAAATTGGCACAAGATCAACTTGCCAAAGGATTGCCTAAGATTAGCTATGTGAAAGACAAGGTGTGTCATGCTTGCGAAAAGGGGAAGCAAAAGAAGTCAGTTTACAAATCAAAGCACTGTGATCAGATCAATCAAGCATTTCAGTTGCTTCACATGGATCTCTTTGGACCCGTCAGCACTCCAAGCCTCAGTGGAAAGAAATATACTCTAGTAATTGTGGATGAATATACACGTTTCACTTGGGTATTTTTCCTGTCTAAAAAGAGTGAAACAGCTGAGATCATTATTAGCTTCATCACAAGAATTAATCGTCAGTACGATGTTCATATCAAACAGCTGAGAAGTGATCATGGTACTGAATTTCGAAATAGAACCCTTGAGGATTTCTGCGAAGAAAATGGGATCGTTCAGAATTTCTCAGCCGCCTACACCCCTCAACAAAATGGAGTTGCTGAAAGGAAGAATCGCACTCTAATCGAAGCTGCACGAACCATGCTTGCTGAAGCAAAGATTTCATTACGTTTCTGGGCTGAAGCTATCAATACAGCATGTTACACACAGAACAGATCATTGGTAGTTAAAAGGCACTTGAAAACACCTTATGAACTACTGCACAACAAGATTCCAAATATTGGTCATTTGAGAATCTTTGGTTGTACATGCTTTATTCTGAACAGTAAGGATCGCCCAAGTAAGTTTGCTCCCAAGGCTGATGAAGGAATATTTCTTGGGTATTCCAACATTTCCAAGGCATACAGAGTGTTTAATTTCAAAAGTAATACTATCTTTGAAACAATGGATGTCACATTTGATGAATTAGATCTTCAGTCAAGACACTCAGATCAAAACACTGAAATTTCAGATAACTGGGATGAGTTGCTTTCCTCTCCCTTTGAAGACACTTCAGCTGATCTGCCACCAGAAACAGCTTGCGATGATTGTGATGAAAATGGCATACCTCCTACTACTCCCATTCCCATTTCAGTTGATACATCCTGTAAAACACCAATTCCTGCACCCTTTAATCCTGACATACCACTGATTGATTTTGACTCCCAGTCTCCATCCTCAACTGAAGTTCTCTCTGATCCCTTTATCGAAATAAATTCCTCCTTTGCTGACTCTCCAACTGAACCATTTCAAGTTGCAAAACCCATACCTCCTAACACCAAATGGACTAAAGCTCATCCTATTGATCAAGTGATTGGAGATCTAAATGATGGGGTTCGCACTAGAGGTTCAGCAACACCCGGGTTTTGTATGTTTGCTGACTTCATTTCTCAAATTGAACCAAAGAAAGTAAATGATGCTTTAAAAGATTCACATTGGGTATCAGCAATGCAAGAGGAACTGAATGAGTTTAAAAGGAATAAAGTATGGAATCTCGTACCACCCCCATCGAATCAGTCAGTGATAGGAACCAAATGGGTCTTCAGAAACAAGAAAGATGAATCAGGGGTTGTCATTCGGAACAAAGCAAGATTAGTTGCCAAGGGATATTGTCAAGAAGAAGGAATTGATTATGATGAGACATTTGCTCCTGTTGCACGAATGGAAGCAATTCGCATATTTCTTGTTTTGCTGCTCATAAAGGTTTCTGAGTTTTTCAAATGGATGTCAAATGTGCTTTTCTCAATGGAGAACTGAAAGAAGAGGTATACGTTCAGCAACCACCTGGTTTCGAGAATCCAAAATATCCAAATCATGTCTACAAGCTAGACAAAGCATTGTATGGATTGAAACAAGCACCTCGAGCCTGATTCAGATTATGCAGGTTGTCATTTGGACCGAAAAAGTACCACTGGTGGATGTCAGTTGCTTGGACACAAACTCGTCAGTTGGCAAAGCAAGAAACAGACTCTATTTCTCTATCTACTGCTGAAGCTGAATATATTTCAGCAGGAAGTTGCTGTGCACAAATTCTGTGGATTCAGCATCAGCTTGCTGATTATGGTGTTTTACTTGCAAAAACTCCCATCTACTGTGACAACACCAGTGCCATAGCCATTTCAAACAATCCTGTGCTTCATATGCGAACAAAACACATCGATGTTCGTCATCACTTCATCAGAGATCACATTGCTAACAATGATATTGAACTATATTTTGTTCCAACTGAACATCAGTTAGCTGATATATTCACCAAGGCTCTGGATGAAGCACGCTTCAATTATCTTGTTTCTGAACTTGGCATGCTGAATCTTTGAGCAACTGAAATTTTCAACTGAAATGTGGTCCACTGAAACCTGCTTGACTGAACTGTGCAAACTGAAACCTGTTCTACTAACATCTCAACTAAAACTCTTTGGCTGAAAGGTAAGTTTTCTTTTACTTTATGTTAATAAAATATTGCTTGGATTTATGACTTTTTGTTAACTCAATTTATCTTTATTTGGGGTAGCATTTATTACAGCCGTCATTTCATGTTCAGTTTTTATCTCAAATAATGATTACTTCTTCTCTTTATTTACCTTTACTTATCACCTAGATAATCTCATTCTTCTCATTCTCACCATCTTTCATCCTCTTCCCTCCATTTCTTCCTCTCATTACTGTTGCTACTTTCTTCATGGAACTCACCTTTGTAATCATCAACCATCCATTCATGTACACCATCACCATCAGGATTAATAATATAGGGCTTGGAGCATCAGTCCAAATCGCCGTAAATCTTCTTGATTAATCAACTGGGGCGATCATCTTTTGGCATGGACACAAGTTTCTTTTGGCTATTTGCTTTTGATCATTTTTAATATGCTCCATTGTAACTATGTTGTCTGCATTTCTCTTTAATGGAAAATAGTCTTATGATATGTTCTGTGCTTTTCTTTACTATCTTATCTTTATGCCTAGTTCATAATTTTTACTTTACTAAGTCAATGTAATTCTTAGTTATTTTCACTTAATATTGTTCTCTGAAATACCCTGATTAACAACCTTTCAGTTTGCAAATATTAAATGATAATAAATAAAAATTATAAACATCTGCAATTTACTTCGGTTATTTTTTTTAACTATGGTTAGTTTACGGTTTCATCTAACGGTTGGATATTAATCAAATAAGGTTTTTATTTTTGAAATCACCGTCTCATTCTCTATTCTCCGCTCATCACTTCTTTCTCTAACAACCTATATAACGCTACATCATCTTCTTCAATCTTTTCTTTACTGTTTTCCTTCTCCTTCGACACGCTTTTACTTTCTCTAATCATGTCTCGCCCAGCAACCATGTGTGTTCATCTTCCAGAATCAGTTGTACCAATCATCTCAAATGCTGATATTGTTTTCAAATCGAACAATATTTCTGTATCGCTCACTCCTGTTACTTCCAAATCAAAATTCTTCCATCTTCTCAACTTTCTTCGTCATTGCCCCATCAACTATGCGTTAACCACCCAACTCGGCATGTTTGAGGAACATCTGTGTGAATTTTGGATGACCGCTAATGTTCTCGATGAGACCGCTACAAACCCAAAAATATCTTTCACCCTCCTGAACGGCAAGCAAAAATGTCGTGTTGACAAGTATTTTCTTGCTGAAGCTCTTCATCTTCCAACTGATGATAAGTCTCCCTGTGAACCTTTCTCCAAATCAGCAAAGGAAATTATCAATGAATATCTGAAGATTCCTGCTACTTCATATATCAAAGACAAAACCCTAGTTCAAAATAAACTCCCATCCGTGTGGTGTAGTTTCTTCAGTATTCTTTCCTTTTGTATGACTGCAAAAACAGGAGGAATGGATCAAGTGGCTGACAACGTACTGAGTTTAGGTCATGCTCTGATGTATGACACAAAAGTTGATTATGCTGCTTTTGTCTTCAACCTTCTTCTTACTCAAGTCAGAATGAAGAAGAGACATTCTCATATTCCTTTTCCTCGATTTCTTTCGCTGATATTTCGACAACTGATCCGACGATCTCATTATTATTCAGCTAAGTATTCAGTTGAGTTGTCTTCTCTTCCTCACTCTGTATGGTCCAGCACTGACTTGACTGATCCCATACCACTTACTGCCATCATGATGGACTATGCAAGAATGACAGACACTCCTGCTGGTTCAGTTCGTCGGTCTCCTTCTGCTGATCAACCTGAACAACCTGACCAACCTTCAGATTCAGAGGCCACTGCACAGCGCGCTCCTAAGAAAAAGAGGCATCTAATCAAACTGTCTTCTTTAACAAAAAAACATTCTGATGACAATCCTGCTGCTGCATCCAAGAAACTGAAGCGTAAAACTCCTCCTTCTCCTGACTCAACCACTAAGCAACAACAAACAACAAAAGCTAAGACTGTCCTTCCTGATCCACTACCCACTGTAAGTCTTCTCACCTCTACTAAATCTCTTACTACCAATGACGAGTGTAAATCACCCTCACACTCCGAGGCTCTCAAAACCAGTGATGTTGAGACCACTACTGTCACAGTTTCAGTATTACCAACTGAAACTACAATTCAGCCAAAATCCCTTGATGGTTCAGTAGTCCGAACTGATCCTATGGATTTAACCCATACAGATGATCTCTCAGCACCTAAACCATCTGAGTCTGATGTATTCACCCTCCATGATGATTCAGCTAAACCATCTGACTCTGAGAGACCTTTGACTCATGATGTTTCAGATAACCCTGAAATTGAAGTTATTCCTTCCTCTACCATCTTGGCCTCTGATGGTTCAGCTAATCCACCTGAACCTATGGCTATTTCTGTTGCTCATGAAGATGTAGTTACACACTAAGCTACTACTGAAGCAAAGCCCAATGTAGCCTCTGATGATTCATTAAACCCGAATGTTTCTATGGCTATACCTACCCCACCTCCACAAATTTCTTTTAAAAATTTAAACAACGAACAGGGTTTCATTTGTGATCCTGCTTCTGGTTTTGAGTATTCTGTCAATCTTCTTCCTCCCACTTTCAATCAATCTCATCTAGATAAACTGATGGCTTATGGGCAGGATATTTCCACAGACCTTAATGCTCAATTTCCTTCTCTTCAACAAACACTTTTTGCCAAATCAGTAACTGATCCTCTCGACAGTTCAGAAAAATCTGAAACCTCTTATTCCTCCACTGAACAAGACTTTCTAGCTGATTCAACCACTCCGTTGTCTCCTCCCATCATTCGTTCCCCCACTGAGATTGATGATGACTCAATGTCTGTTCTTGATGCCTACTCAAAACTTGATGATTCCATTCGTCTTCTTCACAGTCAAGTTACAAAAGAGTTTCATCGGTTTCACATTCAGCACATGTCAAATGTCAACTTTGCTGACGAAATTAAAATTCTTACTGCACTTTTAATCGATTACATCTGTACATTAAACAAAGAATTTCAGTTTCACAATCAACTCCGGGTTACTCTCTTTAAACAACTCCGTGATTATATTGCTAATGGCAATAAACGTTACGAGGAAGTGTTATCTAAGCTTTCAGCCTCTCAGTCATCTTTCTCTGAGTCTCTTTCAAAGTTTCAACTCACTTTTCTCAAAACATTCACTGACAATATCTCGCAACTCCGCGATTCTCTAAAAGCTTATCCTTCTAAACGCTATCTTCAGTCCTATCACAAAAAGGTAGTTCTGAAAGATATGCAGTGTATGATGGTCGCCATACTGAACAAACACATTGTTCCACGATTGGAAAGAATAGAAGCTGCTACAGTCTCTTCCTCCGCTTCTAAGGGGGAGAAAATTTTGAAATCTTCAGTTGTGGCTAGAACCATAAAAGCTCAGATCAAGAAAAGGAAAGCAGAGTCACTACGAGATAAAGAAGAAATTCGTCAGCTGAAACAAACAATTAAAGAGTATTCTGTGTTTAGAGATGAAACTGAAAAAGAACAGAGAGAATTGAACAGATGGTTTGAAGAATCTCTTAGTGAACCTGGGGATGAAGGTAATGCTAAAATCTCTGAAAGATCTTCTCCTGAACGTGACTTTAATATGTTAATTCAATCTCATCCTCAAAAAGTCACTCAACCTGAGACAGCCTTGATTATACATCCTAATGCTCCTCATACTACTGAAAGTTCAGTGTCTGCATCTGAAACAATGATGAATGTTGATATTCCTAGTCCTAGGGATCTAACATCAAACACTCTGAATCCAACAATTCTAGATCAGATTCCG
>OX359293.1:30610853-30615853 GCA_947179395.2 Pulicaria dysenterica
TTCGGGCTGACAATTAGGCTTATGACTAGATTGACTCGAAACGGAATGTACTAAACTTTAAGTGTGGTCAGGATGGGAATGAGTCTTTAAATTGATTATTTGCTTACTTGTTTATTTATGATTGGTAGTTCTACATCTTTCGGTAAGTGCTTACCTAAAGTTAGGTAGCTGGGTTTCTTGGAAAAAAAATTTTTGATGGTTGTCGTACTTGTCCTTTTTAACCGTTAGCACAAAATGATTCTGAAACAAATTTGAGGGACGTGAGTAGATTATGGCACGATGATATTAGAATGGTTTAGTTTTAGTCGTCTAAGAAAGCTTCATACAACCACTTAAGAAATCGATGTGACCTCCTAAGATTAAGGTACGATGGATGTCCTGGTTGGTGGTAGACGTTCACGAGCATACTAACTAGCTTGGTATTAGGTTAACCCAAAAGGATTCTATTTGTGATGTCGTTGATGATGCTGGTGTCAAGAATGAACCTTAAGGTGGAAAAGAAATTGAAAATGAATCCTACAACTACAAGAATAGGCAAGAAGAATGATAAGAAAGGTTTGATGGTTCAAAACATCACTGATCTGGTAGTGATGATGGAGATGGACCTGTGAAATCTCGTGTAATTTTTTTTACTAAGTCTATCTGATGATGAAGGTGAGCCTAAGGAGTATGTTTCAAGCTGTTGAGAATTTTTTTTTTTTTAGCTATGGATATCCCGATTGAAAATACTGCAAGGGACTGATGTTGTTTTGATCGCAGCAGGTAAATACAAAATCAGTGAGGCATTTGGTTGCTAAATAAAGTTATACAAGTCTTTTTCTGGGGTTAGGTAGTGCTCTAGTGACAGAGAAACCTATGCATTAATAGTTGTAATAGATAAATTTCAGTTAGATTGATGTTTATTCAAGATAGTGTTAATGACACTTAACGGTTAAATCATACAAAATTTGTTGATTAGAAGCGATTCCTATACAAATCTTTGAAGAGTGAGTTAAGGGATTGTGGACGTAAGTATAAGATATTACATTAGTGATCTTAGTGATGAACAGACGAAATTCACTAGTCTGCTAGACGTAGCAAGACTATTTAAGTTGAAAATCATATGAAAGGATGCATGTGGGACATGATATTATGTTCATTATTATATAAGTTTGATGAGTAATCAGATTGAATCCCAAGAACAGATGGAATTCCAAATGAAATATTGAGGAAAAGGATGAAGAAGAAGTTAGATTTGGAGTCTTAGTGATAAAACCATTACTTGCGAACGCATTATCCGTTTTCAGTTTAAATGAATTGTAGTGATTTGATTGCTCTATGGGTACGCGAGAAAATGGTGTGATGTTGCTAATAAGATAGATAAGGATTCATTAGATACTAATGTTTAGTTATAACTAAAGTTTATGGTTTAGTAGAATTTTAGTTGAAACGATAGGTTAGATTCTAAGGAAGGAATCTTTTTAATTGAAGATGAATTGCAACATTATGATTTTTTTTTTTGTAGAAGGTGGATAACTACCAATAAAGATTAATAAGGAAGTAAAATTATAGGAAGTTTTTGATAAACCTGCTGTGATTGTATTATTAAGCATCAATGTTCGTTGAATATGTTCGAGATTTACTAATTGTCTTATATATAATTATAACGGAAGGAAAAGAAGGACAAAAGGAGAAAAAGATGGACTTTAGGAGTTAAGCAGTGTTCAAAATAGTGGAGCGTGTGTGCATTGAAATCAGATTGACTAAGAAAGAAGAACAAGAGATCGGGTTCTAAAGTTACGAGTCTAAGTCTCTTGGGCCTACTAGGTATAAGTTTGAACTATATAACGTTTTATAAGTCT
Source organism: Pulicaria dysenterica (assembly GCA_947179395.2). Lineage (NCBI taxonomy): Eukaryota > Viridiplantae > Streptophyta > Magnoliopsida > Asterales > Asteraceae > Pulicaria > Pulicaria dysenterica. The sequence continues at coordinate 30,612,695 of OX359293.1, forward strand.
TTGAGTCCTATTGCTGGTGTGGGTACTGATGTCCTTCATGGATGAAATTATGATCTCAAGAGTATATGAGTATTTGTAACTTGTTGTACAAATTGAAGATATGATATTTCTATTTGAAAGTATATTTAACTAGGATTTTATAATTGGAGGTCTTCAATGTTTGGTGACTGCTTGTAAACTACGAAAAATCAAATGTGGTCTGGAGTTGTCCACCACGGGACTAATATTGTTGAGATTTCTAAAAGCTATACGCGTAGTACATTCTCATGTTTATTTGTGATCTTAAAATCAATTTAAGAGGGAATTGAGTCATTGGTAGTTTTATGATACTGATTAATGTAAACCATCAGTGTTTAGCAAAAACTCATGTTGAAATTTGATTGAATATAATCGACTATGCGTTGTAGTGAAGAATGTTGTCAGTATATACGCTAGGAGTTATGCGCAGAGAAAAAAAAATGTACACTAGGATCACATAGAATTGTAAGGATTAATTAGTAGTTCTTTTAAATCTTCTGATGTACCATGATATGTTTTATGGTAGTCTTCGAGAGAATATTCTTAATCATGTGGGTGTTTGAGAAAATTACATGTGGTGAATAAGCTTGATGTTGTGAGTGCCTGAAATCGGGTTTTAATCGTAGTAATAGTGTTTAACTTGTTTGTATGATATGGTTAGTGACCAAGGGAAATCATGTACATCCATGAACTCATAATTACATCCTCTTGGTGAGAGTGTATGGAGTGCTTAGTTACAACATTATCGTGGGCGTGCATGAGCTCATTTGTAATAAATTTGGTGTGTTATGGGAGATTATTGACATGGGCGGACCTAAAGGTAGTGGGGAGGGGTCACGGGACACCGGTCTTTTGACGGTTCGTATTGTTAATTTTTCTATTTTTTTTTTTTTTGAGACGGTGCTACCGGTCAACGAAATTCCTGGGTCTGCCCCTGGTTATTGACAAAAGTCTATGATAGTAAATGGTGGTTATTGGTTCTACCGAGTCATTGTAATATCATAATGAATTCGGTCTCGTAGATAAGCATAATAGAAATATCGGATACTTATGAAAATATAATAGAATAAGATATCCTCGTAGAGGTCTTTAAGTTTCATGATAATTAGTAAAGTCGTTTGATAGAGGCTATGAAGAAAGGACTGGCTCTTTAAATTAGAGAAGGTCTCGCAAAAGTACAACCGGTGTTTGGCCAATTACGTCGGGTTTGGGATTAATGGCCCGTATGTTGACCATGTGTTTAATAATATGTTATAGATTGTTGTGATTTTACTCTTACTTGGATTCTTGGGTTACTTCTAGCTTTCTGGGACACCATGTGAGTTCATCAGGTTTTCAAAACCGAGTACTAAGACATATGGTATTCTTATAAAGATGTAATATTAATCTACTTAGTTTGCTTAACATGTGTGTAAGTGATATAATTGATGTCCGACATCGTTATATGGATTATAGTTGTTCATTACACTTGACTTGGTTTGATCGATTAATTGAATCTCACAGCCATCCTATTCCTACCTACAACCTTAGCTTGTTTCACAGGATGCTTCATAATACTTTAAGCGTCCTTGTGCTAGGTATGTGTGCATGGCGGTGATCAGGCGCAATGCATCCATACTTATCACAACTTCCCTTAAAGCACCATTGTTCATCTCGACCCAACAACTTATGCTGGTCGGTAGACCTACTATCATAAATTACTACACTACTTCCTATAGGGTTAGGTAGTTATGAACACTTAGTATGCATGATACGGAACCATATAGTCATTCGAATTACCGACCCTACTCTAACGCAACAATCAAACAAGAACATGCAATAAAGCTAGATCGGAATTCTAAGTCTATATGATTGTAACCACACGCATTATAAACATTCACAAAAACCCTTCCCTCTACCTAATATACTACATATAACTTGGAAATATGAACAAGTAGTCATTCAAGGGATTCACGTATGACTGGCATGCCCAACAAGGGGTGTCACCAAATAATTTAAAGCTTCTGTGGTTCACCCATAGGGGTATACAAATAGTATGTATTGTATTTCATAGGAATAAGGCATTGTATCAACATATGACATTCCAACTCGAAAGTGATTCTTGAAAATAACACCACTTTACTTATAGGTTAATACTTTTGCCACATACAAGAGGCTTCCACACATGCTTGATTTTGTATAGAAATGTGTAATCAAGTAAAGCGTGTTGTATAACACTAGGTATAAGTACACGATGTAGTTAGTAATCCGATCATAGCCTTCTATTCATGTATCAAGTTTTAAAGGATTCATGCCGAGAAAGGAAATAATTCACCAAAGAAATAACTACTAGTAAAAACAAAATATAATACAACTAGTTTAATGCCCGTGTAAACACACGGGTAGCTATAATTAGAATTATAATTTTATATTGACTTAGTTAAATATATGATTGTTTTATATGAAAGAAAAACGGAATATGCGTATTTCTAAAAATTAAAAGAATTTATATAAATTTTAGCCATCATTTAAAATCAAATTATCTCAAGTTTATGAACGATATAAAACAAGTGTGAGTCTTTGGGTTAGTGGGAAAATGTTGCAATAGTAGAAGAACTTGAAAAACTCGCTTGAATAATATATCACGATATAAACTTAAATTACTGAAATACCCCTTAAATTCTCATGATAAATTGGCAAAACATGTTGCAAATTGATATATAGTATAATAGAAATTTCTAATTAAATTGATGAAAGTTAATATTTTATTATATAGAAAGATATAAGAGAAAAAAAAAATTGTTTCATAAAAATAAATAAACGATTAATAAGTAGCAAAATTTAAAAAAATAATTCATAAAGGCAATTTTCTTAACAAAAGTATATGTAGATTATCAACTTAATATTTGAAACAAGAACAAAAAAAAAAAAAAAAAAAAAAAAAAAACTATTAGATTGCATATCATACACATATTATTTGAACTTAAGTTCAATTTTATTTCGAAATTTAAATAATAGTTTATTTATCTTACTTTATCTCATATTAAAATTGAATTTAAATAAATTTTATTGATTTAAAGTTAAAATTAAGTTATAAGTTTGACCAAGTAAAGTCAAAATTAAATTTCAATTTGGATCAAAATAAACGATTTTGGCGTCTAC
>OX359293.1:30620853-30628353 GCA_947179395.2 Pulicaria dysenterica
GTTGTTCTTGTTTGTTGTTGTTGTTGTTGTTGTTGTTTGTTATTGCTTGTTGTTGTTTGTTGTTCTCGGTTCTTCTTGTTGTTTTTGTTGGTGTAGTTGTTTGTTATTGTTGTTTTAATTGTTTGTTTTGTTTTTCTTGTTGTTGTTTGTTGTTGTTGTTGTTGTTGTTGTTGTTGTTGTTGTTGTTGTTGTTTTTGTTGTTTGTTGTTGTTATTTGTTATTGTTTGTTGTTGTTGTTGTTGTTGTTGTTTTTATTGTTGATTTTGTTGTTGTTGTTGTTTGTGTTGTTGTGGTAGTTGTTTTTATTTTGGTTGTTTGTTGTTGTTGTTGTTGTTGGTATTGTTTGTTTTTTGTTGTTGTTGTTATTTGTTGTTCTTATTGTTGTTTCTTATTGTTTGTGTTGTTTGTAGTTGTTGTTGTTGTTGTTGATGTTGTTGTTTTTGTTGTTTGTTGTTGTTATTTGTTATTACTTGTTGTTGTTGTTTGTTGTTGTTGTTGGTGTTATTGTAGTTTTTGTTGTTGTTGTTGTTTGTGTTGTTGTTGTAGTTGTTTTTGTTTTTGTTGTTTGTTATTGTTGTTGATGTTGTTGTTTTTGTTGTTTGTTGTTGTTATTTGTTATTGCTTGTTGTTGTTGTTGTTGTTGTTGTTTTTATTGTTGATTTTGTTGTTGTTGTTGTTGTTGTTGTTGTTTGTGTTGTTGTTGTAGTTGTTTTTGTTTTTGTTGTTTGTTAATGTTGTTGTTGTTGTTGTTGTTGTTTGTTTTTGTTGTTGTTGTTATTTGTTGTTCTTATTGTTGTTGTTGTTGTTTGTTTTTGCTTGTTGTTATTGTTGTTTGTTATTGCTTGTTGTTGTTGTTTGTTGTTCTCGGTTCTTGTTGTTGTTGTTGTTGGTGTTGTTGTTTGTTGTTCTCGGTTCTTGTTGTTGTTGTTGTTTGTGTTGTTTTTTATTGTTGTTGTTTTTATTCTTTTTATTTTTCGTTGTTGTTGTTTGTGTTGATTTTGTTGTTTGTTGTTATTGTGGTAGTTGTTGTTGTTGGTGTTGTTGTTTTTGTTGTTCTTGTTGTTGTTGTTCTTGATGTTGTTGTTGTTGTTGTTTGTTGTTCTTGTTGTTGTTTGTTGTTGTTGTAGTTGTTTGTTGTTGTTGTAGTTGTTTGTTGTTTGTTGTTGTTATTGTTAGTTGTTGATGTTGTTTTTGTTGTTGTTGTTGTTTCTTGTTGTTGTTGTTGTTTGTTGTTGTTGTTTGTTATTGCTTGTTGTTGTTGTTTGTTGTTCTCGGTTCTTATTGTTGTTTTTGTTGGTGTTTTTGTTGTTTTAATTGTTTGTTTTGTTTTTCTTGTTGTTTTTGTTGTTTTTGTTGTCTGTTGTTGTTGTTGTTGTTGTTGTTGGTGTTGCTATTTTTGTTGTTTGTTGTTGTTATTTGTTATTATTTGTTGTTGTTGTTTGTATTGTTGTTGTAGTTGTTTTTGTTTTTGTTGTTTTATGTTGTTGTTGTTGTTGTTTGTTGTTGTTTGTTATTGCTTGTTGTTGTTGTTTGTTGTTCTTGTTTGTTTTTGTTTGTTGTTTGTTTGTTGTTGTTGTTATTTGTTATTGCTTGTTGTTGTTGTTTGTTGTTCTTGTTTGTTGTTGTTGTTGTTGTTGTTGTTTGTTATTGCTTGTTGTTGTTGTTTGTTGTTCTCGGTTCTTCTTGTTGTTTTTGTTGGTGTTGTTGTTTGTTATTGTTGTTTTAATTGTTTGTTTTTTTTTTCTTGTTGTTGTTTGTTGTTGTTGTTGTTATTGTTGTTGATGTTGTTGTTTTTGTTGTTTGTTGTTGTTATTTGTTATTGTTTGTTGTTGTTGTTGTTGTTTTTATTGTTGATTTTGTTGTTGTTGTTGTTTGTGTTGTTGTGGTAGTTGTTTTTATTTTGGTTGTTTGTTGTTGTTGTTGTTGTTGTTGTTGTTGTTATTGTTTGTTTTTTGTTGTTGTTGTTATTTGTTGTTCTTATTGTTGTTTCTTGTTGTTTGTGTTGTTTGTAGTTGTTGTTGTTGTTGATGTTGTTGTTTTTGTTGTTTGTTGTTGTTATTTGTTATTACTTGTTATTGTTGTTTGTTGTTGTTGTTGGTTTTATTGTTGTTTTTGTTGTTGTTGTTGTTTGTGTTGTTGTTGTAGTTGTTTTTGTTTTTGTTGTTTGTTGTTGTTGTTGATGTTGTTGTTTTTGTTGTTTGTTGTTGTTATTTGTTATTGTTTGTTGTTGTTGTTGTTGTTGTTGTTATTGTTTTTATTGTTATTGTTGTTGTTGTTGTTGTTGTTGTTGTTGTTGTTTGTGTTGTTGTTGTAGTTGTTTTTGTTTTTGTTGTTTGTTAATGCGGTTGTTGTTGTTGTTGTTGTTTGTTTTTGTTATTGTTGTTTGTTGTTCTCGGTTCTTCTTGTTGGTGTTGTTGTTTATTGATGTTGTTTTTATTCTTTTTATTTGTCGTTGTTGTTGTCTGTGTTGATTTTGTTGTTTGTTGTTATTGTGGTAGTTGTTGTTGTTGGTGTTGTTGTTTTTGGTGTTCTCGTTGTTGTTGTTCTTGATGTTGTTGTTGTTGTTGTTTGTTGTTCTTGTTGTTGTTTGTTGTTGTTGTAGTTGTTTGTTGTTTGTTGTTGTTATTGTTAGTTGTTGTTGTTGTTTTTGTTGTTGTTGTTGTTTCTTGTTGTTGTTGTTGTTTGTTGTTGTTGTTTGTTATTGCTTATTGTTGTTGTTTGTTGTTCTCGGTTCTTATTGTTGTTTTTATTGGTGTTTTTGTTGTTTTAATTGTTTGTTTTGTTTTTCTTGTTGTTTGTGTTGTTTTTGTTGTCTGTTGTTGTTGTTGTTGTTGTTGTTGATGTTGCTGTTTTTGTTGTTTGTTGTTGTTATTTGTTATTATTTGTTGTTGTTGTTGTTGTTTGTTGTTTGTTGTTTTTGTTGTTGTTGTTGTTTGTGTTGTTGTTGTAGTTGTTTTTGTTTTTGTTGTTTATTATTGTTGTTGTTTGTTGTTGTTTGTTATTGCTTGTTGTTGTTGTTTGTTGTTCTTGTTTGTTTTTGTTTGTTGTTTGTTTGTTGTTGTTGTTATTTGTTATTGCTTGTTGTTGTTGTTGTTGTTTGTTGTTCTTGTTTGTTGTTGTTGTTGTTGTTGTTGTTTGTTATTGCTTGTTGTTGTTGTTTGTTGTTCTCGGTTCTTCTTGTTGTTTTTGTTGGTGTTGTTGTTTGTTATTGTTGTTTTAATTGTTTGTTTTGTTTTTCTTGTTGTTTGTGTCGTTTTTGTTGTTTGTAGTAGTTGTTGTTGTTGATGTTGTTGTTTTTGTTGTTTGTTGTTGTTATTTGTTATTACTAGTTGTTGTTGTTTGTTGTTTTTGTTGGTTTTATTGTTGTTTTTGTTGATGTTGTTGTTTTTGTTGTTGTTGTAGTTGTTTTTGTTTTTGTTGTTTGTTGTTGTTGTTGTTGTTGTTTTTGTTGTTTGTTGTTGTTTGTTATTGCTTGTTGTTGTTGTTTGTTGTTCTTGTTTATTTTTGTTTGTTGTTTGTTGTTGTTGTTGTTGTTGTTATTTGTTATTGCTTGTTGTTGTTGTTTGTGGTTCTTGTTTGTTGTTGTTGTTGTTTGTTATTGCGTGTTGTTGTTGTTTGTTGTTGCTTGTTGTTGTTGTTGTTTGTTGTTCTCGGTTCTTCTTGTTGTTTTTGTTGGTGTTGTTGTTTGTTGTTGTTGTTTTAATTGTTTGTTTTGTTTTTCTTGTTGTTTGTGTTGTTGTTGTTGTTTGTTCTTGTTGTTGTTGTTGTTGTTGTTGTTGTTGTTGTTGTTGTTGTTGTTGTTGTTGTTGTTGTTGTTGTTGTTGTTGTTGTTGATGTTGTTGTTTTTGTTGTTTGTTGTTGTTATTTCTTATTGCTTGTTGTTGTTGTTTGTTGTTGTTGTTGTTTTTATTATTGTTGTTGTTGTTTTTGTTTTTGTTGTTTGTTGTTGTTGTTGGTTGTTATTGCTTGTTGTTGTTGTTTGTTGTTGCTTGTTGTTGTTGTTTGTTGTTCTCGGTTCTTCTTGTTGTTTTTGTTGGTGTTGTTGTTTGTTGTTGTTGTTTTAATTGTTTGTTTTTATTTTCTTGTTGTTGTTTGCTGTTGTTGTTGTTGTTGTTGTAGTTGTTGTTGTTGTTGATGTTGTTGTTTTTGTTGTTTGTTGTTGTTATTTGTTATTGTTTGTTGTTGTTGTTGTTGTTGTTTTTATTGTTGATTTTGTTGTTGTTGTTGTTTGTGTTGTTGTGGTAGTTGTTTTTATTTTGGTTGTTTGTTGTTGTTGTTGTTGTTGTTTGTTTTTTGTTGTTGTTGTTATTTGTTGTTCTTATTGTTGTTTTGTTGTTTGTGTTGTTTGTAGTTATTGTTGTTGTTGTTGTTGTTATTGATGTTGTTGTTTTTGTTGTTTGTTGTTGTTATTTGTTATAACTTGTTGTTGTTGTTTGTTGTTGTTGTTTGTTTTATTGTAGTTGTTGTTGTTGTTGTTGTTTGTGTTGTTGTTGTAGTTGTTTTTGTTTTTGTTGTTTGTTGTTGTTGTTGATCTTGTTGTTTTTGTTGTTTGTTGTTGTTAATTGTTATTGGTTATTGTTGTTGTTGTTGTTGTTTTTATTGTTGATTTTAGTGTTGTTGTTGTTGTTGTTTGTGTTGTTGTTGTAGTTGTTTTTGTTTTTGTTGTTTGTTAATGTTGTTGTTTTTGTTGTTTGTTTTTTGTTGTTGTTGTTATTTGTTGTTCTTATTGTTGTTGGTGTTGTTTGTTATTGCTTGTTGTTGTTGTTTGTTGTTCTCGGTTCTTCTTGTTGTTGTTGTTGGTGTTGTTGTTTATTGTTGTTGTTTTTATTCTTTTTATTTGTCGTTGTTGTTGTTTGTGTTGATTTTGTTGTTTGTTGTTATTGTGGTGGTTGTTGTTGTTGGTGTTGTTGTTTTTGTTGTTCTTCTTGTTGTTGTTCTAGATGTTGTTGTTGTTGTTGTTGTTTGTTGTTCTTGTTGTTGTTTGTTGTTGTTGTAGTTGTTTGTTGTTTGTTGTTGTTATTGTTATTTGTTGTTGTTGTTTTTGTTGTTGTTGTTGTTGTTTCTTGTTGTTGTTGTTTGTTGTTGTTGTTTGTTATTGCTTGTTTTTGTTGTTTGTTGTTCTCGGTTCTTATTGTTGTTTTTGTTGGTGTTTTTGTTGTTTTAATTGTTTGTTTTGTTTTTCTTGTTGTTTGTGTTGTTTTTGTTGTCTATTGTTGTTGTTGTTGTTGTTGTTGTTGTTGTTGATGTTAATGTTTTTGTTGTTTGTTGTTGTTATTTGTTATTATTTGTTGTTGTTGTTTGTTGTTGTTGTTGTTTGTTGTTTGTTGTTTTTGTTGTTGTTGTTGTTTGTGTTGTTGTTGTAGTTGTTTTTGTTTTTGTTGTTTGTTGTTGTTGTTGTTGTTGTTATTGTTTGTTTTTTGTTGTTGTTGTTATTTGTTGTTCTTATTGTTGTTTCTTGTTGTTTCTTGTTGTTTTTTGTTGTTGTTGTTATTTGTTGTTCTTATTGTTGTTATTTGTTGTTCTTATTTGTTATTACTTGTTGTTGTTGTTTGTTGTTGTTGTTGTTTTTATTGTTGTTTTTGTTGTTGTTTGTGTTGTTGTAGTTGTTTTTGTTTTTGTTGTTTGTTGGTGTTGTTGTTGCTGTTGTTGTTTGTTGTTGTTTGTTATTGCTTGTTGTTGTTGTTTGTTGTTCTTGTTTGTTTTTGTTTGTTGTTTGTTGTTGTTTGTTGTTGTTTGTTATTGCTTGTTATTGTTGTTTGTTGTTCTCGGTTCTTGTTGTTGTTGTTGTTGGTGTTGTTGTTTGTTGTTCTCGGTTTTTCTTGTCGTTGTTGTTGGTGTTGTTGTTTGTTGTTGTTGTTTTTATTCTTTTTTTTGTCGTTGTTGTTGTTTGTGTTGATTTTGTTGTTTGTTGTTATTGTGGTAGTTGTTGTTGTTGTTGGTGTTGTTGTTTTTGTTGTTCTTGTTGTTGTTGTTCTTGATATTGTTGATGTTGTTGTTGTTTGTTGTTGTTGTTGTTTGTTGTTTGTTGTTGTTATTGTTAGTTATTGTTGTTGTTTTTGTTGTTGTTGTTGTTTTTTCTTGTTGTTGTTGTTTGTTGTTGTTGTTGTTGATGTTGTTGTTTTTGTTGTTTGTTATTGTTATTTGTTATTACTTGTTGTTGTTATTTGTTGTTGTTGTTGTTTTTATTGTTGTTTTTTTTGTTGTTGTTGTTTGTGTTGTTGTTGTAGTTGTTTTTGTTTTTGTTTTGTTGTTGTTGTTTTTATTGTTGTTGTTGTTTTTGTTGTTGTTGTTTGTTGTTGTTTGTTACTGCTTGTTGTTGTTGTTTGTTGTTCTTGTTTGTTTTTGTTTGTTGTTTGTTGTTGTTGTTGTTATTTTTTATTGCTTGTTGTTGTTGTTTGTTGTTGTTGTTTGTGTTGTTGTTGTAGTTGTTTTTGTTGTTGTTGTTTGTTGTTGTTGTTGTTGTTGTTGTTTGTTTTTGTTGTTGTTGTTATTTGTTGTTCTTATTGTTGTTGTTGTTGTTCTCGGTTCTTCTTGTTGTTGTTGTTGGTGTTGTTGTTTGTTGTTCTCGGTTCTTCTTGTCATTGTTGTTGGTGTTGTTGTTTGTTGTTGTTGTTTTTATTCTTTTTTTTTGTCGTTGTTGTTGTTTGTGTTGATTTTGTTGTTTGTTGTTATTGTGGTAGTTGTTGTTGTTGTTGGTGTTGTTGTTTTTGTTGTTCTTGTTGTTGTTGTTCTTGATGATGTTGTTGTTGTTGTTATTTGTTGTTCTTGTTGTTGTTTGTTGTTGTTCTTGTTGTTTGTTGTTGTTATTGTTAGTTGTTTTTGTTGTTGTTGTTGTTTCTTGTTGTTGTTGATTGTTGTTCTTGTTTGTTGTTGTTGTTGTTTGTTATTGCTTGTTGTTGTTGTTTGTTGTTCTCGGTTCTTATTGTTGTTTTTGTTGGTGTTGTTGTTGTTTTAATTGTTTGTTTTTGTTTTTCTTGTTGTTTGTGTTGTTTTTGTTGTTTGTTGTTGTTATTGTTGTTGTTGTTGTTGTTGTTGTTGTTGATGTTGTGGTTTTTGTTGTTTGTTGTTGTTATTTGTTATTATTTGTTGTTGTTGTTTGTTGTTGTTGTTGTTTGTTGTTGTTGTTGTTGTTGTCGTTTGTGTTGTTGTGGTAGTTGTTTTTGTTTTTGTTGTTTGTTGTTGCTGTTGATTGTTGTTGTTTGTTATTGCTTGTTGTTGTTTTTTGTTGATCTTGTTTGTTTTTGTTTGTTGTTGTTGTTGTTGTTTGTTATTGCTTGTTCTTGTTGTTTGTTGTTCTCGGTTCTTGTTGTTGTTATTGTTGGAGTTGTTGATTGTTGTTGTTGTTTTAATTGTTTGTTTTGTTTTTCTTGTTGTTGTTTGTTGTTGTTGTTGTTGTTGTTGTTTTTATTGTTGATTTTGTTGTTGTTGTTGTTGTTGTTTGTGTTGTTGTTGTAGTTGTTTTTGTTTTTGTTGTTTGTTAATGTTGTTGTTGTTGTTGTT
>OX359293.1:30633353-30638353 GCA_947179395.2 Pulicaria dysenterica
TGTTGTTGTTTTTTGTTGTTGTTGTTGTTGTTGTTTTTATTCTTGATTTTGTTGTTGTTGTTGTTGTTGTTTGTGTTGTTGTTGTAGTTGTTTTTGTTTTTGTTGTTTGTTAATGTTGTTGTTGTTGTTGTTTGTTTTTGTTGTTGTTGTTATTTGTTGTTCTTATTGTTGTTGTTGTTGTTTGTTATTGCTTGTTGTTATTGTTGTGTGTTATTGCTTGTTGTTGTTGTTTGTTGTTCTCGGTTCTTCTTGTTGTTGTTGTTGGTGTTGTTGTTTGTTGTTCTAGGTTCTTGTTGTTGTTGTTGTTGGTGTTATTGTTTATTGTTGTTGTTTTTATTCTTTTTTTTTTGTCGTTGTTGTTGTTTGTGTTGATTTTGTTGTTTGCTGTTATTGTGGTAGTTGTTGTTGTTGTTGGTGTTCTTGTTTTTGTTGTTGTTGTTATTTGTTGGTATTTGTTGTTCTTATTGTTGTTGTTGTTCTCGGTTCTTGTTGTTGTTGTTGTTGGTGTTGTTGTTTGTTGTTCTCGGTTCTTCTTGTCGTTGTTGTTGGTGTTGTTGTTTGTTGTTGTTGTTTTTATTCTTTTTTTTGTCGTTGTTGTTGTTTGTGTTGATTTTGTTGTTTGTTTATATTGTGGTAGTTGTTGTTGTTGTTAGTGTTGTTGTATTTGTTGTTCTTGTTGTTGTTGTTCTTGATGATGTTGTTGTTGTTGTTGTTTGTTGTTCTTGTTGTTGTTTGTTGTTGTTCTTGTTATTTGTTGTTTGTAGTTGTTATTGTTAGTTGTTTTTGTTGTTTTTGTTGTTGTTGTTGTTTCTTGTTGTTATTGTTTATTGTTCTTGTTTGTTGTTGTTGTTGTTTGTTATTGCTTGTTGTTGTTGTTTGTTGTTCTCGGTTCTTATTGTTGTTTTAGTTGGTGTTGTTGTTTGTTGTTCTCGGTTCTTCTTGTTGTTGTTGTTGGTGTTGTTGTTTATTGTTGTTGTTTCTATTCTTTTTTTTTGTCGTTGTTGTTGTTTGTGTTGATTTTGTTGTTTGTTGTTCTTGTTTGTTTTTGTTTGTTGTTTTTTTTGTTGTTGTTGTTATTTGTTGTTGTTGTTGTTTGTTGTTGTTGTTGGTTGTTATTGCTTGTTGTTGTTGTTTGTTGTTGCTTGTGGTTGTTGTTTGTTGTTCTCGGTTCTTCTTGTTACTTTTGTTGGTGTTGTTGTTTGTTGTTGTTGTTTTAATTGTTTGTTTTGTTTTTCTTGTTGTTGTTTGTTGTTGTTGTTGTTGTTTGTTCTTGTTTGTTATTGCTTGTTGTTGTTGTTTGTTGTTCTTGTTTGTTTTTGTTTGTTGTTTTTTTTGTTGTTGTTGTTATTTGTTATTGCTTGTTGTTGTTGTTTGTTGTTGTTGTTTGTTGTTGTTGTTGTTTGTTATTGCTTGTTGTTGTTGTTTGTTGTTGCTTGTTGTTGTTGTTTGTTGTTCTCGGTTCTTCTTGTTGTTTTTGTTGGTGTTGTTGTTTGTTGTTGTTGTTTTAATTGTTTGTTTTGTTTTTCTTGTTGTTGTTTGTTGTTGTTGTTGTTGTTGTTGTTGTTGTTGTTGTTGTTGTTGATGTTGTTGTTTTTGTTGTTTGTTGTTGTTATTTGTTATTGTTTGTTGTTGTTGTTGTTGTTGTTGTTGTTTTTATTGTTGATTTTGTTGTTGTTGTTGTTTGTGTTGTTGTGGTAGTTGTTTTTATTTTGGTTGTTTGTTGTTGTTGTTGTTGTTGTTGTTTGTTTTTTGTTGTTGTTGTTATTTGTTGTTCTTATTGTTGTTTCTTGTTGTTTGTGTTGTTTGTAGTTGTTGTTGTTGTTGTTGTGGATGTTGTTGTTTTTGTTGTTTGATGTTGTTATTTGTTATTACTTGTTGTTGTTGTTGGTTTTATTGTAGTTTTTGTTGTTGTTGTTGCTTTTGTTGTTGTTGTAGTTGTTTTTGTTTTTGTTGTTTGTTGTTGTTGTTGATGTTGTTGTTTTTGTTGTTTGTTGTTGTTATTTGTTATTGCTTGTTGTTGTTGTTGTTGTTGTTGTTTTTATTGTTGATTTTGTTGTTGTTGTTGTTGTTTGTGTTGTTGTTGTAGTAGTTTTTGTTTTTGTTGTTTGTTAATGTTGTTGTTGTTGTTGTTTGTTTTTGTTGTTGTTGTTGTTATTTGTTGTTCTTATTGTTGTTGTTGTTTGTTTGTTATTGCTTGTTGTTATTGTTGTTTGTTATTGCTTGTTGTTGTTGTTTGTTGTTCTCGGTTCTTCTTATTGTTGTTGTTGGTGTTGTTGTTTGTTGTTCTCGGTTCTTCTTGTTGTTGTTGTTGGTGTTGTTGTTTATAGTTGATGTTTTTATTCTTTTTTTTTGTCGTTGTTGTTGTTTGTGTTGATTTTGTTGTTTGTTGTTATTGTGGTAGTTGTTGTTGTTGGTGTTGTTGTTTTTGTTGTTCTTCTTGTTGTTGTTCTTGATGTTGTTGTTGTTGTTTGTTGTTCTTGTTGTTGTTTGTTGTTGTTGTAGTTGTTTGTTGTTTGTTGTTGGTATTGTTAGTTGTTGTTGTTGTTTTTGTTGTTGTTGTTGTTTCTTGTTGTTGTTGTTTGTTGTTGTTGTTTGTTATTGCTTGTTGTTGTTGTTTGTTGTTCTCGGTTCTAATTGTTGTTTTTGTTGGTGTTGTTGTTGTTTTAATTGTTTATTTTGTTTTTCTTGTTGTTTGTGTTGTTTTTGTTGTCTGTTGTTGTTGTTGTTGTTGTTGATGTTGCTGTTTTTGTTGTTTGTTGTTGTTATTTGTTATTATTTGTTGTTGTTGTTTGTTGTTGTTGTTGTTTGTTGTTGTTGTTTGTTATTGCTTGTTGTTGTTGTTTGTTGTTCTCGGTTCTTATTGTTGTTTTTGTTGGTGTTTTTGTTGTTTTAATTGTTTGTTTTGTTTCTCTTGTTGTTTGTGTTGTTTTTGTTGTCTGTTGTTGTTGTTGTTGTTGTTGTTGTTGATGTTGCTGTTTTTGTTGTTTGTTGTTGTTATTTGTTATTATTTGTTGTTGTTGTTTGTTTTTTTTTTGTTGTTGTTGTTTGTGTTATTGTTGTAGTTGTTTTTGTTTTTGTTGTTTGTTGTTGTTGTTGTTATTGCTTGTTGTTGTTGTTTGTTGTTGTTTGTTATTGCTTCTTGTTGTTGTTTGTTGTTCTTGTTTGTTTTTGTCTGTTGTTTGTTGTTATTGTTGTTATTTGTTATTGCTTGTTGTTGTTGTTTGTTGTTCTTGTTTGTTGTTGTTGTTGTTGTTGTTGTTGTTTGTTATTGCTTCTTGTTGTTGTTTGTTGTTCTCAGTTCTTGTTGTTGTTATTGTTGGAGTTGTTGTTTGTTGTTTTTGTTGGTGTTGTTGTTGTTTTTATTGTTGATTTTGTTGTTGTTGTTGTTGTTATTTGTGTTGTTGTTGTAGTTGTTTTTGTTTTTGTTGTTTGTTAATGTTGTTGTTGTTGTTGTTTGTTTTTGTTGTTGTTTGTTATTGCTTGTTGTTATTGTTGTTTGTTATTGCTTGTTGTTGTTGTTTGTTGTTCTCTGTTCTTGTTGTTGTTGTTGTTGGTGTTGTTGTTTGTTGTTCTAGGTTCTTGTTGTTGTTGTTGTTGTTGGTGTTATTGTTTATTGTTGTTGTTTTAATTCTTTTTATTGTCGTTGTTGTTGTTTGTGTTGATTTTGTTGTTTGTTGTTATTGTGGTAGTTGTTGTTGTTGTTGGTGTTCTTGTTTTTGTTGTTGTTGTTATTTGTTGTTCTTATTGTTGTTGTTGTTCTCGGTTCTTGTTGTTGTTGTTGTTGGTGTTGTTGTTTGTTGTTCTCGGTTCTTCTTGTCGTTGTTGTTGGTGTTGTTGTTTGTTGTTGTTGTTTTTATTCTTTTTTTTTTGTCGTTGTTGTTGTTTGTGTTGATTTTGTTATTTGTTTATATTGTGGTAGTTGTTGTTGTTGTTGGTGTTGTTGTATTTGTTGTTTTTGTTGTTGTTGTTCTTGATGATGTTGTTGTTGTTGTTGTTGTTTGTTGTTCTTGTTGTTGTTTGTTGTTGTTCTTGTTGTTGTTGTTGGTGTTGTTGTTTATTGTTGGTGTTTTTATTCTTTTTTTTTGTCGTTGTTGTTGTTTGTGTTGATTTTGTTGTTTGTTGTTCTTGTTTGTTTTTGTTTGTTGTTTTTTTTGTTGTTGTTGTTATTTGTTATTGCTTGTTGTTGTTGTTTGTTGTTGTTGTTGGTTGTTATTGCTTGTTGTTGTTGTTTGTTGTTGCTTGTTGTTGTTGTTTGATGTTCTCGGTTCTTCTTGTTACTTTTGTTGGTGTTGTTGTTTGGTGTTGTTGTTTTAATTGTTTGTTTTGTTTTTCTTGTTGTTGTTTGTTGTTGTTGTTGTTGTTTGTTGTTGTTTGTTATTGCTTGTTGTTGTTGTTTGTTGTTCTTGTTTGTTTTTGTTTGTTGTTTTTTTGGTTGTTGTTGTTATTTGTTATTGCTTGTTGTTGTTGTTTGTTGTTGTTGTTGTTTGTTATTGCTTGTTGTTGTTGTTTGTTGTTGCTTGTTGTTGTTGTTTGTTGTTCTCGGTTCTTCTTGTTGTTTTTGTATTTGTTGTTGTTTGTTGTTGTTGTTTTAATTGTTTGTTTTGTTTTTCTTGTTGTTGTTTGTTGTTGTTGTTGTTGTTGTTGTTGTTGATGTTGTTGTTTTTGTTGTTTGTTGTTGTTATATGTTATTGTTTGTTGTTGTTGTTGTTGTTGTTGTTTTTATTGTTGATTTTGTTGTTGTTGTTGTTTGTGTTGTTGTGGTAGTTGTTTGTTTTTTGTTGTTGTTGTTATTTGTTGTTCTTATTGTTGTTTCTTGTTGTTTGTGTTGTTTGTAGTAGTTGTTGTTGTTGTTGTTGTTGTGGATGTTGTTGTTTGTTGTTGTTATTTGTTGTTACTTGTTGTTGTTGTTTGTTGTTGTTGTTGGTTTTATTGTAGTTTTTGTTGTTGTTGTTGATTGTGTTGTTGTTGTAGTTGTTTTTATTTTTGTTGTTTGTTGTTGT
>OX359293.1:30658353-30660853 GCA_947179395.2 Pulicaria dysenterica
TTGTTTGTTGTTCTCGGTTCTTCTTGTTGTTTTTGTTGGTGTTGTTGTTTGTTGTTGTTGTTTTAATTGTTTGTTTTGTTTTTCTTGTTGTTTGTGTCATTTTTGTTGTTTGTAGTTGTTGTTGTTGTTGATGTTCTTGTGTTTGTTGTGTTTGTTGTTGTTATTTGTTATTACTAGTTGTTGTTGTTTGTTGTTGTTGTTGGTTTTATTGTTGTTTTTGTTGTTGTTGTCTGTGTTGTTATTGTAGTTGTATTTGTTTTTGTTGTTTGTTGTTGTGGTTGTTATTGTTTTTGTTGTTTGTTGTTGTTTGTTATTGCTTGTTGTTGTTTTTTGTTGTTCTTGTTTGTTGTTGTTGTTGTTTGTTATTGCTTGATGTTGTTGTTTGTTGTTGCTTGTTGTTGTTGTTGTTTGTTGTTCTCGGTTCTTCTTGTTATTTTTGTTGGTGTTGTTGTTTGTTGTTGTTGTTTTTGTTGTTATTTGTTATTGCTTGTTGTTGTTTTTGTTGTTATTTGTTGTTGTTGTTGATTGTTATTTGTTATTGCTTGTTGTTGTTGTTTGTTGTTGCTTGTTGTTGTTGTTGTTTGTTGTTCTCGGTTCTTCTTGTTATTTTTGTTGGTGTTGTTGTTTGTTGTTGTTGTTTTAATTGTTTGTTTTGTTTTTGTTGTTGTTTGTTGTTGTTGTTGTTGTTTGTTCTTGTTGTTGTTGTTGTTGTTGTTGTTGTTGTTGTTTTTGTTGTTATTTGTTGTTGTTGTTGTTGTTGTTATTTGTTATTGCTTGTTGTTGTTGTTTTTATTATTGTTGTTGTTTTTGTTTTTGTTTTTGTTGTTTGTTGTTGTTTTTGTTCTTGTTTGTTGTTGTTGTTGTTTTTGTTTTTGTTGTTTGTTGTTGTTTTTGTTGTTGTTTGTTGTTGTTGTTGTTGTTATTTGTTGTTCTTATTGTTGTTGTTGTTCTCGGTTCTTCTTGTTGTTGTTGTTGGTGTTGTTGTTTTTGTTGTTGTTGTTGGTGTTGTTGTTTATTGTTGTTGTTTATTGTTCTTATTGTTGTTGTTGTTCTCGGTTCTTCTTGTTGTTGTTGTTGGTGTTGTTGTTTGTTGTTCTCGGTCTTCTTGTTGTTGTTGTTGGTGTTGTTGTTTATTGTTGTTGTTTTTATTCTTTTTTTTTGTCGTTGTTGATGTTTGTGTTGATTTTGTTGTTTGTTGTTATTGTGGTAGTTGTTGTTGTTGGTGTTGTTGTTTTTGTTGTTCTTCTCCTTGTTGTTCTTGATGTTGTTGTTGTTGTTGTTTTTTGTTCTTGTTGTTATTTGTTGTTGTTGTAGTTGTTTGTTGTTTGTTGTTGTTGTTGTTGTTTTTGTTGTTGTTGTTGTTTCTTGTTGTTGTTGTTTGTTGTTGTTGTTTCTTATTGCTTGTTGTTGTTGTTTGTTGTTGTTTGTTGTTCTTGGTTCTTATTGTTGGTTTTGTTGGTGTTGTTGTTGTTTTAATAGTTTATTTTGTTTTTCTTGTTGTTTGTGTTGTTTTTGTTGTCTGTTGTTGTTGTTGTTGTTGTTGTTGTTGTTGTTGTTGATGTTGCTGTTTTTGTTGTTTGTTGTTGTGATTTGTTATTATTTGTTGTTGTTGTTTGTTGTTGTTTTTGTTTGTTGTTTGTTGTTTTTGTTTTTGTTGTTGTTGTTGTTTTTGTTGTTGTTGTTGTTTGTGTTGTTGTTGTAGTTGTTTTTGTTTTTGTTGTTTGTTGTTGTTGTTGTTGTTGTTTGTTTTTGTTGTTGTTGTTATTTGTTGTTCTTATTGTTGTTGTTGTTCTCGGTTCTTGTTGTTGTTGTTGTTGGTGTTGTTGTTTGTTGTTCTCGGTCTTCTTGTTGTTGTTGTTGGTGTTGTTGTTTATTGTTGTTGTTTTTATTCTTTTTTTTGTCGTTGTTACTGTTTTTGTTGATTTTGTTGTTTGTTGTTATTGTGGTAGTTGTTGTTGTTGGTGTTGTTGTTTTTGTTGTTCTTCTTGTTGTTGTTCTTGATGTTGTTGTTGTTGTTATTTGTTGTTCTTGTTGTTGTTTGTTGTTGTTGTAGTTGTTTGTTGTTTGTTGTTGTTATTGTTAGTTGTTGTTGTTGTTTTTGTTGTTGTTGTTGTTTCTTGTTGTTGTTGTTTGTTGTTGTTGTTTTTTATTGCTTGTTGTTGTTGTTTGTTGTTCTCGGTTCTTATTGTTGTTTTTGTTGGTGTTGTTGTTGTTTTAATTGTTTGTTTTGTTTTTCTTGTTGTTTGTTTTGTTTTTGTTGTCTGTTGTTGTTGTTGTTGTTGTTGTTGTTGATGTTGCTGTTTTTGTTGTTTGTTGTTGTTATTTGTTATTATTTGTTGTTGTTGTTTGTTGTTTGTTGTTTTTGTTGTTGTTGTTGTTGTTGTTGTTGTTGTAGTTGTTTTTGTTTTTGTTGTTTGTTGTTGCTGTTGTTGTTGTTGTTGTTGTTTGTTGTTGTTTGTTATTGTTTGTTGTTTGTTGTTGTTTGTTGTTGTTGTTGTTT
>OX359293.1:30668353-30673353 GCA_947179395.2 Pulicaria dysenterica
TTTGTTGGTGTTGTTGTTTGTTGTTGTTGTTTTTGTTGTTATTTGTTATTGCTTGTTGTTGTTTTTTGTTGTTCTTGTTTGTTGTTGTTGTTGTTTGTTAATTGTTATTGCTTGATGTTGTTGTTTGTTGTTGCTTGTTGTTGTTGTTGTTTGTTGTTCTCGGTTCTTCTTGTTATTTTTGTTGGTGTTGTTGTTTGTTGTTGTTGTTTTAATTGTTTGTTTTGTTTTTCTTGTTGTTTGTGTTGTTGTTGTTGTTTGTTCTTGTTGTTGTTGTTGTTGTTGTTGTTGTTGTTGTTTATGTTGTTGTTTTTGTTGTTTGTTGTTGTTATTTGTTATTGCTTGTTGTTGTTGTTTGTTGTTGTTGTTGTTGTTTTTATTGTTGTTTTTGTTTTTGTTGTTGTTGTTGTTTTTGTTGTTGTTGTAGTTGTTTTTGTTTTTGTTGTTTGTTGTTGTTGTTGTTGTTGTTTGTTTTTGTTGTTGTTGTTATTTGTTGTTCTTATTGTTGTTGTTGTTCTCGGTTCTTCTTGTTGTTGTTGTTGGTGTTGTTGTTTGTTGTTCTCGGTCTTCTTGTTGTTGTTGTTGGTGTTGTTGTTTATTGTTGTTGTTTATTGTTCTTATTGTTGTTGTTGTTCTCGGTTCTTCTTGTTGTTGTTGTTGGTGTTGTTGTTTGTTGTTCTCGGTCTTCTTGTTGTTGTTGTTGGTGTTGTTGTTTATTGTTGTTGTTTTTATTCTTTTTTTTTGTCGTTGTTGATGTTTGTGTTGATTTTGTTGTTTGTTGTTATTGTGGTAGTTGTTGTTGTTGGTGTTGTTGTTTTTGTTGTTCTTCTCCTTGTTGTTCTTGATGTTGTTGTTGTTGTTGTTTTTTGTTCTTGTTGTTATTTGTTGTTGTTGTAGTTGTTTGTTGTTTGTTGTTGTTGTTGTTGTTTTTGTTGTTGTTGTTGTTTCTTGTTGTTGTTGTTTGTTGTTGTTGTTTCTTATTGCTTGTTGTTGTTGTTTGTTGTTGTTTGTTGTTCTTGGTTCTTATTGTTGGTTTTGTTGGTGTTGTTGTTGTTTTAATAGTTTATTTTGTTTTTCTTGTTGTTTGTGTTGTTTTTGTTGTCTGTTGTTGTTGTTGTTGTTGTTGTTGTTGTTGTTGATGTTGCTGTTTTTGTTGTTTGTTGTTGTGATTTGTTATTATTTGTTGTTGTTGTTTGTTGTTGTTTTTGTTTGTTGTTTGTTGTTTTTGTTTTTGTTGTTGTTGTTGTTTTTGTTGTTGTTGTTGTTTGTGTTGTTGTTGTAGTTGTTTTTGTTTTTGTTGTTTGTTGTTGTTGTTGTTGTTGTTTGTTTTTGTTGTTGTTGTTATTTGTTGTTCTTATTGTTGTTGTTGTTCTCGGTTCTTGTTGTTGTTGTTGTTGGTGTTGTTGTTTGTTGTTCTCGGTCTTCTTGTTGTTGTTTTTGGTGTTGTTGTTTATTGTTGTTGTTTTTATTCTTTTTTTTGTCGTTGTTACTGTTTTTGTTGATTTTGTTGTTTGTTGTTATTGTGGTAGTTGTTGTTGTTGGTGTTGTTGTTTTTGTTGTTCTTCTTGTTGTTGTTCTTGATGTTGTTGTTGTTGTTATTTGTTGTTCTTGTTGTTGTTTGTTGTTGTTGTAGTTGTTTGTTGTTTGTTGTTGTTATTGTTAGTTGTTGTTGTTGTTTTTGTTGTTGTTGTTGTTTCTTGTTGTTGTTGTTTGTTGTTGTTGTTTTTTATTGCTTGTTGTTGTTGTTTGTTGTTCTCGGTTCTTATTGTTGTTTTTGTTGGTGTTGTTGTTGTTTTAATTGTTTGTTTTGTTTTTCTTGTTGTTTGTTTTGTTTTTGTTGTCTGTTGTTGTTGTTGTTGTTGTTGTTGTTGATGTTGCTGTTTTTGTTGTTTGTTGTTGTTATTTGTTATTATTTGTTGTTGTTGTTTGTTGTTTGTTGTTTTTGTTGTTGTTGTTGTTGTAGTTGTTTTTGTTTTTGTTGTTTGTTGTTGCTGTTGTTGTTGTTGTTGTTGTTTGTTGTTGTTTGTTATTGTTTGTTGTTTGTTGTTGTTTGTTGTTGTTGTTGTTTGTTGTTTGTTGTTTTTGTTGTTGTTGCTGTTTGTGTTGTTGTTGTAGTTGTTTTTGTTTTTGTTGTTTGTTGTTGTTGTTGTTGTTGTTGGTTGTTGTTGTTTGTTATTGCTTGTTGTTGTTGTTTGTTTTTCTTGTTTGTTTTTGTTTGTTGTTTGTTGTTGTTGTTGTTATTTGTTATTGCTTGTTGTTGTTGTTTGTTGTTGTTGTTTGTTGTTGTTGTTGTTGTTGTTGTTTGTTATTGCTTGTTATTGTTGTTTGTTGTTCTCGGTTCTTCTTGTTGTTTTTGTTGGTGTTGTTGTTTGTTATTGTTGTTTTAATTGTTTTTTTTGTTTTTCTTGTTGTTTGTGTCATTTTTTGTGTTTGTAGTTGTTGTTGTTGTTGATATTGTTGTTTTTGTTGTTTGTTGTTGTTGTTTGTTATTGCTTGTTGTTGTTGTTTGTTGTTGTTGTTGGTTTTATTGTTGTTTTTGTTGTTGTTGTTGTTTGTGTTGTTGTTGTTGTTGTTTTTGTTTTTGTTGTTTGTTGTTGTTGTTGTTGTTGTTTTTGTTGTTTGTTGTTGTTTGTTATTGCTTGTTGTTGTTGTTTGTTGTTCTTGTTTATTTTTGTTTGTTGTTTGTTGTTATTGTTGTTGTTTTTATTTGTTATTGCTTGTTGTTGTTGTTTGTTGTTCTTGTTTGTTGTTGTTGTTGTTTGTTATTGCTTGTTGTTATTGTTGTTTGTTATTGCTTGTTGTTGTTGTTTGTTGTTCTCGGTTCTTCTTGTTAATGTTGTTGGTGTTGTTGTTTGTTGTTCTCGGTTCTTCTTGTTGTTGTTGTTGGTGTTGTTTTTTTATTGTTGTTGTTTTTATTCTATTTTTTTGTCGTTGTTGATGTTTGTGTTGATTTTGTTGTTTGTTGTTATTGTGGTAGTTGTTGTTGTTGGTGTTGTTGTTCTTGATGTTGTTGTTGTTGTTTTTTTTTGTTCTTGTTGTTATTTGTTGTTGTTGTAGTTGTTTGTTGTTTGTTGTTGTTATTGTTGTTTTTGTTGTTGTTGTTGTTTCTTGTTGTTGTTGTTTGTTGTTGTTGTTTCTTATTGCTTGTTGTTGTTGTTTGTTGTTGTTTGTTGTTCTCGGTTCTTATTGTTGGTTTTGTTGGTGTTGTTGTTGTTTTAATTGTTTATTTTGTTTTTCTTGTTGTTTGTGTTGTTTTTATTGTCTGTTGTTGTTGTTGTTGTTGTTGTTGTTGTTGATGTTGCTGTTTTTGTTGTTTGTTGTTATTTGTTATTATTTGTTGTTGTTGTTTGTTGTTGTTTTTGTTTGTTGTTTCTTGTTTTTGTTGTTGTTGTTGTTATTTTTGTTGTTGTTGTTGTTAATTATTATTGTTGTTGATGTTGTTGTTGTTGTTGTTGCTGTTGTTTGTTGTTAATTGTTATTGCTTGTTATTGTTGTTTGTTGTTCTTGTTTGTTTTTGTTTGTTGTTTGTTATTGTTGTTGTTGTTCTTGTTTGTTATTGCTTGTTGTTGTTGTTTGTTGTTCTCGGTTCTTCTTGTTGTTTTTGTTGGTGTTGTTGTTTGTTATTGTTGTTTTAATTGTTGTTTTTTTTGTTGTTTTTGTTGGTGTTGTTGTTTTTATTGTTGTTTCTGTTTTTGTTGTTGTTGTTGTTTGTGTTGTTGTTGTTGTTGTTTTTGTTTTTGTTGTTTGTTGTTGTTGTTGTTGTTGTTGTTGTTGTTGTTGTTGTTGTAGTTGATTGTTATTTGTTATTGCTTGTTGTTGTTGTTTGTTGTTCTTGTTTGTTTTTGTTTGTTGTTTGTTGTTGTTGTTGTTATTTGTTATTGCTTGTTGTTGTTGTTTGTTGTTCTTGTTTGTTGTTGTTGTTGTTGTTGTTGTTAGTTATTTCTTGTTGTTGTTATTTGTTGTTCTCGGTTCTTCTTGTTTTTGTTGTTGGTGTTGTTGTTTGTTGTTCTCGGTTCTTCTTGTTGTTGTTGTTGGTGTTGTTGTTTATTGTTGTTGTTTTTATTCTTTTTTTTTTTCGTTGTTGATGTTTGTGTTGATTTTGTTGTTTGTTGTTATTGTGGTAGTTGTTGTTGTTGGTGTTGTTGTTTTTGTTGTTCTTCTCGTTGTTGTTCTTGATGTTGTTGTTGTTGTTGTTTTTTGTTCTTGTTGTTATTTGTTGTTGTTGTAGTTGTTTGTTGTTTGTTGTTGTTATTGTTGTTTTTGTTGTTGTTGTTGTTTCTTGTTGTTGTTGTTTGTTGTTGTTGTTTCTTATTGCTTGTTGTTGTTGTTTGTTGTTGTTTGTTGTTCTCGGTTCTTATTGTTGGTTTTGTTGGTGTTGTTGTTGTTTTAATTGTTTATTTTGTTTTTCTTTTTGTTTGTGTTGTTTTTGTTGTCTGTTGTTGTTGTTGTTGTTGTTGTTGATGTTGCTGTTTTTGTTGTTTCTTGTTGTTATTTGTTATTATTTGTTGTTGTTGTTTGTTTTTGTTTTTGTTTGTTGTTTGTTGTTTTTGTTGTTGTTGTTGTTTGTGTTGTTGTTGTAGTTGTTTTTGTTTTTTTTGTTTGTTGTTGTTGTTGTTGTTGTTGCTGTTGTTTGTTGTTATTTGTTATTGCTTGTTATTGTTGTTTGTTGTTCTTGTTTGTTTTTGTTTGTTGTTTGTTATTGTTGTTGTTGTTCTTGTTTGTTATTGCTTGTTGTTGTTGTTTGTTGTTCTCAGTTCTTCTTGTTGTTTTTGTTGGTGTTGTTGTTTGTTATTGTTGTTTTAATTGTTGTTTTTATTGTTGTTTTTGTTGGTGTTGTTGTTTTTATTGTTGTTTCTGTTTTTATTGTTGTTGTTGTTTGTGTTGTTGTTGTAGTTGTTTTTGTTTTTGTTGTTTGTTGTTGCTGTTGTTGTTGTTGTTGTTGTTTGTTGTTATTTATTATTGTTTGTTGTTTGTTGTTGTTTGTTGTTGTTGTTGTTTGTTGT
>OX359293.1:33145853-33583353 GCA_947179395.2 Pulicaria dysenterica
TTTAAGCTCATCTGCTTCTTCTTGCTCGAGCATCTATATCAATTCTCTTGTAGCTTCTCTTCTTCTGTTTCCTGCTCAGTCTCAGATACCTCTTCAGCCTCAGATTCAGATTTTGTTAATTTTTGTTTCTTGGCTGCAGGTTCATCCTCTTTTAATTCTGGTTCCCCCTCAGGCTGAGCTTGCCTCTCTGCTCCTTTAGCTAGAACTAGAAGAGCTTCAGCTTCAGCTCGAACTAGCTCAGCTTCAGTATCAGCTTAAACCTTCTCCCCCTTTTTGTCATCATCAATAGGGGTTGAAGTGTTTTGTTGTTGGAGTGCAGCAACTGCAGAGGCAATCTCTTTAACATCCATTGTCAGCTTCTCAAGCCTTTGATAGATTTTACATTTGTGCTTCTTCTGCTTGAGATGGAACAAACCAAACTGAGCAGCAACATACTCTTTCAGCTACTGGATGCCTGAGGAGGCAGTATCAATGTGAGGAGAGTCTTTGGGTGCATCATCCAAAGGTTGGTGTTTACCTTCAAATTTATCTGCACCAGAGTTTGCACCGTGTGAATCACCTTGGTTTGAAGATGAAACATTGACAGGTCGTGCAATAGGGTGTGAGAAGTGAAGAGAAGTAATGGGGCTCGAAATGTGAAATGTATGGGTTTGTGGTTAGCTTATGGGTATAGAAGGGGATGATTGACCCTGGGGATTGGTCATATGTTCAATGTGACACGAGTGTGTCTGCTCAGGCACAGAAATAGGCTCTCCAATGGCTAGAGTAGGTGTGGGCTGAGTAGTCACCACACCCGGTATAGGTTGTTGGGTTAAAATGAGACTCGAGGTTGACACCTTAAGAGTAGGCGTCTCCCCCTCAACTCCTGCCGGTAGAGGGATCAATGTGATCTCTACTCCAGTGATGCCTTTAAGAGTGGCACCACCTATGGTAGTTTTACGTGCGTAGGTTCGGATATTCTCCCAAGCAGCAGTGGGCATACTAGGGGTGGCTTCAGAGTGGGATTGTATATGGAAAGAAGGTGGAGGAGATGGGTTAGACTGGGTTGGGCTTACCACAGCCTTATCTCCAAAAACGGATGGAGAATAATGAGAAGAAAGAGAAAGTGGAGAGGTCTTACCAGAAGCAGCTTCAATGGTTGCTGGTTCAGCTTGAGCAGAGTGCTCAGCTTGAACCTCCGTGTCAGCGTAGGAAGCTCTCCCGTGAGGTGATCCCTCATCTCCGCTTGCAGATGAAACTCCCTTAGCCACCAAGAGCATTGGACCACTCAGTCCCTCTTACGCAAAGGAGATGTCATTGTTAAACATCTTGGGGCTGAGTGTTGGGGTAGGGAACACATCCCATCCAGCTTCATATAAATCCCCTAACTCAGCTTCAAGCACCAAGGACAAGTACCTTATGAATGGCACATCGAGGTCCATGATGGTCTTCATGTTGGAATATGCCCATTAATGCACGTACGCCATATAGACCGCTGCTGATGATGTATGGGCCTATTGGGTCATACACCGGGGTCTAACCTGACAGCAACTAAAGTTAAGGGACCAAATATGACAAAAGACAAAAGTTGACATCGCAGGCCGCGTTAGCGCCGCTAACATTAAGGTGTTAGCGTCGCTAAGTCCTAAACGTTAGCGCCGCTACGGCTGCATGTACTTTGTGTTGAATCACTGACAGGCCGCATTTGCGCCCCTAAATTTAAGGGGTTAGCGCCGCTAAAGGTTAGCGCCGCTACAGGCTACATGTGACATTTTTCAAATCACCTCCTAAACTAGCCAATGCATGTAAAACTCCATGTCTCGAGGTTCGGCTGGTTTGAGGGGTTTATTGGAGATCTGGAACAGAGAGAAAAGGTGTAGAATTCAGTTTGTTTAGTTCTCTCTTTCTTTTCTCTCTTAGAAAAAACACATATTCTTCGTTGGTGCTACAAAGGCCAAGAGAAGGTACAAGAGAGAGTTGTTCCAGAATTGGTCTCATACAGTGGCTGTTCCGAGGTAGTATTCACGGTGAAGTACTACTATAGACGAGCTAGCTCTCGAGGTTGGCGTGTTACCGGGGTACCACCCATTAGTTGATCCGCGGTTTTCGTTCTTGGAGGATCACCATCAAAACACCCACCATTTCTGGAGCTAAGGAGAAAGGAATAACCTTCTTTCCTTCTTTCAAGTAGCATTTCTTTACATAGAGTGTGGTCCTCTTTTGGGATTTCTTGTTTTTATGCTTTATTGGCTTGTACATTGGGCTTTATATGTTGTACCTTGCTTCCGCTGTGAGCCTACGAAATCCCAACAGTGGTATCAGAGTCACCTCTATGTTAGATTTGCACCTGGTGGCTTGAAATATCCCGAAATTGAAATGTTTGTTTCTGTTCGAATCGGGTTAGCGGCGCTAACGCGCTGTAACAGTTTTGGTTTTAAAGTTAAAAACATTTTTGGTCTCGGGAAATTTTGGTCTTTTTTGGTGATTCTAGAAATTTGTTCCAGATTTTATTTGGTAATTATGTTACCATTTTGTTATGTTTGGTTGTATGTGGTTGATTTGAAATTGGTAACCTTGCCTTTGACCTTCTGGTTGATATTGTGTATTTGGATGCAATTTGGTGATTTTAAATCACAATATGGGCTGTAATATTTATTAATTCAGTTTTGTATGTAATAATATTGTGGCTTGCATGCCATTTCATTCATCCGTGTATTTGTACTAGATAAATAGAAAATTATTGTGGCTTGTATGCCATTTCAATTTCTATTGTATATGTTGTACAATTTGCATGAAGACACACAATTTGGAGTCGGAAGGAGATGGAGCGTGTCCATAGAAGCCGGTGAAGTCCATTGGAGATGGCGGTTCTAGTGGGAGCTCGCATTGAAGATCTTTCGTCCCTTAGTTTGACCACGTTCTACCCGTTTTGGCTCACGGGAAGAACGCATAGGAATTTTGGCAAGGGTTACCAATTTATTTCGTTTAAATGTGTGTGATGTGATTTTATATTATTCTTGCATGGTTTGCTTAGGATTCGCATGCTAGATAATTTTTCGAAATTAATAAAATCACAAGAGATTTGGTAAAAATGGTTTGCAACTCTCGCGCGCACTCACATACATGATTAACTCACCTAGTGGAAATAGGTTTTGTCACTAAACAAGTTAATCTGTAACCAAGCCGGAAACAAAAGCCCGTTTTTCCATAAAACGTAAATCTTGCGCCATCCGTAAGTCGATACCACCTGAATCTAGATTTATGAGTTTTGGTTATCGAGCTTAGCACGAGCCAACTGTCATAAAACTGTGTGGAAGGTGCGTGTGGAAAATTCACAATTTTGGTTGTCGAGCTTAGCACGAGCCAATTTTGGTGGGTTTGACATCGTATGTCTTGACGGACGATTTACAATTGGAAATTAAAATCCTTGAGTGATTGTCGAGATTAGCACGAGTCAACCAAGAATTTTAATTTGGAATTGGTGCAAGTAGGGATCAAACATGCCAAACGACCGATGGTTGTCGTAGGATCCCACAAGTGTCTAAGAGTTGCAATAGATATTGCAATCGATAAGGTGGTTATCGGCCTAAATAGCTCTATGAAGTGATCCGCGGCAAACCCATCATGAATTGGAGTGAAATATGGTTCTTAGCCCTTGTTAAAATATTTTTCTAGACGATATGGGTAATTATTTTAACGAGGACTCAAATCAAATTAACTAATTCGTGTACTCTATTTAATATACGATGTCGAATCATAACCACACCACGTCGAACTTTTCACTTCGTATGTTCCTACAAAGGGTGAAACTCACGGGAGTGAACTTTGTTGACTGGCTTAGGCAATTAAAAATTGTCCTACGTGCCGAGTCTAAGTTGCACATCCTTGAGGAACCCCTTCCTGAACCATCTGCTATCAATGCGGAATGGACCATCCGATACGCGTATGAAAAGCGTGTTTGGGATACGCACGATGTTGCTTGTCTCATGTTATCAAGTATGAGGTCGGAACAGCGAAAGCAATTTGAGCACATGACTGTGTATGACATGATTAACAAGCTGAAGGATATATTCCGATAGCAAGTTAGGCAAGAACATTATGAGTGTGTTAAAAGTCTAACCGGTTGTAAGATGCAGGAAGGCGGGAATGTTAGTGCCCATGTTTTGAAGATGAAATCTTACATGGACCAAATGAAGAGGCTAGGATTTCCTGTAGGGAGGGAGCTTGGTGTGAATTTCATACTTCAGTCTCTGCCCGCTTCGTATGAAAAGTTTGTAATGGACTATCATATGCATGGAAAGGAAATATCTATAGATGAATTGCATGGAATGTTGAAGGATATAGAATCTAACATGTCCAAGCATGCATCATCCTCATCCACTCCCGTTCTTGGTTCTAAGGAACAAATCTTTGTCAAGAAGAAGAAATCGATCCCATTAAAAGAAGAAGTTGGAGTATCCAAGCTTGCATCAAGTTTTGAGTCTATGTCCATTGATGATGTGCCTAAAGAGACTCAACAAGGGGTGGTTTGCTACTTCTGTGGAAGATTTGGGGATTGGGGCCGTCATGCCTACCCTTCGTGCCGAGAGGATATAAAACTTCTCAGAAAAGAGAGAGTTAATTTTCCTACTTGAGGTACATTCATGATTATACTTCTTTGCTATTCCTTACTAAGCTGGGTTGTTTACCCGAGCTATAAGACTCACGTTTGTCACAAATTTATTTTTGTTGCAAAGTGTAGATATGTTCGTTGCAAGAAGGAAAAGCTTGAAGAACCGGATCTCTGAAGAAGAAATTTTGTTGATTGTCTTCTATAAGAGAATTAGGAGTGTTAGTCTCGCCATTAATTCCGGATTAATTTATTACTTTTGTTTGCCCTGCGTGGCAAGACTTGCTTTATTGTATGTTCTTTTGAAGATGATGGATGTATTTTGAATCTTGTATTTTATGAAAAAATTTCATTATGATGGTTTCATTTCAAATTTGATCCATGTCTATGCTTATGTGTTATTTTTGACTATTTAAGTGCTTAAATACACATTTGATGACGATGGATATCACTTGGAATTGAAACAATTTTGAAAAATTATATTTGAGATGATTTTATTAAAACTTATCCATATCATAACATACATAAAGACTCGATATAAGTAATATGCAATCATGAATAATTGATTCTTAAACCCAAAAATGGTTTGGATATATGAGCTCTATGGCATAATCAAACTTGACCAAGTAAACAACATTTACATCGCTTAGATCCATTTGGTTAGGATCTTTGTAAAAATTTAGCCTCGAGCTAAATGTAAGATATAAATATTGTTTATTGGACTAGGGTGATTAAGTAATCCTTCACCAGTGTTGGTAGGGAGGATTATGACTTGTTGGATATTGATCACACTAGTGTGGATAATCCGTTCAAGTATGCCACAAAGATTGACACTAGTGAAATTCTCTATCACCATCTTTATGATAGTAGTTGAGAGAATGTTTACTAGAGAAAAGGCTTGTGTCTGAAACCTAGTGGTGTTCGGAACTAACCTAAAGTAAACTAAGAATCAGTAAGGGCATATAGATATAAATTCTTAGATCTAGAATAGATGCTAAGTTTTCTTATCTATATAGGTTTAAATATGAAATGGATCATGGGTTTAACCCATAATTCGTTTTCTATAAGAGACATATTTGTACATGGTGTCACATTAAAGAAAACCGGATATCTTTGTTGATGATCTGGTAAAAGGCAGGCCTAAAACATGTATTCAATGTGATTGGTATACATTAATTTTATGAACCAAGTCCTTAATCTAAAACACAACATTATGATCACTTAAACATCGAATGAGATTTTGACTAGAAAGAGTCCTTTGCTTGTCAATCTCATAACTTAAAATTATCAAGTCTACATTCAGTGGGAGATGGATGAATTATAAGTTAATGCTTCTATATATTTAAGTAGTTCATCTGAGTTTTGGATAATTGTTTCTTAGACTTATGGGAACCATATTTGGTTGCTCAAAAGGAAGAAGACAATTTACAAAAGCATTGCAGTGGAAGAACGTAAAACTTAAATAAGAGACATAATGTTGACACTAGCATTTAATCAGCATAGAGATGCTGGTAAAACCTGACTATTTCCATTGCTTCTTTAATCTGATGGAAATCAAGAAGGCTGTTTAGATATTAGGTTGTCATATTTTAGCAACAACAGCTTGATGGTAAATCATTGTGATGTTACCATTCATCGGAAACATAGTGGGACCCTAAGTTCACTAGTGAATATAAGAAGGGAATGGTATACGTAGATGTAATCTTTTGCTGCATCCAAGTATATGACTTGGGTTAATCCCATACCTGAGGTGTAATCCAAGAAGGGTAAAGGGACTAACATATATGCAATCATAGACAACTTCAAATACCGACTAGAGACAAAAGTGTTTCATGTTGATCATATGGAAACATGTTCTAGTGGTTATGTTGAAGATGACTTGGATAAAGTGAAATATTGTTGTCACCTTGCGGAAACAAATTATTTCACTTGGATGTAAGAGACCTATATCCTTCATAGGATTAAGTTGAGGAAATGCTTAAGGCACTTTCCGAGGTTCTTACATATCCATAATATCCAGATTAAGTCTGGATTATGTGAAGCATTGTTGTCGCTTTATGTTCACATGGAAATAAGAAGACCTTGATCCTTCGCAGGATTAAGTTGAGAAAATGTTTTGAAACATGTTCCGAGGTCTTGCATATCCATTATATCCAAGTTGTGTACATGAATGAAGTCAACAAAACTTGCATCTTATGGCTGTAATCTTGCTTTACGAGAAAGTCAAAGGAATGAGTTTTCTAGAAAGCATAGATTAAGCCAGATACTCTTGTCAGGGCTAGTGGGAGCTTTATGTGTTCCTAGTAAAATATACTCAAATGAAAATAATGTCCTAATTTAGGGTTGTTTTTTCAACCTATTGATGGAATTATTGTCCTACGAGTATAAATAGAGAATATGGAATCAAGTGGATTCTAAATTCAAGAAATACTAAAGTATGTTCTTGATGTTCGACAAAAATAGAGTTGTCTTGACTAAGTTATTACTGCAAGCAAATCTATACTTGTGAGACTGTCGATTTTAATCGAAGTTTTGAATATACAAATATGTGGTGTAGATACGACATTTAAATTGAAATGAGTGTCATTGACCCTATTGTGTACTTCGGTAACATTAAGGGTATGTCGACTCTAATTCAAGTGAGTGTCAGTGACTCTATTGTGAACTTCGGTAACATTAAGGGTATGTCGACTCTAATTCAAGTGAGTGTCAGTGACTCTATTGTGAACTTCTGTTACATTGAGGGTATGTCGACTCTAATAATCATAAGTGTCATTTATCCTATTGTAAACTTCAGTAACATTAAGGATATGACGACTATGATAATATTATGTATGATCTTTTGGATAAACACTTTGCAAGTGGTTTAATAAGAGAATACAAAAGAGTACAAAGGGATATCGTGTAGATGATCCCATAATTAAGCCGTTGTCAAATACTAGTGATGAATCTCATACTAGGTATAATAGCATTGTTTATGCTTGTGACTGGGCTTGAATATCGTTTTGGTAAATGTTTGATTTACTTATAAGCTTTGGGAACGGTAAGCTGTACTGCTCACTGATGATTGTATCGATATATAGTGGAGACTATATATATGCATGACGCGGTTACCTTCATTGGTCTTTACTGTGTTCCATCTTAGCATGTTTAACCACTTCCCAGAATGATTATACATTCTAAATTTCCACAGCTAGTCATTCTTCAAGGGAAGGAAGTTTGAAATAAGGCTGAGGTTAGGTGTTGGTTGTGCATTGATCAAGGATTGAATGCATGAAACGCAACAGTAACCTGTGCTTGAAAGGAGTTTCAAGTGACTGGAAGACCCGCACCCGAGTTCACTTCATGGATCATAGTCAAAGAGTGACTCAGAAGGATAATATCATTACGTCCTTCGACCCAAGATGTATGAATTACCATAGCATGAAACTTTCTAACTTTAGCTATTTCAAAACGTAGTTTGTAACTGGCTATTATAAAAGGAATAGTTAAGTAAGACAAGGTTCACGTTATGGGATTGTACAGTCAACGGAATTTGTTCCTCTAGTATGAGAGATATCCCTGGGCCCCTCGATGATTGAGCGCTGACACCAAAATAAGCATGGCCATTCGCAAAGGAATATTGCTTGAGAATCAGATATGTCCTTAAATTTTGGTCACCACCAATCAAGATCGAGAAACATAATCGTGAACGATCTGGAGATTGACATATTAATCCATGTATCGTGTTCACAAGGATATCGCGAACAAAATGATGTTTGATCACTTATCAAATAGGACCTCTACGTTCTTTTTGTAGGTAATGGTTTTCTGTAAAGAAGAGGAATCCATACTGACTTTGGGGCAATGATGCTTTTGCTAGAGGCCGCTCTTTGTCTGTGGTCACATGGGTACGGTGCATTATGTGCAAGTGGGAGTTTGTTGGAATATGCCCATTAATCCACGTACGCCATATAGACCGCTGCTGATGATGTATGGGACTATTGGGTCATACACCGGGGTCTAACCTGACAGCAACTAAAGTTAAGGGACCAAATATGACAAAAGACAAAAGTTGACATCGCAGGCCGCGTTAGCGCCGCTAACATTAAGGTGTTAGCGCCGCTAAGTCCTAAACGTTAGCGCCGCTACGGCTGCATGTAATGTGTGTCGAATCACTGACAGGCCGCGTTAGCGCCGCTAACTTTAAGGGGTTAGCGCCGCTAAACCCTAAAGGTTAGCGCCGCTACAGGCTGCATGTGACATTTGTCAAATCACCTCCTAAACTACCCAATGCATGTAAAACTCCATGTCTCGAGGTTTGGCCGGTTTGAGGGGTTTCTTGGAGATCTGGAACAGAGAGAAAAGGTGTAGAATTCATTTTTTTTAGTTCTCTCTTTCTTTTCTCTCTTAGAAAAAACACATATTCTTCTTTGGTGCTACAAAGGCCAAAAGAAGGTACAAGAGAGAGTTGTTCCAGAATTGGTCTCATACTGTGGCTGTTCTGAGGTAGTATTCACGGTGAAGTACTACTATAGGCGAGCTAGCTCTCGAGGTTGGCGTGTTACCGGGGTACCACCCATTAGTTGATCCACGGTTTTCGTTCTTGGAGGATCACCATCAAAACACCCACCATTTCTGGAGCTAAGGAGAAAGGTATAACCTTCTTTCCTTCTTTCAAGTTGCATTTCTTTACATAGAGTTTGGTCCTCTTTTGGGATTTCTTGTTTTTATGCTTTATTGACTTGTACATTGGGCTTTATATGTTGTACCTTGCTTCCGCTGTGAGCCCACGAAATCCCAACACTTCAGTACTTGGACTTTGAGCTCGTTGAAAATGAGTTGTGCATAGTCTATACGTCTGTCGAAGAAGATATTGTATAACAGCTACATTTCAAACTCGTTAACTTGGTCCAAGCCACCAACTTTAGTCCCCAGTGAACGTACCACTGTTGAAACCATGAACCCCAGCTGGTTGGGAAAGTGGCCTTCTTAATCACCTCTTCAGTTTGAGGGTGACCCATTTGAGGTAGAACTGATCTCGCCACTTGTCTAGTCACGGTAGGCTCGAACACATCTTGAACAGGGAGTTGAAGAACATCCCTTAGCCGTTGAACCGTGAGGGCTACTATTCGATTGCCATTGAGAATAGTGCCTGTTATCTCTTCTCTGTTCTGGTTGAAGGTGCATTTGTACCAGAACTCCAAAAGATGCTGCGGAGAAATATGAACCGGTGCTCCAATGAAGGCAAATGCCAAAGGGCATTTTCGGATGTAGTCTAACCAGATTTCATAACCTCTGCCCTGTTTCCTCGGAGGAATAGCAAGGCAGGAACGCTGATTATTAATTTTGATCAGCGGCAATCCGTTGTTTTTGAAAGCAGCACCCCTAACCATTCTATCACTTAGAATAAGAGTGGGTTCCTTCCATCGTGAAAGTTTGAAAATTACACTGAGTAAATATTGTCGTTGCACAGGGCAAAGAGCGTCGCACTGAGCGAGTTAGGGTTTCGAAATCGATGGAACAGAAGATTGCACTTAGCAAATTTGTAGAGAGGTATATAAGCAAATTAGAAGTTTAGAGATGAGAAGTTTAAGCGTAAACCTCTAAAATGACGGTAAAGTCGTTATATATACCTTTTCGAGGAGAGAGAAAAATTACCGTTGGAATCCCTTTTTAATCCGTTACGCCGGTAAATCACGGCTTGATGTAACATTTAGAGGGTAGAAACACATCATTCACCAACGGATACAAGTGTAAAATAATATTAACAAATAATTAGATTTTTAACACTGTTGTATTACACCAATACCGAATTAGTATAATACGTGATTTTGAGACTTACTCAAATACGCACTTGCATATGAAGTAATTACACTCAGTAATTAAGTCATAGTTTGGACACACTAAGCTGAGTAAACATATTATTCAGTCTATGTCAAGCACACAGCTTGATTCAAGCACTCAGCTTGAGTTGATCACTCAGCTTGAGATTAGTACTCAGCTTGAGTTTAAGCACTCAGCTTGAGATTGGTACTCAACTTGAGATTGGTACTCAGCTTGAGTTTAAGCACTCAGCTTGAGATTGATACTCAGCTTGAGTTTGAGCACTCAGCTCGACTTCGAGTACTCAGCTCAGAATCAGTGACACTTAGTCATATATGTTTGAGACTGACTAAAACTTATTTTTAACTACACTGAGTAGTTTAAAACATGTTCGGAACTTACCAAACGTGTGAACCAATCACACAGCTTGAGTTAAGCAAATAGCTCAGACCCAATGACACTTAGTCATTTACGTTTGAAACTAACTCAAACGTACATTTTAACTACACTGAGTAGTTAAAGAATGTTTGGAACTGACCAAACATGTGAACTCATCATTCAGCTTAACCGATTTATCAGTTTATGAAAACATATTCATAAACTGTGCAGTCAGCTTAAGACACTTAGTCTTTGTCAAACTGAGAACTCAAATTTTAGACACTTAGCTAGAGGTTGAGCATACCCAATTCACTTAGCAGATACATAAACCTCTTTTCATCAAGGGGTTTAGTGAAGATATCTGCTAATTGGTCATCAGTGGAGATAAATTTAATTTCAACTTTACCTTTTTCCGCGATGTCCCTTATGAAGTGATGTCTAATTCCAATGTGCTTGGTTCTTGAGTGAAATACTGGATTGTAAGTGAAGGCTATTGCACTTTGGTTATCACAGAAGATAGGAGTTTTCTTGAAACTCATGTCAAAGTCTTGAAGCTGATGCTGCATCCAAAGGATTTGAGCACAACAGCTTCCTGCTGCAACATACTCAGCTTCCGCAGTTGAAGTAGCCACTGAGTTATGTTTCTTACTAGTCCAGCTAACTAACTTCCCTCCAAGCATTTGACATCCTCCAGTTGTTGATTTTCTGTCCAACTTGCACCCAGCATAGTCAGCATCAGAGAAACCAACTAACTCAAATCCAGAGTCTTTTGGATACCAAAGACCTAGATTTGGTGTACCTTTAAGGTACCTAAAGATCCTTTTCACAGCTTGAAGATGTGATTATTTAGGATCTGCCTGATATCATGCACAAACACATGTAGCAAACATGATATTAGGTCTACTAGTTGTCAAATAGAGTAATGAACCTATCATTCCTCTATAGGTAGACTGACACACAGACTTACCATCTGAGTCTTTACTCAGCTTGACAGATGGTGACATGGGTGTTCTCATGGTTGAACTTAAATCAAAACCATATTTCTTTATCAAATCAAGAACATACTTGCTTTGATTGATGAAAATTCCATCAGGCTTTTGTTGAATTTGTAGACCTAGGAAATATGTCATCTCACCCATCATACTCATCTTGTACTTTTGTGACATTATTTCAGAAAACCACTCACACAGAGATTTATTGGTAGAACCAAAGATAATGTCATCCACATAGATTTGTACAAGAATCACCTGTCCTTTACTCTTTTTAATAAAGAGTGTCTTATCTATACAATCTCTGGTGAAATCCATGGATAGTAGATAAGTGGACAGTGTATCATACCAAGCTCTTGGAGCTTGTTTAAGACCATACAAAGCCTTGTCTAACTTATAGACATGATGTGGAAACTTTGAACTCACAAAGCCAGGAGGTTGTTTCACATAGACTTCCTCCTGAAGTGTTCCATTTAGGAAAGCACTCTTCACATCCATTTGATAGACTTTGAAGTCTTTATATGCTGCATAAGCCAGGAACAGCCTTATGGCATCAATTCTAGCAACAGGGGCAAAGTTCTCATCATAATCAATTCCTTCCTTTTGCTTATACCCTTGTGCTACCAGCCTGGCTTTGTTCCTTACTATCACTCCATCCTTGTCCATTTTATTTTTATAGACCCACTTAGTGCCTATAATTGAGTGACCTTTGGGGGCAGGGACAAGGTTCCATACCTTATTTCTCTCAAATTCATTCAATTCCTCTTGCATAGCTTCAATCCAATCCTCATCCTCTAAGGCTTCTTCAGTCTTCTTTGGTTCCATTTGAGATAGGAAACCAAAGTGAGCAGCATAGTTAGCTATAGCCTTAGATCTGGTCATGACCTTTTCTTGGACATTTCCAATAATTTGATCGTGAGGATGATCTTTAAGGAATTTGAATGTTGTAGTTGGAGAGTCTGGTTCTGAATCTGAGTGATGTTGAGAACTCTAAGGTGAACACACATCCTTAGTCTCAACAGCAGCATTGTCAACAAACTGATGATCACTGAGATTCCCAGTCTGAGTGACTTCAGCTCCAAAGGGGTTGATGAACTCATCATCCTTCTCAGTTTGAGAATCCCTTGGAGTTTGTGAAGATTTCTTTGATGAACACACATCAATCGTCACTATCATCTCCTATGACATACATAGGATTTGATAAGTTGGTTTCCTTAGGCCTTTCAAGCTCACTCAGACTGACCAAGTCAGTTTAACTCTTATCAGCTTGATCAAAATAGTCTTCATCAAAAGAGACATGAATTGACTCTTCTATGACCTTTCTCCTTGTATTATATATCCTATAAGACTTGGATATTGAGGAATAACCAACGAATATTCCAAGATCAGCTTTAGGTTCCAACTTATGGAGCTGATCTCTTTGATTCAGCACATAGCACTTTGAACCAAAGATATGGAAATAACCTATATTGGGCTTTCTAGACTTATACATCTCATATGATGTCTTTCTATGTCTTTTGACAATGATTGATCTA
Source organism: Pulicaria dysenterica (assembly GCA_947179395.2). Taxonomy (NCBI): domain Eukaryota; kingdom Viridiplantae; phylum Streptophyta; class Magnoliopsida; order Asterales; family Asteraceae; genus Pulicaria; species Pulicaria dysenterica. Next base: position 33,159,149 of record OX359293.1, read on the forward strand.
TTCTGAGTATAACAGGCTGTACTGACAACTTCATCCCAGAAATAGAGTTTCAATCCTGCCTCACATAGCATTGTTCTAGCAGCCTCAATCAAGGTTCTATTTCTTCTTTCAGCAACCCCGTTTTGTTGTGGAGTTCTGACAGATGAGAAATTTTGTAATATTCCTTTTTTGATTCACAGAAGTTTTCAAGAGTTGAGTTTCTGAACTCAATCCCATGATCACTTCTATGTTGCTTTACAGACAAACCTTTCTGCAACTCTTCCTGTTTAATAAAATTGATTATCTCCAGGGCAGCCTCACTTTTGGCTTTAAGGAATATTACCCAGGTGAATCGTGAGAACTCATCTACTATCACCAGTGTGTACTTCTTGCCACTTAGGCTTGGAGTACTTATGGGACCAAACAAATCCATGTGAAACATATGCAATGGGTCTGTTATTGAAAAATTTTGCTTTGATTTAAAGGACCCTTTATGATGCTTCCCTTGTTCACAAGCTGAGCACAATTTGTCTTTGACAAATGTGATCTTTGGTAATCCAGAGACTAACTCTTTATTGGATAGCATATGTATATATTTGAAGTTTAGATGAGATAAACGTTTATGCCATAACCAACTCAGCTTAGAAACAGTATGTGAATACAAGCAGGTTTCAGTATAGGGATCTGCAGAATTTAGATCAAGTAGATACACATCTCTTTCTCTTTTACCTATTAATACAGGCTTTCCCTTAGCATTATAAATTGTTCCTGCTTTCTTCCTAAAGGTAACAACATTATCTTCATCACACAATTGACTGATACTAATCAGGTTGTGTTTGAGGCCTTTGACATATGCAACCCTCTGGAAAGTAACCTTGCCAGCTTGCATCTTCCCATAGCCTTTAGTTCTTCCATGGGAGTTGTCACCAAATGTTACTTTAGGACCTTCATCTTCTTGGAAATCACTAAGAAGTCCTTTCCACCCAGTCATGTGCCTTGAGCATCCACTATCCAAGTACCATTTACTTGAACCCTTATACATGGAAGCAGGATCCCAATCACTGAGCTTGCTGTTTTCCTCAGCTTCCTTCATGTCAGCTTCAAAGATTGATTCGGACTGACCATCATCAACCTCATCTAATTCTAACTCTTCATCTTCTTGAGCTATAAGACATACATCATCATCTGAGGTAGATGATTCTGTATTCCAGGTTTCAGCATATAATCCTTTTGCACTGGGTTTGTCTTCTGGCTTTCCTTTCTTGAGCTGAGTATATTTCTTCTTGTATTTATCAGCTCTGTAAGCATTCTTATCAACAACTGATGTTGATTCCTCCTTCTTTGATCTGCACTCAGCAGCAATATGTCCCTTCTTCTAACAGTTGAAGCACACATCATTCTTGGGATCAAAGGAACTCTTCCCTTTGCCCCTGTCAGATCTTCCTCTTCCCCTTTGAGCTCTTCTCAAATGTCTGGCTAACATTGCCATTTGCTCAGTGATATTCTAAACATCATCAGTATCACATGAGTCTGAGTCTGAGTGGTCAGCTTGAGATTCTGACTCAGTCTCAGATTCAACAACTAGTGTCTTGGAACTTTTCTTCTTTTTCTGTGCAACCAATGCAACTTCATTCTTATCCAAAGACTCCTTGAGTTGTTGTTGAGAAGCTCTCTTGTGTTCAGTGATCTGTTCATGATTTAGCAAGAACCCATATATAGACTGTAGGTTGTACACGTGCAGTGTTCCTCCAGCCCTCAGTATTGTAGTTACATCATTAAACCTCTCTTGTAACACATCCAGAAATTTCAGCACAAGTTCAGCTTCATCTTTCTTTACACCCACACTTAGTAGGTCATTTATCAAGCAGTGAAACCTTGTGAACAAATCAGACAAGGTTTCATTCTTCTTTGAGAAGAAGTTTTCGTAGGATCTATTCAAATGAATCTTCTTCTGCTGCTTGACCAGATCTGTGCCCTCATAGGTAACACTCAGTGTATTTGCTAGAACACTTTTAGCCTTATCATCCAGATTGAAGAGTTTCCAATCTTCATCAGTCCAAGATGCAATAGGCTTTCTTGTATCCTTTTCAGTTCTGCCAGGAGAGGTATCACTGACAGTAGCAGGAATCTTGGGGATGATTGGTCCTTTGTAATGACATCGAACATACGAATGTCAATGAACTTGAGGAATAGCATGGCTCTGAACTTCCACATAGGATAGTCAGAACCATCAAACATGGGACAACCTTTGGCAGACATCTGTGGAAAGTTTGAAGAATTGTTGCTTGTAGACATTGTAAGCTTTCTCAGAATCTTGAACTTTCAACTTATGAAATCGTTCAGCCTGCTCTGATACCAAAGGGGGTTGAATACACTTTCTGCGGAAATTGAATAAATCAAATAAAAGTGTTACATAAAGTAAATGAAACCACAATCAATCGAATGCTTTTTATTAAGAAGATGATTTACAATGCTTTAAATAAGAAGATGATTACAATAACTATCAAGTAAGCAACTCTTGATATATAATCACCTAATATAAATCTCTCAATATCTCAAACTTAGCTATCTATAATTAACTTATGATTACAGATACTGACGACTCTCTAAACAGGATTTACACAGATTGATAACTTACCAATATCACAACTAATGTGATTATTCGAACACACGAACAACTTGGCAATCTGTGAGTTTCTTGATCACGTTGAACTGACAAACAGTGATTCAAGAATCGTAACACATACGGTGAGGTGAGGTTTGGCTCTGCAACACGTAGTCGTAATTGTCTCTGAGTCGTACCTCTAAACTTATCAGGAGATAAGTATTTATAATCCTGTTGCTACGGTTCCTAACAAATTGGACTAATCCTAATTTGCTAACTAACTATCGGATAACTCAGAATCTTGAATCTTGAATCTTCTTATCTTGAGTCTTCAATCTTCAATCTTCAATCTTGATTCTGAAGTCTTCTTATCCTTTCCGTAGAAATAGAGAGTTAAAACAGAATTTAAAAACACATTTAAATTCTTTTAAACTGACTTCTTTAGTCAGGCTGAGTTACTCAGCTTGAAACTCATCAAGCTAAGTTCTTCGCGAACACACTTGAAAACAAACATGAACCAACATGTATAATTGTTAACTCATTCTTAGAAGTCTAAAGAATTTACTAAAACATATTTAGTAACTCTATTGAGCTGACTCAGTCTTCACGCTGAGTCACTCAGCTTGAAACTTACCAAGCTGAAACTCAATATGTATATCTTAGTTTACGCACACAGCTTATCAAACATATTGATAATCTTACTAAGATATAGTCTAAGCTGATCGAACATATGCTCAGCTTATACTCAGCTTATACTCAGTCTGAATCACTATAAGTGTTCAGTGTGACTAAGCTTCATAATTCTGTTTAAGTTATATGTAGAACACATCTTGCAAACTTAACTTTGTCTCATCAAATCATAACTGATGAGATCATTTTCCCAACAACTATAGTCACACAAAATACACATTTACTTGACTTTAAAAAGCATATGGTCACACTTATCAACACTTTTGGTCACTTTTGATTAATTTTACGTGACTAAATTCTCAAAAAATATATATGCATTGTGTGACTAAATATTACAAAATGTCACATAAACATTAAATTCATGTGGCCATTTGATGAACAATAGTCACACAAAATACATATTTACTTGACTTTAAAAGCATATGGTCACACTTATTAACACTTTTGGTCACTTTTAGGTTAATTGTATGTGACTAAATCCTCAAAAATAAAATGTGTTGTATGATTAAATATTACAAAACGCCACACAAACAAGTGCAACGAATGATCAAAAATTTTTGTTAAAAGGGATGAGTGGCAAACTTGTAAATATATTTGCACTAATTTCTTTAAAAAAAGAACGGAGGGGGGCATGAATGTCAATTTGTTAATAGGATTTTAGTGAAAAAAGATAAAAAACATAAACCGTCCTCATTGAATAAGATCCGGAAGAGGGGAGAAGGAAACCGTTTGAGAAAGACAGGATTCAAAAATCGTTGCCTTACCTACACAACGATATCTATGCATTCATTTGAAGAAGGAAGAAATTTGTTAAACCTTATTCATCTTACATTTCGAAAGCACACGGTAGGTGTAAACCCTAGGAAAAAGGGGTGAGAATTTCCGACGATACCTTGTGCAATTCATCGGTAAGTTGTGAGTAATTTTATACGAAATTTGTCCTTTTCTTTTGAATGTTGTTTGGAAATCATCAAGCGTAATCATAAATATTGCACACGTATTACGAAAAATGCTTTTGATTGCTAGGGGCACACAATTTTTTGTGTGTTTCTATACAAAATAGATACGATATTGACTGTTTAATGATGACTGAGGTTTGAAGGCCGATGTTTGATGTTTTATGAAAAGGTTATATGCACCAAAATGTAACAAACTATGCTCATATTAACATTGTAACTAACAAACTAAAAAATTTTCCCTAGAATAACCTCAACTACCCCTTTTTTACAATTAATAAATTTTGACCGATGATCAAAGGTTGCTGGTTATTATTGTGCACTATTGGCATTTTTCTTTTTTTAATGTATACGTGGCATTCCACGTAGGATAAGTTTGATTCATTTTGACCTAATGTTGGACGCATTATGACCCAAAGTCTCATTTAATAACCATTTGAAATCCTAACTCTCTAGACCATTTGGTTATGCCAATTTTTGCATGCAATCGAGAAAAAAGAAGCAAAATTGTTCCAGTTTTCAACCAAAATTGTTGATACTAAAGCACTTGTTTGACTATTTCGACCCATAAGAAGGTATGTAAACTTTATTTTGAGTGTTTAATTTCGTTATTTGGGAACTCCCGATGATGTGCTCTGTTAACCTAAATTTCTTGAAAGCATATATATTTTTTATGAAAATCTTACAATTTTATTTGATTTTGGTATTATTGTAGTGTATTTATACAAATGGGGTATGCAGATGATTTTGATGTCGAAATTCACTATGATGGGGCTTTTATGTTTCAACCACTCAGATACGACCATGGTCAAGTAATGAAGGTAAAATTTTCTAAAATGGAGTTTGAGGACTTTAGAGATCTCGTTGACAAAGAGACAGGGAACCCTTTTCATGCTATTTATTACAGAATCGTAGGTATTGAATTAGACACAGGGATTACACCAATTTCAAATGACAATGATCTTCTTGATTACTTTGACATATTTAGAGAGTATGGTGCAATAGAAATGTACTTGGATCGTTTTAATGTGAACCTAGATCACTATATTAATGGTACTTATAGCAAGGTTCAACTTATTCCCTCCCCCCCCCCCTAGTGAATGATAATGAAAAAGGAAAAAGTAAGGCTGAAGTTGAAGATGATATTGATGAAGATGTATTGAGTGATTCTGAAAATGATATTAATATTCATGATGAACTTAGTGAAGTCAGTGATGCTCCATCACTAGATCACTTGTCAGAAGGGGAAGATGATGTAATACCCATTTTGAAGAAATATTGTTAGTATTTATATTTTTGTTATGAATAATAAAATTATTTCTAGTGGTACTATTATTATTATTATTATTATTGTTATTATTATTATTATTATTATTATTATTTTGATTGGGCTTATAATTGTTATCAAGAAGGCTTGGGTCCATAGAAAGTAGAAACTAATTAAGGAAGGTTTAAACTTAGAAGCCTCGTGCACTTAACCCTAAGATGAGGAGAACCGGCCCCATTATTTTCACGCCTCTACGAATGGTGCGAGTTGTGTGAGAGTGCTGTCGAGAAGGAGAGGACCGAGAAGATTGCAACCTTCACCGTTTCACTTGATTCTTGAAGACGAAGCACGGGGTAAGTCTAAATCCATTTCGATAGTGAGTGTATGAGTTATTTTGGCTGTAGCATCGAATTATTTGGGGTTTTCCCACGGTTGAACACTTCATAAAAACCAAGAACAGAAACTGGATTTAGACTCACAAAAACGTAATTAAAATCTGATTATATATGCGGAATGAGCCTCGACGGTGCTAGTAATCCATAGGAGTTGATACCTGATGGAATGATTAAGGTTTGGAGTTGAATCGATGAAACGGGAGCTGTTGACATACATGTATATGCCGAGAACAAAATGTCACCTAAGGCTAAGAATGTTTGATTAAAATGCAATCAAATCTAAAGGAGCTGTCTAAATATGGTGGGGAATCTATATGATTAAAAATGAGAGAAAATAATCATGTAATGAGCAAGTTAGGAATTCAAGTTTAGGTTGTTATGTGGTGTTCCTCGCTGGTCTGTTTGAGAAGAGGAAAACGCAAATTTTGACCATGCATCAATCGCTAATTAGGACTCTAAGAGAATTGTTAATTGATGACACAATGGTTACGTGTCATAGATTATATGCTGTAAGCACTGGAATTGTTTTGGGTTTTGAGTCTTTAATTGTAGCCATATATGTCTTATGTTGAAATGGAATTACAATTTAGTACTGGAACCAATTCCAGAATTAATGGGCTAAACATTTAAATGTTGTTGGTGGGGAAATTGTTGTATGACTTATAGTCCAGGTTGCAAATCATGAGGCAGGGCCGCAGGGGGTATGATTCACATATAAGGAATTGTATTGTAAGTTGAAGCTTGATAGGAGTGTTTGGAGTAATATACGGGCCCATATTATTACAAATACATGGTACATGGTTGAACTTGACAAAATCATTGGAAAACTTGTGAATCAGGTGAGGGGTACTTGTATGAAGTAGTATGCCTGTAGCAATGGAGTGCCTTAGTGTTGTGTATAGGGCTACTTCTAATATAAGGATAGGTGTAAGAATGTGTTAAATAGATATAAACTGTTTAATATATAGGACAGTAAGGTAAAGCTACCTTATACTCTAGTGCTTTATTTATACATTTAGAATGGTAACTACAAGGAGAAATCAAAACCTACTAATTGGGGAAATACGATATGATGAGGATATTACTAGTCACACGGTTGAAACTAACCCTTGTCAGCATCCAAGAACACCTATATCTAGGCCACTACCTGTGAACAATAATGTAGTGGAATTTGAGTATCACGAGACTATATCTGATGTAACATCCTGAAATTGTGCCTAGTTGTATAGGCTTGTACCTCGCGCTTGAATAGTTGTATAGTGAATTTAAGTGACTTAAATTAGTGTGTTTTAAGTTACTAACGCGTGTTATGCGTTAATTAGAGTGATTATGTGAAAAGTATCAAACGCGTTTATAAGTAATAAAGTGTTAAATGGTTTCGTATTATGATTTCGTAGATATCCCCATTAGTTTAAACGGAATAGCGGGTGACAAGTTGTAAGTTGGAAAGGGGAACAAAATACCCCGTGTTTAAGTTAAATGAACCAAAGGCGGTTCTAAAGAGGTTCTTATCCCCTGACTTCACCCAACACACACACTAAAACACACACTTACCTCACGACAGACACACACACACACCTTGTACCTTGGAGTTTTTGAGGGACAAATCAAGAATCAAGTGTTGCAAGAGATTTCAGTAGCAATTTCAAGTCCCAATCTGCCGTGTTTCTCCACTGTTGTAAGTGATTTCAATCAAAAACCTTGTATTTGAGTTCTTGGAGAAAATACACCATTTGATGGTGTATAAATGTTGTTCTTGTGGTTAGTTCTTGGGTACAAAGTGTTTATAAGCTTCACTTGATGTCTAGTGAAGTATACAAATGGTTAGAATTGAGTTTTGGTCGAATTAAAGGTCAAAAACGCGAGTTGCAGGCCTGTTTCGCGAACAGAGACGAAGACTTGCTGTGCAGGACCTTCATGCGGCCGTAGGGATATGTTTCTGTGGCCGTAGGGGCCATTTTGTCCTGCGGCCGTAGGAAAATTTTTCTGCGGCCGTAGGGAGGTGTTTTTCAGATTTGTTGAAATTAAGCCTTCTGTGGCCATAGTAAGTGGTTCCTGCGGTCGTAAGAGGATGTTTTATGTGGATTACCACCTACGGGTGATGGAACGAAGCCTAAGGACATGGTTACATAACCTACGTCCGTAGGAACCCAAAGAACAGCTTCTACGGGCGTAGGGAGAAGTCTCTGCGGCCGTAGGACCTTGTTCATTAGAAAAGGGACTCTGCGGCCGTAGACCATATCCTCTACGGCCGTAGGACCCTGTCTTGTGTTGAAAGATTTATGACGCGTGTTTTAAACAAAGAATGTTAAGTGTTAAGTGATAACCTCGTGTATATGCGTCGTGTTAGGTACGCCTGAGGAACCGGAAGCCATTGATCGTTGTGTTAGCTTATTGTGAGCTTAAGGTGAGTACCGGTTTTCCCATGAGACTCAGTTGTAGGGCTAACTGTTGTGTATTGAAACGTGCTATTGTGATAGTGACGTATGCACGTGCGAGGTAAGTGGTGAAGTGACGTGTTGTGTTATAACACGTGTAATGTGATTATGGTAGTGGCGATAGATAAGTGACGTGATACGAGATAGACCCAAGTAGGGTTATGACTTATGTGACAACAATATGCTATGTTTAAAGTGTAATTTGTATTCTGCTCATCAAGTATGAGCATAAGCTAATGTGATAATGTATATGCATATGTAATTGGATCCTGATTGGATCAGCCATGATAGATTATTGTATTGCGCAAGTAATTGGATCCTGATTGGATCAGCTGTGTTAGAGTGTTATATTGTGCATGCAATTGGATCCTCATTGGATCGGTTATGTGTTATTATGTTATGTCCGGACAATTGGGGGACTGTATTACGGTTCCTGGGATTGGTTAAGGTCAGCCACGTAGGCTGGTCCCTGGGGGCCCAATAGGGTCTGGAAGTGGGGGATTAACGGCACCGAGTGTATACGCTTGGTGACGGCTCTACAGGCCACCGTTCCTTGACGAAGATGGGGTTCTAGGCGTAAGCCGGAACTGATTATGTGATGGGGTTTTAGGCGTAAAACGGAACTGGTTATGTGATGGGGTTCTCGGCGAAAGCCGGAAACTGGTTGTGAAATGGGGTTCTCGGTGCAAACCGGAACTGGTAAACGTGATGGTGGGCTGCTCTTCGCTCCCCCACCGATACGGATGGTTGTGACTGATTCCCCAGCTTGGATCGTTGAGCCAGGCTAGCTACCTCGCAAGATATGATCCCGCTGACATGTCGGCACACCGCTATGTGATAGCTTAGCTCTGTGTGCCTTATTGTGATGTGATAACATGCTTATTGATGTTTATGTGTAAATTGGTGCTCACTAGGTAGTTGTAGCTAACGGTGCAAGATTTCCCTTTTTCGCAGGTTTGTGACTGATGGGCTGGCGAGCTTAGGTTACTCGTGGGTAATAGTAGTATTTATATTTGTGGAACACTAATTGTTATTTATGTACATGTGATCCGATGGTCGGTTGTTAGTTGTGGTAACAACTGTTAGTTGAAATGTTAAATAGTCAGATAATCATCTGATAATTTTTAAATGGTGTTTATATCTGCTGCTAGTTTTTGATAAATAAGTTTTAAAAGTTTAAATTGGTGCTAAAATTAAGCTCGTGAAACACGGTGTTACAATTAGATATCAGAGCCTAAGTTTGAGGGAACTGAATACTCGGAAGAGTATTCGATCTCTAACTCGGGCCCGACCATCGTGAGGTGTTCCTATTGGGGTAAACGGGGCTGAGTGTGAGTGTTATGTGGTTGTGATATGTTGTATGCTAACGTCCCATATTGATAGATGTCGGATAAGTGACGTGTTAAGTGTGGTTTTCGTGTGTATAGTGAGTAAGTGAGAATGTCAGAGCATCAAGTTGATAGTGAAAGTGCTCGTAAGCAAGTGGAGGACGAGACATCTCGTACTCATGTTGAAACTGAGAAGGAATCTTCTCTACGTGATACTCAAGGCCCGAGGCCAATTCCAAAGTTGTAGGCGTATGTTCTGCACCTTGAAGAAGAACTCCGAGTGACGAGGGAGATATTGTTGGAGTCCGTCAAAAGCAAGAGTCCGGAGCACTGTTCCTACAAGAAGTTCCTTTCTTGTGGACCCATAGAGTTCGAGGGTAGTGATAATCCTTCGATTACTATACGATGGCTTCGAGAGACGGATCAAGCTTTCGAGTCTTGTGATTGTGAACCAGAGTACCGTGTCAAGTATGCGGTACGCCTGCTGAAGGGTGATGCCATGTTTTAGTGGGACTCCGTGAAAGATTCATTGAACAGAGAAGTGATTGTTGCAATGACGTGGGAGCAGTTTTCTGAACGGGTGACAAAGAAATACTGCACCGATTATGATTTAGAAAAGATGGAACGGGAGTTCAATGATCTCTAGAAAGGAGATAAGCCAGTGGAAGAGTTGATCCATGTTTTTACTGATAAGGTGAGATTTATCCCTCACCTAGTGGCAGATTAAAGTGCGAAGATTCGCAAGTTTGTGGGAATGCTACCAGTGGAATATAGAGCGCATGTTAGAGCTGTGTCTAGTTTGGATCGGGCTTTTGAAATAGCTCGACAAATTGAGGGAGATCGCCTCCAGTGTAAGGGAGACAAGACGGTTAAGGGTCAGAAGAGGAAATTGCGGAAATCCTCTAAATCTGGTCGTGCGAAAGAGCAGCCTTTTGTAGGCGGAAAGTCGAGATCGTGTAAGAAGCCCAAATTTGATGGTTCTTGGTGTTCTCAGTGCCGTGCGTATCACGCTGGTTCTTGCTCCAAAGCTACTACCAGGTGTTTGAGGTGCGGACAGATTAGCCACATAACTGCAGAATGTGAGTTCAAAGGAAATGTGTGTTTTAGGTGCCACAAGTTGGGGCACTGAATTAGTGATTATCCGATGAGATAGGATGCAGGAACTGGAGGATCAGTATCAGGGCAAAAGATAGAGGGCTCTTCCCGTGTAAAAGGGGTGAGCGTTGTAGATGATGACAAGTGGAAGCTAAAAAGGCCAGATGTATAGTTTTGGTTATTTGGTGTTTTGTAGAGTTTTGGTAAATTGTAAGCGTTTGTACTTGTGTTGACTGACTCGTTTTAGAGTGTAAACTGTTGATATTCGAGTAGTTGTAATTGTTGTTAGTATTTTGTGAGTTGTTGTTGGCTGTAGTGAGATTGTTTCTTACTTTTATTGTAATTGTGTTTCTTATGAGGTTTCAGTGTTGGAACTGGAGTGGGTTATTTCGGCAATGATGTTGTCGAGGAAATCCAGTTCAGTAGAAGTGATAGAGGTTTTATTGTTTCTTGAGACAAGTGTATTAGCTCGATGCAAATGGTGGAAGTGCATTGTTTGTGTTAATTTACTGTAAGAATTTTATTTAATAAAGTTAGTTAAGGATAAATGGCAATTGTGTTAAATAAACGCGAATGCGATAAGAGAAATAAAGTGATATTATTAATAATGTGAAAAAAAATAGTATTAGTGGTAATAAATCAAGACTTAATTAGTGTATTAAGAAATGACGTGTGTCAAATGCGGACAGTCGAGAATGTCCGAATGTGATTAGATTGAATTGGTGAATAGTAGAAAGATTTTAATGATGTTTTGTGTTTATACTAACTAAGAGTTTTTTGATTGCAGTAAGATAGATAGAGACATGGATAGACAAGCTGGAAATGAGAACCGTGAAGAGACCTTGGATTTAACAACTATAAGGGAAGTCCAGGACTATATCTCCGTTTATGGAAGTAAACGCGGGGCTGTGCCTACGCGTCACCTTCGAGAAGTAATGACAGGTCAATTCGATAAATGTTTTAAGAAAAATATGCCTCTAATTGTAGCAGGCATAAGAAATGAAGTGAAAGAGGAAATGAAAGACGAGATGAGAAGTGCAGTACGAGAAGAGTTTCGTGCAATGAAAGAGGAACGAAATGAGGAAGTCCAAAAGACGAAGACTCCGGCTGAGGCCGGAGGGTCTAGACGTCGAGTTACGTGTGAGATTTGCGGAAAGAGCCATGCCGGGGAGTGCAAGTACAAGGATAGATTGTGTTATTCGTGTGGACTCCCTGGGTATTATTCTAGAGAATGTTTGGGTAAGTTTTGTGATGAGTGTAGTCAGTATGGGCATGACTCCTTGGAGTGCCCTAACTAGTTGAAAGTGTTGTGTAAATTTCAAGATAGTAGTAGAGTGTTCTAATGTAGTTAAGTGAAGTGTGTGTAAATGTAGTGTGTACTTTTCGTGCGAAGTGTAACATTACAGTTAGTCGAAATTAATAAAGTTTTGTGTTATTTGATTTTCGTGTTAAATTGTGGTTGTGGCCTAACGCAGGATGATTGTGGTAATGTGTGATCGTGTAAGTGATCGTGATTAGATTCCGAGGATGGAATCCTCTTTAAGAGGGTTAGATTTGTAACATCCAAAAATTGGGCCTAGTTGTATAGGCTTGTACCTCGCGCTTGAATAGTTGTACAGTGAATTTAAGTGACTTAAATTAGTGTGTTTTAAGTTACTAACGCGTGTTATGCGTTACTTAGAGTGATTATGTGAAAAGTGTCAAACGCGTTTAAAAGTAATAAAGTGTTAAACGGTTTCGTATTATGATTCCGTAGATATCCCCGTTAGTTTAAACGGGACAGCGGGTGACAAGTTGTAAGTTGGAAAGGGGAACAAAATACCCCGTGTTTAAGTTAAATGAACCAAAGGCGGTTCTAAAGAGGTCTTATCCCCTGACTTCACCCAACACACACACTAAAACACACACTTACCTCACGACACACACACACCTTGTACCTTGGAGTTTTTGAGGGAGAAATTAAGAATCAAGTGTTGCAAGAGATTTCAGTAGCAATTTCGAGTCCCAATTTGCCGTGTTTCTCCACGGTTGTAAGTGATTTCAATCAAAAGTATTTGAGTTCTTGGAGAAAATACACCATTTGATGGTGTATAAATGTTGTTCTTGTGGTTAGTTTTTTGGTACAAAGTGTTTATAAGCTTCACTTGATGTTTAGTGAAGTATACAAATGGTTAGAACTGAGTTTTGGTCGAATTAAAGGTCAAAAACGCGAGTTGCAGGCCTGTTTCACGAACAGAGACGAAGGCCTGCTGTGCAGGACCTTCCTGCGGCCGTAGTGATATGTTTTTGCGGCCGTAGGGGCCATTTTGTCCTGCGGCCGTAGGAAAATGTTTCTGCGGCCGTAGGGAGGTGTTTTTCAGATTTGTTGAAATTAAGCTTTTTGTGGCCGTAGTAAGTGGTTCCTACGGCCGTAGGAGGATGTTTTATGTGGTTTACCACCTACGGGGGATGGAACGAAGCCTACGGGCGTGGGTACATAACCCACGGCCGTAGCAACCCAAAGAACAGCTTCTACGGGTGTAGGGAGAAGTCTCTGCAGCCGTAGGACTTTGTTCATTAGAAAAGGGACTCTGCGGCCGTAGGCCATATCCTCTACGGCCGTAGGCCATATCCTCTGCGGCCGTAGGACCCTGTCCTGTGTTGAAAGATTTGTGACGCGTTTTTTAAACGAAGAATGTTAAGTGTTAAGTGATAACCTCGTGTATATGCGTCGTATTAGGTACGCCTGAGGAACCGGAAGCTGTTGATCGTTGTGTTAGCTTATTGTGAGCTTAAGGTGAGTACCGGTTTTCCCATGAGACTCAGTAAGTAGGGCTAACTGTTGTGTATTGAAACGTGCTATTGTGATAGTAACGTATGCATGTGCGAGGTAAGTGGTGAAGTGACGTGTTGTGTTATAACACGTGTAATGTGATTTTAGTAGTGACGATAAATAAGTGAAGTGATTCGAGATAGACCCAAGTAGGGTTATGACTTATGTGACAACAATATGCTATGTTTAAAGTGTAATTTGTATTCTACTCATCAAGTATGAGCAGAAGCTAATATGATAATGTATATGCGCATGTAATTGGATCCTGATTGGATCAGCCATGATAAATTATTGTATTGCGCAAGTAATTGGATCCTGATTGGATCAGCTGTGTTAGAGTGTTATATTGTGCATGCAATTGGATCCTCATTGGATCGGTTATGTGTTATTATGTTATGTCCGGAAAATTGGGGGACTGTATTACGGTTCCTGGGATTGGTTAAGGTCAGCCACGTAGGCTGGTCCCTGGGGGCCCAATAGGGTCTGGAAGTAGGGGATTAACGGCACCGAGTGTATACGCTTGGTGACGGCTCTGCATGCCACCGTTCCTTGACGAAGATGGGGTTCTAGGCTCAAGCCGGAACTGGTTATGTGATGGGGTTCTAGGCGTAAGCCGAAACTGATTATGTGACGGGGTTCTCGGCGAAATCGGGAAACTAGTTGTGAAATGGGGTTCTCGGTGCAAACCGGAACTGGTAAACGTGATGGTGGGCTGCTCTTCGCTCCCCCACCGATACGGATGCTTGTGACTGATTCCCCAGCTTGGATCGTTGAGCTAGGCTAGCTACCTCGCAAGATATGATCCCACTGACATGTCGGCACACCGCTATGTGATAGCTTAGCTCTGTGTGCCTTATTGTGATGTGATAACATGCTTATTGATGTTTATGTGTAAATTGGTGCTCACTAGCTAGTTGTAGCTAACGGTGCAAGATTTTCCTTTTTCGCAGGTTTGTGACTGATGGCCTGGCGAGCTTGGGTTACTCGTGGGTAATAGTAGTATTTATATTTGTGGAACACTAATTGTTATTTATGTACATGTGATCCGATGGTCGGTTGTTAGTTGTGGTAACAGCTGTTAGTTGAAATGTTAAATAGTCAGATAATCATCTGATAATTTGTAAATGGTGTTTATATCCGCTACTAGCTTTTGATAAATAAGTTTTAAAAGTTTAAATTGGTGCTAAAATTAAGCTCGTGAAACACGGTGTTACATCTGACTGGTTGCTGATGTTTGAAAACACTGGAACATATTTTCCCTAACATGTTCTAGAAGATGAGTAACCAAATGAAAGTAATGGTGGTTGATGAAGTGGATCGGATTATGACAACTAGGGAAAAAAAATACTCGATCGACCAGAAAATCAGGTTATCAATCAGGATACTGTTAGGGGTTGCACTTATTGTGACTTCTTAGCTTGCAATACTCCTATGGTTGAAGAAAAACCGGACCTAGTAGCAAGTACTAGATTGTCGCGGAGGTCGAGACAGCATTTCACACATGCTACTGCCCTGCGGACCGTAAGGTCCTATTTGCTATTAATCTATTAAGCGGAGCAGCAAAGGATTGTTGCAGAAGGGCGAGGTTTTACTGAAAATCAAGTGGGGAGAGTTTACTGAGAGGTTCACCCCCATGAGATATTCTTGGAGAAATCTAGGTTTTGCCCGAGTATGTGGCAAACGAAAAGATAATGTTCCATCACATGGGTGTACTGAAGACAAAAATTAGGGAATTTATGGATTCGACAAAGTACATACGTTGGACCAAATGACTGTGATAGCTTAAGCCCGTGAATCGGAACTTGAGAAGTAGGAGCTGTAGATGCAGGGAAAGCGGAAAACCGAACAAGTGGAACATACCACTGAGAAACCCAAATTCGAAGGATCCAAACAAGGTTGGACGAATGATCACTCGTTGTGCCAGAAGTGTTGTAGGAATCATGTGAGAGACTGCTGGGCAGGATTCTCAAGCTGCTACAAGTGTGGACAGAAGGGCCATATGAGTAAAGACTGCAACTCGACACTGAAGTTGTGTTTCAATTGCTATTGGCTAGGACTTTTCAGAGTCGAATGTCCAAGTTCGGAACTAGCAGAGGAAGGATCTAAGAATTGGTCAGCTCTCAGGATCACCGAAGAGAGTCAAGAAAAGAAATGATGAGTGGTTTTGGAAAATCTCGAATAGAGCAATATAGATGGAAGTTGGGACATGAAGAAACTATATAGACTGGTGTAGGTAATCCCTACAACAGTTAATAGGAAGTATATTACATGTAATGATGAACGAAATTCCTGCTAAGACCCGTATTGAATCATGAATTGGCAAGTACCTAGTATGATGGTTGCACTTATGTTCTATTACTTTGTTGTTGATAAATTCATGTGATCTTGTGTATGTAAGAGAAGGGCTAGTGTAGATGTCCCCATGTTTACGATAAGAAGAAACTCTAGTAGGAAACATAAGTGGGGAGAAACCTTCATATGTAGTTGGGGTTTCTAAAAATAGAGAGGGCATGTAGGTGTCAGGATGTGATGTGGTATGTAAATTGGTGGCCGGGGTGATGTTACTTCATATCGAATCTCATGTGGGTTTGTATGACGATTAAACGGTAGGTATAATGACTATGTGTGTCTGTGTGACGATTGAGTGGTCTGTGTGACGCCTATGTGTGTGTGATGATTGAGCGGTCTGTGTGATGACTATGTATGCCTGTGTGAAGAATAAGCGGTTTGCATGACAGATACGTGTGTCTGGCTAACAAATATATGTGACTGTGCGACTATTATGCGATCTGTGTGATGTTTTTGTGTGTCGGTGTTGACAAGTGAGCACGTGTGGGAACGAAGAAATGATAGAACATGTTTGCGAGACCACTAGTAGCGTGTCTGCTAGGCACATAAACTAAATTTGGTGTTGTTGAGGCGAGATGAATAAAGGAAAAAATACGTATGAATAGATAGTATCATCGGTTAGTGGCATGCATTTAGTGGAGGAGTGAGGACCTTTTCCTTGGTGATTATCATAAACATCGGTGCAGACAGTTTGTTTTCGATAAAAAAAAGGTAGTAGAGTCGACGAATTTCGAACAACGAGAGTTTGGGAGTACAGAGGTGATAATCAAGACTACGGAGCACATACATGAGATTTGTGAAAGACTGCAACGAGCACAGAGCTGTCAAAAAAGGTACACGGATAAGAAATGCTCTGAACTGGAATCTCAAGATTGGTGATCATGTTCTATTCTAGGTCTTGCCATGGAAAGAGATTATTCGTTGTACGAAAAGAGGGAAAACCGAGACCTAGATATATTGGATCATTTAAAGTGTAGCACGAGTGAGGAAGGTGGTCTACCGTTTTGAGCCACTCGTGGAACTTTTGAGAATTTACAACACCTTCATGAACTCATTTACGGGAGTGCTTAGAAGATGAATCAACCATCTTGCTGATAAATTTAGTGCTAGAAGAGAAATTGAATAGGTTTAGCGATCAGTCGGTTATTCTAGAGAGAAAGGGTAAAGATTGTTAGGACCGAGACACTTAAAACAAGCGTTAGAATAATGCGGAACAGAGACTTATTTATTATGACTCGAGAGATATTTTTCTGATGTACATATGACTTTACCCTAACCTTGGTATTTATAGGCAACAAACTAGAATCCTAAACTAACTCAAATAAGATGAGATAATCATATATCGGCCGTATATATTCAAATACAAGATAAGCACAACTTTTAACTCTTGGACGTATACCATGCTTGTAAATTCATGTAATCTAAAGTTTGAATTTCAAAACCAAACCCACGTGTGTACATGAATTCCTCCACGTGTGACTTCATGAAAATATTTCCACCATGCATAATCAGATTCATGCCATGCATACGTCTTTTTCCGAACCCGAAAATCCGATTATCTCTTCGTGTACACCGAGAATTCATTTTAGTTCCAAAAACCATTTCGCTAATCAAGTCACACCCAATAAAGGTCCTGAAAAATAAACAAATTCCTATAATTAGTACAGTGGGAACATCGTCGAGGATCAGAATTGACGTGAGAACCCGAAGAAGAGCTGCGTATGAACTAACCAACCCTAGTTGAGTATAGATTTCGGGGACGAAATCGATTCCAAGCGGTGGAGAGTTGTAATACCCATTCTCGAGATATATTGTTAGTATTTATACTTTTGTTATGAATAATAAAATTATTTCTAGTGGTACTATTATTATTATTATTATTATTATTATTTTGATTGGGCTTATAATTGTTATCAAGAAGGCTTGGGTCCATATAAACTAATTAAGGAAGGTTTAAACTTAGAGGCCTCGTGCACTTAACCCTAAGAGGGTAAGATGAGGAGGACCGGCCCCATTATTTTCACGCCTCTACGAATGGTGCGAGTTGTGTGAGCGTGCTGTCGAGAAGGAGAGGACCGAGAAGATTGCAACCTTCACCGTTTCACTTGATTCTTGAAGACGAAGCACGGGGTAAGTATTCTAAATCCATTTCGATAGCGAGCGTATGAGTTATTTTGGCTGTAGCATCGAATTATTTGGGGTTTTCCCACGGTTGAACACTTTATAAAAACCAAGAACAGAAACTGGATTTAGACTCACAAAAACGTAATTAAAATCTGATTATATATGCGGAATGAGCCTCGACGGTGCTAGTAATCCATAGGAGTTGATACCTGATGGAATGATTAAGGTTTGGAGTTGAATCGATGAAACGGGAGCTGTTGACATACATGTATATGCCGAGAACAAAATGTCACCTAAGGCTAAGAATGTTTGATTAAAATGCAATCAAATCTAAAGGAGCTGTCTAAATATGGTGGGGAATCTATATGATTAAAAATGAGAGAAAATAATCATGTAATGAGCAAGTTAGGAATTCAAGTTTAGGTTGTTATGTGGTGTTCCTCGCTGGTCTGTTTGAGAAGAGGAAAACGCAAATTTTGACCATGCATCAATCGCTAATTAGGACTCTAAGAGAATTGTTAATTGATGACACAATGGTTACGTGTCATAGATTATATGCTGTAAGCACTGGAATTGTTTTGGGTTTTGAGTCTTTAATTGTAGCCATATATGTCTTATGTTGAAATTGAACCAATTCCAGAATTAATTGGCTAAACATTTAAATGTTGTTGGTGGGGAAATTTTTGTATGACTTATAGTCCAGGTCGTAAATCATGAGGGAGAGGGTATGAATAACATATAAGGAATTGTATTGTTGATGCTATATCTATTATTGTTGCTTGATAACCGAGGGGGTTATCTCGTGCCTATGGCATCAAAGGTCGAGGGGACCAACTTGATGGATGTCTTCAGACATCGTGGCCGAGTGGGTCTTATTTGCAATACGTGATTCTGTGTGATGGTCATGAGGTATGGGTGATGTGTTGCTCACTAAGAGTATAGTTTACCCGTTATTGTTTAAGTCTTTTCAGGACCATCGGGCAAGGACAAGGGCAAGGCACCCGCGTGATAGCAGTGCGAGATTATTTAGTTTCATATTTTTATTTAAACATTTATTTAAGCTTCCGCTACTAAAACTTAATACTTATTTTTTTGGGATAAATGTAATAATATTACTAGTTATATGTTGAAATGAATGTTTATTGTTAAATTTGTTTTACAAAAAAATTGGGGCGTTACAGATGAATTGGTTGAAATGAGGTCTAAAAAAACAATGAAGCCCAAGGACTTGTTTAATCAAAGTTCTTGTAATGTAGATGATGAAGAACCTCACAGTCTTCAACTTGAGCATGATACTTTCATGCAGGATTTGTTGCATTCTTTGAAAAAGGAAGGAGACGGTGGTGAGGATGATGGTGGTTTGAGCAAAGAGGACGAGTTTCCCATTTATGATCCACAAACTCGCTAGAGATTGAAAAAACCAAATGTTGGTGAGAGGTATAAATCATACAATCAATTGAAGAATTGTATTAGGTACTATACACTAAAAATGGTTATTCTATATGGTATGAGAGGAGTTCTCAAAAGAGCATCATAGCTAGATGTGGACAAAGGCTCCAAATCTTGAAAAACCCTGAAAAAGGCAAGCAATCAAAGGTAAAACAGTATCCAAGTAAGAACAGCGATGTCAAAGGTTATGACTCGAGGTTGTATGCAAGGAAAATGCCAAATGAAGATTCATTTCAAGTTGTAACTATGAATGATGAACACACTTGTGCTAAACTTTAGGAATGGTTCTCTTATCAACTACAAATGGATTGCAAAATAGTTTTGTCATAAAATAAGAGCCAACCCAAAGATAACTCTAAATGAGATAGTAGAATGTGTATTAAAGAAGTTTAAATATCATGTGACCTTACCTTAGTGTAGTAGGGCTAGGTACTATGAAGTAAATTAGTTTAAACAATCCTTGACTGAATATTATGGATTTCTAAGTTCATATGGTGATGAGCTTTTAAGAAGTAATCCTAAGTTCAACTATGAGGCTAGATGTGACTGTCAACCCTGATGAAAAGAGATACTTTGATAAAATCAAGGTTCTAAATAACGTAAGGCGCGGCGCGGCGTGGCGGCATGGTCAACCCTCAAGTTATAGAAGCCATGGCGTTTTCTAAGTCGTGACTTAACGCGGTATTTTTGTCTGTATTTTATAATTATATGTATGTAGTGTATACTTATTTTTATGCAGATTGCTGATAATCACACAAATTGAGAGCAAAGTAACATTATACAAATTACAAAAATCAAATTTATAAAAGTCCAATATACACGATCGCAAATCCGACACAAAAAAGTTAGTTTTTTTAAATTTTTAAATTTTTTTCACGCCACGCCTTAAAAAACTCGTCATTTGGCGGGTAAAGGCTCGCCTTGGCGAGCCTTGGCGCACGCCACGCCTAATGTTCACGCCATGGTCCATTTCTTAACGTCGGAGCCACGCCTCACGCCCGCCATGGCGCGTTTTTTAGAACAGTGGATAAAATGTATGTTTGCTTGAAAGGTTTAAAATATGGGTGGAAGCATGGATGTAGGAGAGTAATAGCACTTGATGGTTTTGTGAAAACATCATGTCAAGGGGAGTTGTTGATAGCAGCGGGGAGGGAAGAAAATTACCACATTTTCTTAGTGGCATGGACTGTAGTAAATGTTAAGAACAAGCCAAATTGGACATGGTTTTCAACATTGTTAAGTGAAGATCTAGACATCATTGATGATGAAAGTGTGATGCTATTATCAAATCAACACAAGGTATGTTTTAGCAACCAATCTGTGTTTGATTTTATATTATGATGTAATCAAATTCTAATTACTTAATTACTTGCAAGCTTTTGTAGGGATTGATTGAGGCTGTGAAGGATGTGTTGCCTAAGGCTTCACACGCAATGTGCGAGGCACATTTATGAGAACCTCAGAAAGGTATTCACTGGAGTTCAGTTTAGATTTTTGTTTTGGAAAGCATCAAAAGCTTCATACCCATAGTTGCTTGAATCTGTCATGAATGAGATTAAGAGTGCCAGCCCCAAGGCCTACAAGTATTTGATTGATAAAGACCCAAAAACATGGTCAAGAGCATACTTTTAATTGCATAGGGGTTGTGATTCTATTGAGAATGGTTTTAGTGAATGCTTCAATGGTGTTCTTGTAAGGGCTATATGTAAACCAATAATCACAATGTGAGGATCCAATAGGGTAATAATCATGGAGAGGATGCATGTATTGAGAACAAAGGCTGAAAAGTGGGTTGATGACATTTGTCCCTTAATTAGAAAGAAAATTGAATTGGCCAAAGAACAACAGAGGTTTCGGAGTGTGATTCCATGGGGTGGTAATCTATTTGAGGTTAGAAGGGGAAATGATGAATTTATACTTGATGAGTAGAGATCACGTACTTGTAGAATGTGGCAATTATCAGGGTGCCTTGTGTACATGGTGTTGCTGTAATTTTGTTTCTTCAAAAATTTGTTGAAGACTACATACCTATGTGGTTTACAAAGAGGACATTTGTTGAGACCTATAACAATTACATCAAGCCAGTGAATGGTATGAACATGTGGCCACCAATACCTTGAACAAGTCTTATCCACCTAAGGCAAAAGTGATGCCTGGTTGACCAAAAAGGAATAGACAGATGGTAGAGGGTGAATCAAGCAAATGATGTTTCAATCTACACAACATGGGAGAATATCATAGAAAGGAGTAGTCATGACTTGTGGCAACTGTCAAGAACCTGGCCACAACCAGAGGAAGTGTCAAAAACCAAGGGTGGAATCATCACCTAAAGTTGTAAAAAGCCAGGAAGGCCCAAAAAATCAAGTGTTCAAACTACTACACAAGGTCAGTAAGCAAGTGTTTCAACAAATCCAAATTTGGTTGAAGTTCAAGTGAAGCAAACTATGGAAGCTAGTGTTGAAGCAATCCCAAGTCAAGCTACTTTGGTTGATGTTCAAGTGCTTGAAGAAAGTCAAACTGTGGATTTCGTTATAGCAAAACCTAACTGTTGAAGCAAGTCAAGTTCAACCTAATCACAAAAACCAAATGTGGATTCACTTGATAAAGCAACACAAGAAAGCTAATCCAATCCAACAAATATTAAAGCTAAAGGAAACCTATTGTCATATGCTAGTAAAGGTAACTAATATATTACTTTTTTACATTTAATGTTTTTTTAATTTCTATTAATTATTTGTACTCTTATTTTATTAGTGCGTCAAAGGAGGATGAGATTGTTGGAGTCAAAAAAGTCTAGCCCAACAAAAAGAAAGCTAAATGTTGATGCAAGTGTTAGTCAACCAATTATGGATAAAGCAAATGTTAGTCAACCAAATGTT
The DNA here is from genome assembly GCA_947179395.2 of Pulicaria dysenterica. Lineage (NCBI taxonomy): Eukaryota > Viridiplantae > Streptophyta > Magnoliopsida > Asterales > Asteraceae > Pulicaria > Pulicaria dysenterica. The sequence continues at coordinate 33,181,515 of OX359293.1, forward strand.
GTACACATGGTTCCAATTGATCAAATTCTACAGCCCAACAAAAGAAGATATCCAAGTGAGAGGATCACAAAGAAGAAATTGGGGAAAAGTATTGGTGGCCAACAGAGTACTTTAGACTTGCCTATTTACATTGATGATAATGAAGATTAATATTATTATTAGTAACATGTAGTAGTATTATTATTAGTAACATGTGGTGTAACATTGGTACAATACACTACCCAACCGTTTTTGTGCACGTCTTTTGTTTATTATGAAATGGGTATGTACAACTAACACTACGTGCTTTAAATGAATGGAAATGTTATGGTTAATTGTGTAGTCTTGTGATTGAGTTGTGAATTATGGGATTTGACACAAGATTCCTTTCTTGTGACCCATGTTTTGGACATATGTAATCCAACTCTTGTGTAAATGTAAGATTCTTATTATGTATACAAATCACATAAACTACAATGGGATGAAGGTGGTGATCAATACTTTTACATGCAAATTGAGAAGCATGTAAGGAAAAATGGAAGATTGGTAAGTGATCCTTTACACTAGTTTTGTTATTTGTATCATTCTTTACAATGTGAAAACTTTTATTGTTCTTTGGTAGACTATACCACCCTCATTTGTTAGAGTGCATGATCTTAATACTTATGAACAAGTTGAAACACAAAATGACATTCAAGAATAATGGACATTTGGTGATCAAAGGTGACTTTGATTGAGTGATGTTTGCTCATCACCTTCCAACCAATTCATTGTTGAAGTTCAGAATTAAGAAGAAGATTATTTCAAGTGGTGTGTTCAAAGTAACCCACTCATAATGTAATCAACTATGTTTAATGGAAATAAAAGGTAGTTCATTTCATTTCATAAAAGAGTACAAGTACATGATGGTCCATTACATAAATAAACCTAAGCTTACGCATAGAACAACTACTAATACAAACAAAATAAAAACAAATGATTCAGTAGCTTTCACTTTTGATTTAGCCTTAATCAACTCCTCGTTCAGCACACCAATTTCAAATTTTAACTTCTGAAGTTCTTCACCGGCTTAGACTTCAAATTATGCAAATGCATTTGGTACACCAAATCCTTGTAATACTAAATTGGTAGTTCAACATCTATGAGCCTAAATCTCTTACAACTAGGGAATTTTCCCTTCCAAATACACAAAAAAAAAAACAAAATTTAGGGATCAATGATATAAATTACAAATGGGATTTTCGAACTAAACTTACATAATTAAGGCGTCCAAAGAACCTTCTACCTGGGTTAAGGTTCGTCCATGAAGTCCTCATCGCATTCGATCTCCACAGTGACATAATTCATGGTTTGATTGCGTGAAAGGAGAAGAAGATGAAGTCATGGTGTGTGTTGAAAAAATGATGGAATCTTGAATAAAAAGGTCACTTTAAAGGAGAAGGGATGTTTTACGTGGATGGCAACGGGTCCACGTAAGATTTTACGGGTTGAATGGGTCAAAGTTGCATTAACATTAAAAAACTAGTAGTTGAGGTTATTCTAGGTAATAAATTTTAGTTTGTTACATACAATGTTAATATGAGCATAGTTCGTTACATTTTGGTGCATATAACCCTTTGCAAAAAGCCTTTATTGATTGCAGGTTTGAAGGGTGGTGTTTGGTGTTTTCGTTTTGTGGTTTCAACAATTATAGAAGTTTATTCTTTTAAAAATGACTAAGGGTATGGTTAAGCCTACTAAATCATCATCTGGCTTCTGGTTTGAATAGCTTTCTAAGGATGTTTGGTTGTTTTACATATGTGTTACAAAAAGTGTGTGTAAGATAAGGTATGTATTCATATATGTAACATACCTTAGAGTACTAATTACATATAAATTGGAATTTATCTAATAAAGAGTAGTTATACAGACTTTAGACAAAAAAAAAGTGTGTTATATATGTGCTAATTATTGGTATATGCCAATAAATGTGTTTGCAAAAAAAGGTATTGTATGATTCTCAACTATTTAGACACGACAAATCCTTGCACTTATACAACAAAGGGAGATTAGAGATTGTGTTTTAAAACCTTAAAGTTTGTATAATTTCACTTAGGCAAAACATCAAACACCTGGTGTGCATACATATTTTAAATAAATAAAAATATGTTTTGCTAAAAATTGAGGAGGGTTAATGTTTCAAAACATGTTATGTTTGCAGCATGTACTGTGTTACATGTATGCACCATATGCTGCATGATTGCAAGAAAGATATATCATGCCAATAAGTTGTAGTTATGCAACATAGAGCTGAAATATTAAATCATATGTTGCATGATTGCAAGAAGTTATATCATGCCAATATGTTGTAGTTATGCAAACATAAAGCTTCTTCTATTGATATTAAGTGATGCACAAAGCTGAAAAATAAACCAAGAATAAACCATAAGAACATCATATGCACACAAAACATCAAAAAGTGTGAAAACTTTATATTCTTAATAATATATTGTTTGATCAACAGATTATGTAAATTTCTCAACTGTTAGTATACTACGTAAAATTATTGGTTTTATGCCCCCGTGTTTTAATTTTTTTTTGAATATTTTTATGATTTATGCAACTACTACTTGTAAACCTTAGAATGATCCGGTAGTTATTTATATGCATTTCATCAGAACACGTGTGTTATATATGTTCAAGTTATTGGTATATACAACTAAATTATATTGTTTGATGGTGCAACTTGTTCTATAAAACAAAATTGGAATTATTGTAGGTGTGCGTAAGAGTGGCAGACTTGCTGAATGATACACCTTTTCGAAATTCAAGAATACAAAAATAATCCAGTAATGCTAGATTGTGATGACGATGAATTGAGCAACGAATCTCAACAAGAAGGTAGTTCAAGAGATGACTCTGTATAAGAACATGATAGTGATACGAATGGTTAGTCTTTGCACACAAACTTATAAAGCATGATGTACATTATGAAAACCCTTATATGTTTAATAAGCTGCATATCTTTACACAAGGTGTTGACACAGAAGAAGCAGCAGAAGAGGAAATAGAAAGTGAGGATAGACTCAATGAAGATTAAACATTTCCCCCGTTGGTATTGATTTTGGAGTATCTGATGAAGATAACGATAGTGTTAAAGACATACAAAATGAAGACACTGAGACCCACTAGGTATATTGTGTAACACCGTGATTTTCAAATTTTCCAACTTACAATTTTTTTTCAGAATTAATTAAATAAGTAGCAACGGAAGTCTTAAATTTAATCTAAAATCAAAATCATACGTTCAAACCACAGTGTCACTATCGTAAATCATAATCCAACTCCTTTCATAAATCAACTAAATTAATTAAATAATTAATGAATGTCCAAATGGTATCGTATCTAGTAATCGACTACCCAAGCAACCCCTCTCACGAGAACGAACACCTAGACCACCTGCACGAGTACAAGACACATTTCAAGAAACAAGTGTCAGCTTACGCCTCGTGAGTCAATAGGAATTAGAATAAGAAAACCATAAAATAGTAGTTTAGATCGAATATGATAATAAATAATTACCCACACCCGACCCAACGTATATTTGACCCGAACCCGTAAGCGAAATCATATAACACATATTGGGTCAAATATTAATCATAACAATCATGGTCATCATATAATCATATCATACTCACAAATCATAATCGTAATCATATCATGTATCGTATCATATATCGAGAAGGTGTTCCTACTGTAGAGTCTAAACCCACAAGGAAACCCCAAAAGATCACTACTCACGTGCCCGGCCGACCTATGCACCAAGTGGGTCGCGACCCCCACCCGAAACACAAATCCCGAGAGTATCTCCGCTTTCGCTACTCCGACTGTGCGAGGTTCGATACCACGCATTGTCGTTTAGTGTGCAAGTACAACCGGAGGCAACCGTCCATCTCTTCCTCACACACTCGTGATGTTCAGCATATGACCCAACCTCTTGGTCACACATCACTCTAGTACACGAATACCGAGGTACCGCATACCATGTGCCACACGAGCTATATAGAAAACCCGGTGACTCATATTGGCTAGCACTTTATCCTAGAAGGTTTAGGTTCTTACTAGGCCAGTGATTATAAAGAGCATTTAAGGTATCTACCCCCGCCCTCTAAGTTCAAGCATGATATTATAATCCCAAACAATCAATCAGATCATGTTAGCATGCATATCATATCAAGTAAAATAAATCACATAGTCAAGTAGTCGTAAAAAATCAATCAAGTTGAATCAATTAAAACCCTTCAAAAAAATGTGGTTTTGTCTTTGTACTCGGTTTTAAAGAGTTATTGAACTCACCTGGAGTCCTGAAAGTGAAAGCCAAGTGAACCGCTGAAAGGATTATCGAGAGATTAACGAATAACCTAAAACGGGAAAAGAATCCTAATGAGTTATCGAATAACGAGGATCAAATGTGAATCACAAGTCTAATCCTAGTCATAATAAGATTCCATCTTATAACACCATTGAAAATTACCCTTACTCCTAATCACAAGTCTAAGTGGGTAAATATGAATCACAACTTTATATTACAAATTGTTTTAAGGATACAAATTGTAATTAATCTAGGCCACAAGTGACCAATTGTTCCAGCATGCAAATTATTTCCAGCCAACCAAATCGTAACTCACATTTGATTGAACCAAATCTTTAATTAGAAGCTTACTTAAATCCCAACTATTACACATTTACACTTATTAATAAGCTGAGTAATTAAATCATCAGATTACTAGTTTGGTCTGTGGTTATTAATTGGCAGCCCAAAGTGCCATTACCATTGACTAGTCCAGTCTAGTGTGAGTCATGCCAACAAGAGATGACATCTTGCCATCTGCACCCTTCTAGACCATACATAATTGAGTTCAAGAAAAGCCACAAGTTGTAAATCCATTCTTCCTCCAGAAAATCGAAAATGTCAATATAAACACCAATTGCAGATCACTTTTCTACAGAATCACCAGTTGGTTCATTCAACTTAAATGGCAGAATTGCAACCCTGTTTCTAGCTTCACCCATCGACTTTATTTAAAACAAACAGAGAGTTGCAAAAAAACTTCAATGTAACAGGTTTAATTACCGTAAATTATGCTCGGCAATTAGAGTTCCTGAATCAAACAATCCTACAGAAGCGTTTATCAATTTAAAGATAAGATTTACCTAGATAGTTGGATGGGTTCACCACCTCCAGCAGTGTTGACGAAACCGAGCACCAAAACAGCTGACGTCTCCTCAAAACTTTAAGCAACTACCACAATTAAAGTGCTAATGTTTCAGAAATCATCTAAATGTAAACCTATAATGCCAACGAAGAGATTAAACTACTTAAACCCAATCAATATCATACTTCAAACTCAACCTGTCGAACCCCCAAATCTCCCTGTTCAGTCCATTAAAACCCCATAACCACCATGAAATCAATGATGAAAGGACAACGAGTACTTACGTGGTTGATCTCCCACTCGAAAACGAGATTGAACGGTGGCTATCTTCTTCCCTTCCCCTGCTGCCGACGTGAACTCCAGGAGCCCCTGGGCTGCCCTTTTTTTTTCTTTTTCTACGTAATAAGAATTAACCCTAAAATTCCCTTTTATTTAATCCTTTCTCCTATAAATAACATAAATAAACCATAGTCAAATATTATTTCCTTTAAACCCTTAAGGTTATAATATTACCGTAAATAACTTAAATAATCCAAATCGACAGAATAATTTATTAATATCTTTAATAATAGAGGTATGGTTATAACGGCCTTTAATTAACATACCTTCGAAAATTCTAGTCGTTACATATTGGATCAACAAAGCCCCCCTTAAACAAAGCCCCTAAAGTCCTAATCTCAGCCATTAGATTCATCAAATCAATGGTCAAGATCTATAATGATATTATTGTAATTAAGTAAACAATTATAAGATTTAATTATATAAGGAAGGGTATTATGGTCAAAGTCCCTTTTTAAATTTTTTTTACCCTTAAATCTTTAAATGACCATAACTATTTCATGTTTATAAATTTGAGCAAAAAATTTATACCAATCTACTCATTTTTTAATCTTCTTTCAAACGAGATCACTCTTCTTATATTTCTGAAAACAAATTGACGAAAATGATGAAAATGACGAAATTTATCATAACATGCTGTTACGTGATATATAAGGGGCACGAAAATGATGAAAATGACGAATTTATCATTTTCGGGACCTGCTGCTACGTGATATATAGGGGCACGGAAATGATGAAAATGACGAAATTCATCATTTTCGGGACGTGTTGTTACGTGATATACAAGGGGCATGAAAATGATGGAAATGACGAAATTTATCATTTTCGGGATCTGCTGTTACGTGATATATAAGGGGTGATAGATTGTGTGCAGGGATAGTGTACACGTGTCATCACATCCACGGACACTATGAGTCACTAAAGGTTCACACAGCTGCACACCCAAATAATGAACCAGGAAACGATACATTGTGTGTAAGGATTATAATTAACCGTTGCTTGATTATAAGAAAATTGAGAAATAATAAATAGATATTTATTATTGGAAAAAATATCAAATATTAGTTAAATATTATATAAATAAAGTTTGGTTGGAAAAATATTAATTAATAGTCGATTAATTAATATTAACTAAACTAGAAGGGTTTTTTTGTCTAGTGATCAAAGTTGTTGGTCAATGGACCGGGCTTCAGGTCCAAGGGCTCAATCCATTTAAATAAGTATTTAAATGAGATTAAACCTAGTTTTCATGTTAATCCTCATTAGAAACAAAAGCCACAAAAGACAAAACCCCCTCCCTCTCTCTTGCTCTCTTTCTCGGCCGAAACCCACCACCACCGTATTAGTGGTCGACGGCGGTCACTCGGCGGCGATCAACGGCGGCTCGGCATCCACCTCCGGCGGTGCCCTGCGGCGACATTTATCCGGCAATCAGACCCTAAGCCGAGACAGCCCCTTTGTGGCGGCGTGTCTTCTCGGTGGCGGTACAGTAAGGCCAAAAGCCGGTGGCTTTTAGCGGTTTACACACACGGGATCTTTTTCTCTCGCGTATTGTTTGGTAAGTGGTTTAACAGCCAGTTCTAGGGTGCAGTAGCTGTGTATCCCCCGTTAGTAGTTTCAGGGTATCATTCTATCTTCTGGAAATAACTGATTTTAAGACTATATATATTGCATGATATTTCTGTTTTATGATTCTGGTATTGTTTACCAACGGGATTTGCAAGTTTATTTTCCATTGTGCTTTATTGTACCCTGTAAACCCCTACAGTGGTATCAGAGTCTTCTTCTAGGCTCTATGGGGAACAAGTTGATCATAATTGTATATTATGTGTATATTCTTTACGAAAATTAGTATTGTGGTTTAGATCAAGTGTCTGATCTGTTACCTGATTAATTTTCTAGTTCTGCTGATTAAATATATTGTTTATATATTTTTTATATATTAACTGCGTGAAACTTTGTTTTTGGACAAAGGTCAAAGGTCAAGGTTTATGACTTTTAACCAATTAAAGTTTCCAGATTATCTATTTTTATTATTTATACATTTATTATGTGAGAAACTTTGGTTTATTGTAAAAGGTCAAAGTTTTGACTTTTAACCGGATAAAGTTTTCAGTTTACATGCTTTATATATATTTGTATAAATTGTGTGTGAAACTTGTGGTAATTAAAAGATTCAAAGTTCTTGAATTTTTTAAATCAAGTTTCTAGTTTTATTATTATTTAGTTTAATAATATTTAACGTTTAACCTTGTGGTATTTTTTGTTTTTTATCCAGTTTGTGATATTTAACAAAAGGCTCAGTTTCAGGCCCAATTTGAGGTCCAGGTTAAATGTTGGGGATTAACGCAAAGCCAGTTAGTGTTTTGGTGTTAGACATTCAAGTTTGAATCTGCTCAGATTTATATATGTGTATGGTGGTTTATAATGCGTGTATTATTATTTAATTATTAGTACGTGATTGGTTGATTATTACTTTTAAGCCAAACGCCTTAAACCTAGTGGATCAAGTTTGTGGTTGTTTACTTTATTGTTTATGGATTGGTTTACATTATTTTTATCTGTTGTGGGGAGGCCTGCGTGCCATTTACAACCCTATTCAATTTTGTAAAAGTACTAGATTTAGCGGGTCTACGTGCCTTTGATTTATTATGTAATAGGACATTAGTTTTTATTAAAATTGTAATAGGTTAGTTCGATATTTGTAAATGTAAATTTGGAGCCAATCAAGACAAGGATCAAGACGAAGGAGAGAGGAAGCCATGAATGCTGGAGCCTGTGGGAGAATCAACATTAGATTCATGCCTTGTGTGTTGTTTATGATCCACTTTAGGGTTTGACCACAGGGGTACTTAATTTCTAATTAAGTACCAATGATGGTCAAAGGCGTTATGTGTGTTGGCTTATTATTGCTATTATTAATTGCGTGGTTGTGATTTAATTATATACTGCACGCACGTTATTATAAAACAATATACATATATAAAGGATATTTTTAAGTTGAAAAGTTTTTCACTTAAAAAGGTTATAAGTTTTACAAGTTTGTAAAACGGTTAAAACAGGCAATATGTTTTTGAAACAAGTTAACCCTTTCAAAATCTTACACCAGTAGTGCTACCCATCTAATGGTACACCTTTCCTACTCCCAGTACTTCGGTGTGTTGTCGTGCCCAAACCGTACACACCGGGGTTCAAACTGATGTGGGGAGGGGGTGAATGACTTTGCGATTCCCTGTGTGACGGGCCAGAATTCACCCCGTCTTAGATGGTGAGGTCTATTTTGGCGATTCCCTGATGTGACGGGCCCAAAGTGCACTTAGGGGGACTAAATATGTACGAATTATTGTTTCATTCGATGTCCCAAGGATATAGGAGTCATGTTTTGGTTTAAACACGACCGGTATGGTTTATACCCACCAGAAATAACACGGGGTCGGTGTTGTCATGCCCAAATCGTGCACCGGCACGTGTGAAATATGGATCATATTCTAAAATATATTTATTTAAAGGGTTATAAATTATTTTAGAGGAATTAAATTACTGAAATGTTTATTTCTTGCTTTTACTATAGATGTCGATATTATCTGTTATACCGTTTTATACATCTGAGGATTCTCTTAGCCTCATCATGAGCAAGTGGAAGCTTTCAGGTCCAAACTTTATGGTTTGGAAACTGCACTTTAGGAATATCCCTAGGGCGCATGGAAGGCTGTACACAGTAGACAAACCTCCTCTAGCACGACCTGACTATTCTGCTCAGGATGAAGAGTATGATACATATTATAAGTATCTGTCTAATGAATCTGACGTCATGTCAATTCTGATACTCTCCACAGAATTTGAGTTTTCGGATGAACTCAAGAATAAGTCGGCTTTTGAGGTCGTGTAGGGCTTAGATGAGCGTTTCAAGGATAGTGAGCGCTATGGACGTTTTCTGCTCATGAAGGATATTCTTTCACAGGAGATGAAAGAAGACCAGTTATTGAGCGATCATCTCATTAATATGAGAAGACTGTTTGATTGCTTATTGATTCTGGGATCACAAGTCACTGAGCATGAACTTGTGATGCTCTTGGTCGGTAACCTAACTGACCGCTATCAGGCAAAGGTAGTGGACAAGTTTGGTGAACCACATACAACAGTTGTTGGTATGCACGAGTTCTTAATGTGCATAGATGACCAGGTGCACCCGGACCCCTCTGATGCAACAGTAGTTGAGTCAATGGAGGAAGACAACTATATTGATGAGCTACTAGACGTTTGTTGCCCAGTTTGCAGTAGCAAGGATATTTGTGAGCACTCACTCGACATTGATCAGCTGGACGTCGGTTCTACCGACGAGTCAGACATCTTTATGATAGATTGCTTAGTTACTTCATTTGAATCATGGGTACTTGATACCGGATGTGGTCATTGATGGGGTTTCAAGAACACAACGGAAGCAAAAATATAGCTAACAAAGCACAATGTACAAGCATATAATGCATGCAACCCCATAAATGGACCAATCTCTATAACCAATTCTTGCAACATGTAAAAGAGAAGGAAAGTGAGGTATACCCTTGATGATTCTCAGCAACAAATTTGAGGAAGAAAAAGATGACCAATAAGCCAAGTAGCTCCTCACTATCGTTGACCCACCCCGGGTATGACTTATCTCCTTGTACTTGCAAGATCTTGATGATCTTCAACACTTGAAATCACCAAGAAAACAACCCTTAACCTCCTCTTTTTTGGAACTCCTTGAAAGCACACTAGAAACACTCTTAAAGATCTCTCTAAGTGTATCAAGTATGTGTGTATGCCAAGAGTATCAAAGAGAGGTAATAAGGTTCTTTTTGAAGACCCAAAGTGTCACTTGGGTTACCCCAAAACCGGCCAAGAAGCTGCCCAAAAAAAAGCCATGCATTGGCTGAAAATGGAGGTCGAAAACCAAATGATTGCATGAAGTGTGACAAGGGATCATGGCCCGAACCCATAAGAGATCGTGCCGTGATCTCAGTATGAGATCGAGGCGCGATCTTCGCCTGCACACCAACCCTTTCCACTTTGATACTAGTCCCTCAACTTATAGGCTGTCGAGATAGATCCCCGATGTGTGACCCAATAGGCCCATACTATATCGGCAGTGATCAAATGGCGTATGTGTGTCAGTAGGCATACTCCAACAAACTCCCACTTGCACATGACACACCGTAGCCATAAACCACAGACAAAGAGAGGCCTCTAGAAAGGAATCTCTGCCCCTAACGAGTATGGGTTTTGTCATCTAGAATAAAAACCAAATCCAGAATCAGTTACAAAATAGTCCTATAGATAAGTGATCATTTATCCCTTCGTTCGCGATATCCTTGTGAACACGAGACATGGTTAAATGTCAATCTCCAGATCGTTCACGATTATGTTTCTCGATCTCGATTGATGGTGACCCAAAATCTAGTTGCAATCCATCAAATATCAATGCAACTCAAGCACGGCCATGCATTTTACATCAACGCTCAATCATCGAGGGGCCCATGGATATCTCTCTAAAACTAGAGGAACGAATCCCTTCGACTACATTGCTCCGCCACATACACCATACTTTACCTAAAGGCTCCCTTTATAACAGCCAGTTACGAATTGCGTTTGAAAGCAATCAAGGCAGAGCAGATCCATGCTTTGGAACACATGTATCTCCAGTCTAAGGATAAAATGATATTATCTTCCTGACTTACTCGTGACATAAACCATGAAGTAAGTTCAGGTGTGGGTCATCCAGTCACTTGACCATTGCAAGCACAGGCGAAGTGTTGCATCTCTTTTATCTAAACCATTATTAGATAGCGACCAACCACTTCCCTCAGCCTTATCTCAAACTTCCTCCCCATGAAGAATGACCGACTGTGGACATTTAGAATGTAAAAGGCATTCAGGGAAGTATTAAACATGCTAAGATGGAACACATTAATGATTCATAAAACATTCGCCTTTGGCGTATCATTAAATCACATTTAATAATCAATACAGTATGGAACACAATACTAGATCAAACATAAACCAAATAATACACTCAAACCAAGTCACTAGCAAATCTAACACCTATCGATCTAGTGTGAGAATCATGTACAGCTTGTGACAATGGTTTAGTGAAAGGATCGGCCAAATTGCCTTCCGAAGCTACTCTGCTGATGGCAATGTCACCACTCTCTATTACATCTCTGATGAAGTGGTATTTTCGAGGAATGTGCCTCGTACGCTTATGAGCCCTTCGTTCCTTAGCTAGAGCAACCGCACCTTCATTGTCACAAAAGATCTCAATAGGATCGGATATGCTAGGAACCATTCCAAGGTCTTGGATGAACTTCCTCATCCATACCACCTTTTTAGCTGCTTCACTAGCCGCAATGTACTCCGACTCGGTAGTTGAATCAGCTACGGTGTCATGCTTGGAGCTCCTCCAACTTATAGCACCACCATTTAGAAGGAACACGAACCCCGATTATGATCGGCAGTCATCCTTATCCATTTAGAAGCTAGCGTCAAAGTAACCATTTACTCTAAGCTCTTCCTCACCACCATAAACCAAGAACATCTCCTTTGTCCTCCGAAGATACTTGAGAATGATCTTGACCGAAGTCCAATGGGCTTGCCCGGGGTTAGCCTGATATCTACTCGTCATGCTCAAAGTACACGATACATCAGGATGAGTGCATAACATGGCGTACATGATTGATCCTATTGCCGAAGCATAAGGGACCCTCTTCATTACGTCTATTTCGTCTTTGGAACTAGGACATTGAGTCTTGCTCAACGTCACTCCATGCAACATAGGGGTGTTACCCCTCTTTGAGTCCTCCATCTTGAATCGCTTCAAGACCTTGTCGACATATGCACTTTGGTTAAGCCCAATTAGCCTCTTAGATCTATCTCTATAGATCTTAATGCCCAAGATATACGCCGCTTCTCCCAAGTCCTTCATTGAGAAACAAGTCCTAAGAAAAGATTTAACCTCTTTCAATGTTGGGACGTCGTTCCCAATAAGTAGAATGTCATCTACATACAGGACAAGGAATACTACAGTGCTCCCACTAGCCCTGACATACACACATGGCTCATCCTTGCTTTTCGAGAATCCAAACTCTTTGATTTTCTCATCAAAGCAAAGGTTCCAGCTGCGAGATGCTTGTTTAAGTCCATAGATGGACTTCTTTAGTCTGCAACTCTATCAGGATACTCAGGATGTACAAAACCCTCGGGTTGTGAAATAAACACCTCTTCATTAAGCTTCCCATTAAAGAAGACGTTTTCACTTCCATTTGCCATATCTCGTAGTCATAATACGCGGCTATGGCCATAAGTATTCTAATAGACTTCAACATGGCGACTGGTGAAAAGGTTTCCTCATAGTCAATCTCATGAGTTTCCGTGAAACCTTTAGCCACCAGTCGGGCTTTGAATGTATCTACATATCCATCCACGCCGGTCTTCTTCTTAAAGACCCATTTACACCCCACCGTCTTACACCTGGGTGTAGGATCAACCTGTTAGAATCTGCCCCCATAATATATGTACGCCTTAGAGCACCGATGATGTATGGGCCTGTAAGGGTCACAAACCGGGGTCTAACATGACAGCAAATAAGGTTGAGGGACCAAAGATGGCAAAAGTGGAAGTTAGCAATGCAGGCCACGATAGCGCCGCTAACTTAACGAGTTAGTGCCACTAACTGTTAACGGTTAGCGCCGCTACGGTTGCATGTGTTTTATGTCATATCGAAGTCAGGCCGCGTTAGCGCCGCTACGGGTTAAGGTTTAGCGCCGCTAACTCTTGGTTAGCGCCACTAAACCTGCATGGGCTTTATGTCAAAATCACCTCCACTTGTGGCAAATGAGAGAGAGCTTCTAGATCCATCTTGGCCGGTTAGAGGGCATTCAGGGGTCGGTTATGGGTCTTTAAAAAGGCCTTAAGTCTGGACTTATGATACTGTTGGTCAATTCTCTCTCAAAAAGCACATATCTCTCTTTTCTCACTTGATACTTAGTTGGTGGTCTAGTGAACAAAAGAGCCTGGTCCAGAGTTCTTGTTTTCCTATTCTTGAGGCAAATTTCGTGGAGAAGATTTCCTCAAGCTTGCTAGCACTTGGTGTTGGACTTTGTTCCCGGTTTGAGATTTCGAGATTAGGCTAAGAAGGAGAAGAAGGAGTTTCTTGCTTCACCAACAACGACCAGCCACCAACAAGAAGATAACTGGAGCTTAGGAGCTGGTATAACTCTTTATCTCTCTTGTTTAGTTGCTATTTTGTACATAGAGTAGATCTATGCTTGGGATTTCTTTGATTTGAACACTTTTATGCATGTTTTTCTTTGTTCTCGCTTCCGTTGCGTGTTCTTGAAATCCCAACAGTGGTATCAGAGCCACCTCTATGTTAGAATAGCACTTGGTGGCTTGAAAAACCCAAAATCAAAATGTTTGTATTCTGCCGTTAGGGTTTGCGGCGCTACGCTGAGGTTAGCAGCGCTAAGTCTCACGCGTTAGCGGCGCTAACGTTACTGGAAATTATTTTTCGAAAATTTTGAATAAAACAGTGTTGGTCTCGGGATTTTTGGCACTTACACCTTCTGGAATTTTGTTCAAGAAGTGTTTTTCATGTTGTTCCAGTAGTGGCATGATTTGTTTGGTTGTATGTGCTAACATGAGTCGGTAATCTTGCCTTGGCCCATTTGGTTGATTTGTGTTGTGCATGTAATTTGGTGGTTTTAATCCACATATGAGGCTGTAAATTTATTAAATTCAGTTTGATTGAAATAATTTGTGGCTTGCATGCCATTTCATTCATCCATGTACAAGTATTAGATAAATAGGAAAATTATGTGACTTGTATGCCATTTATTTTCTACTGTATTGTAATTTGTATGATGGAGGAATGAAGACACAAGAAGGAGGCAAAACAAGATGGAGTTTGATGCCCATAGAAGCCAATGAAGTCCATAGAGATGGTGGTTCTAGTGGGAGCTTGCATCAAGATTGTTTTGTCCCTTAGTTTGACCAAGTTCTTCCCGTTTTGGCTCACGGGAGGAACGTATAGGTTTAATGGCAAGAATTACCGACTATGTTGTATATTGCGTGTGATGTGATTTTATTATTCTATGCATGGATGTGTAGGTTTCGCATGCTAGAAAATTTTTGGTAAAATTAATAAAATCACAAGAGTTTTGTTAAAATTGGTTTCCTCTCGCGCGCGATCACATACATTGATTAACCTACCTAGTGAAAATAGGATTTGTCACTAACAAGTTAATCAAAACCAAACCGGAAACAAAAGCCCGTTTTTCCACAAAAACGTAAATCATGCACCATCCGTAAGTCGATACCACCCAAATCTAGTCTTATGAGATTTGGTTGTCGAGCTTAGCACGAGCCAATTCTCATGAAACTGTGTGGAAGGCGAGTGTGGCAAAATTCACAATTTTGGTTGTCGAGCTTAGCACGAGCCAACTTTGGTGACTTTGTTACCGTATGTCTTGACGGACGATTTGCAATTTTAGGTTTGAAATCTTGGTTAATTGTCGAGCTTAGCACGAGTTAACCAAAATTTCAAGACTTAAAATTGGTGCAAGAAGGGATCAAACATGCCAAACGACAATTGGATGTCGTAGGATCCCGCATGTGCTAAGGATTGCAATGGAGATTGCAATTGGCAAAATGGTTGCCGACCTAAATAGTTTTATCATGTGATCCGCGGTAACCCCGTCACATGGTAGGATGAAATACGGTTCTTAGCCTTGTTAATTTAATTCTATATGGGTAAATTATTTAACAAGATAAAATATCAAACTAACTAATATCTACTTTGCAATATTTTAGATGACATCAACAAGCGCAACAAACACCACCACCAGTGTTTCTCTACGAGTTTTCCTAGAAAAGGAGAAACTTGATGGAAGCAACTTCATGGACTGGCATAGACAACTGAGGTTGGTCTTGCGGTATGAAGGGAAGTTGCATACCATAGAGGAACCACTCCCCGAGGCACCTCCTGCTGGTGCAACAAGGGCCGTCCGTGAGGCGTATGAAAAACGCCTCAAGGAGACTGAGGAAATCACGTGCCTTATGTTGAGCACGATGAACCAAGATTTGCAAAAGCAAATGGATCATCTTAGTGCTTACGACCTGCTCGTGCAGCTAAAGGACATGTTCCAGCAGCAGGCAAGGCAGGAGAGGTACGAGTGCCTCAAGCCGACCCTTGCTTGCAAAATGCAAGAGGGTGGGAACGTGAGCGCGCATGTGTTGCGGATGAAAGAAAACATCGAGCGCATGCAGAAGTTAGGTTTTACCATCGGGAGGGAGATGGCGGTTGATTTAATCCTCCAATCCCTGCCCAGTGCATACGATCAATTCGTTATGAGTTATCATATGCACAGCATGGATAAGACCTTGATGGAACTTCATGGTATGTTGAAGACCGCTGAGTCTAGCATGACCAAGAACAAGCCATCCTCCTCCACTTCTCACGTTTTCGCCATCCGGGAAGGCCGCATCACGAAGAAGAAGGCCACCCCTTCGAACAAGAGGAAGAGTTAAGGGAAAGGTTGGCGTGGCCAAGCCTAACCCGGCCTCCGAGGGCAAGGGCAAGGGGAAACTTCCCCAAGCCAAGGCTCCGGAGGATGCGGAGTGCTTTTTCTGCGGGGGCAAAGGCCATTACCGCCGTACTTGCCCGAAGTACCTGGAGGGACTCAACAAGCTCAAGGCAATGAGCATTTCGGGTCCAGACACGTCAGGTACGTTCATGATAGAACTCCATCATACTTCTACTTCTAAAGGCTGGGTTTTAGATACTGGCTGTGGCACTCACATATGTAATATGGTGCAGGTGCTAAGGGAAAGTAGGAGCTTGGAGCGGGGAGAACTGGATCTTGTGATGGGAAACTCGGAGGTTGTCCCAGTGGAAGCTAAAGGAGACTTGAAGCTTTCTTTCAAGACTGGTTTTTCTATTTTGTTAAAGGATGTATGCTATTTGCCCAATGTGGCTAGAAACATTATTTCTTTTCACAAATTGTATGACGATGGTTTTGATTTTAAATTTATAAGTGGCACAATCATTTGCTTTAAAAATGAAATTGTGTATTTTAAAGCTTTACCATGTCAGCATATATGAGGCAAATGCATACATTGAATCAAGACAATCTATCATGAATATTGATTCTGACTCCAAAAATGGTTTGGATAAATATTCTATGTGGCATAGTCGTCTTGGCCATATAAACAAGACTCGTATCACCAAGCTCCAATCGGATGGGATCTTGGAATCATTTGATCAATGATCAAATGAAGTATGCGAATCTTGTTTATTGGGCAAAATGACAAAGGCACCCTTCACGGGAACAAGTGAGAGGGGAAAGGACCTTTTAGACATAATCCATACGGATGTATGTGGACCTTTCAAGCATGTCACAAGGAATAATTCAAGATACTTCGTAACCTTTATAGATGATTATAGTAGGTACGGGTATGTCTATCTTGTTAAACTCAAGAATGAAACCTTTGAGGTGTTCAAGACATTCCAAAACGAAGTTTAGAATCAGTTGGGCAAGACTATAAAGATACTCCGGTCTGATAGAGGTGGAGAGTATCTTAGTACCGATTTCGTCGATCATCTTAAGAATTGTGGAATTATTTCATAATTAACACCTCCGAGGACTCCACAATTAAATGGGGTCGCTGAGAGGAGGAACCGGACCTTGCTTGATATGGTAAGGTCTATGATGAGTCGAGCGGAGGTACCCATTAGTTTCTGGGGATATGCCTTAGAAACTGCGGTAAGAATCCTTAACCTCGCACCAACCAAGAAAGTTGCTAAAACACCTTATGAAATGTGGCATGGTAAGAAGCCGACACTTTCATACCTACGAGTTTGGGGTTGTCAAGCCTACGTGAGACGTGAGGCTGAAGATAAACTTGAACCTCGTTCAGAGAGGTGTTATTTTATCGGATATCCTCCTAACGGTGTTGGATATTTATTTTATAAACCTTCAAAGAACAAGGTATTTGTTGCTCGAAGGGCATTCTTCCTTGAAAGGGAGTTTCTATCCAAACATGGCAGTAAGGAAGTTGACCTTGAGGAAGATCAAGGGTCGGCCGATAAAGGACTTGAGGTTGGCACTAGCCAAAATACCGAGCAAGATAATGCTGCGGTACCTGACACTCTAGCAACGTCTACTCCTAGGCATTCCAGTAGGACTCATTTTGAGCCAGAGAGATATGGGTTTCTCATATATGAGGGCAACGAGTTATTGGTGGATCATGATGAACCTACCAACTACAAGGATTCCATGGCAGGCCCTGAGTCTGCTCAGTGGAAAAAGGCGATGGAGAGCGAGATGCAATCTATGTCGGATAACCAGGTTTGGGAACTGGTTGATCCTACACCAGGGGTAAAACCCGTTGGGTGTAAATGGGTTTTTAAGAAGAAACTTCAAAGCCCGACTGGTGGCAAAGGGTTTCACTCAGACTCAAGGAATTGATTATGATGAAACCTTCTCTCCAGTGGCTATGTTGAAGTCTATCCGGATACTACTTGCCATAGCTGCATTTCATGATTATGAAATTTGGCAAATGGATGTAAAGACCGCCTTCCTTAACGGGAAGCTTCATGAAGAGGTGTATATGAAACAGCCTGACGGTTTTGAACATCCAAAGTATCCGAACAAGGTTTGTAAGCTCATGAAGTCCATTTATGGACTTAAGCAAGCATCTCGAAGCTGGAATCTTTGCTTTGATGAGAAAATCAAAGAGTTTGGATTTTCAAAGAGCAAAGATGAACCTTGCGTATATGTCAGGGCTACTGGGAGCACTATAGTCTTCTTGGTTCTATATGTAGATGATATTCTACTCATTGGAAATCATATCCCAAGCCTAAGGAGTGTCAAAGCTTGGCTAGGGAATTGCTTTTCAATGAAGGACCTAGGCGATACGAGCTGTATTCTGGGAATAAAGATCTATAGAGATAGATCTAGAAGGCTGTTAGGACTTTCTCAAAGTGCATACATAGAAAAGGTCGTGAGACGCTTTAAAATGGAGGAATCCAAGAAAAGAAACCTCCCTATGTTGCATGGTTTGACTTTGAGTAAAACTCAATGTCCTACCTCCAAGGAGGAGATAGAAGTAATGAAGCGGGTACCATATGCTTCGGCTGTGGGCTCGATCATGTACGCCATGCTATGCACACGTCCTGATGTGTCATGTGCTTTAAGCATGACTAGTAGATATCAGGCGAACCCAGGAGAGCCTCACTGGAGGGTAGTGAAGAACATTCTTAAGTACTTGAGACGTACAAAAGAGATGTTCTTGGTATATGGTGGGGAAGAAGAGCTAAGAGTAAAGGGTTACTCGGATGCTAGCTTCCAAACTGACAGGGATGACTACCGATCTCAATCGGGGTTTGTATTCCTGTTAAATGGTGGTGCTGTCAGCTGGAGGAGCTCAAAGCAAAACACGGTGGCTGATTCGACTACCGAATCGGAGTACATTGCGGCTAGTGAAGCAGCAAAGGAAGCCGTGTGGATGAAGAAATTCATCCTAGATCTACAAGTGGTTCCAAGCATCGCTGACCCTATTGAGATCTTTTGTGACAATGAGGGTACGGTGGCTTTGGCAAAGGAACCAAGAGCTCACAAGAGGACAAGACATATTTCGTGCAAATACCACTTTATAGGGGATGTTATTGAAAGTGGTGAAGTCATCATTAGCAGAGTAGCATCAAATGGAAACTTGGCAGATTCATTCACTAAGCCGTTACCGCAAGCAGCTCACGAATCTCACACTAGAGGGATAGGTGTAAGATTTGCTAGCGATTTGGCTTGAGTTGTATATATTAGTTTATTTGATATGTATTAATTTATTTTGGGAACGATACAGACAATATTGTAATTTATGTTTGTTTCGATATGCAAGTGATTCGGTTACATTCATAAGACTTTACTGTGTTCCATCTTAGCATGTTTAACCACTTCCCATAATGTTTATACATTCTAAATTTCCACAGTCAGTCATTCTTCAAGGGAAGGAAGTTTGAAATAAGGCTGAGGTTAGGTGTTGGTTATGCATTAATCAAGGATTGAATGCATGAAACGCAACAGTAACCTGTGCTTGAAAGGAGTTTCAAGTTACTGGAAGACCCACACCCAAGTATACTTCATGGATTATAGTCTCGAGTAACTTGGGATGATAAAATCTTACATCCTCAGACCCGAGATGTATGAATTGCTATATCATAGTTCTTACTTGCTTTAGCCTTTTTCAAAAGCAGTTCGTAACTGGCTATGATAAAGGGAATGACTAGGTAAGTCAAGAGGTATGGTATGGAATTATGCAGTCAAAGGGATTTGTTCCTCCTGTATGAGAGATATCCCTGGGCCCCTCGATGATTGGGAGCTGACGCCAAAATATTGCATGGCCATGCACAAAGGAATATTGACTGAGAATCAGATATGTCCTTACCTTTTGGTCACCACCAATCAAGATCGAGAAACATAATCGTGAACGATCTGGAGATTGACATTTTCTAATCCATGTCTCGTGTTCACAAGGATATCGCGAACAAAAGGATGTCTAAGATCACTTATCTAGGACCACTACTTTCAGTATGATGGTTTTCTGCAGGTATTCAGAACCCAAACAGACTTGGGGGCATTAATGCTTTGCTAGAGGCCGCTCTTTGTCTGTGCTTGCCAGGGTACAGTATATTATGTGCAAGTGGGAGTTTGTTAGAATCTGCCCCGATAATATATGTACGCCTTAGAGTACTGCCGTTGATATATGGGCCTATAAGGGTCACAAACCGGGGTCTAACATGACAGCAAATAAGGTTGAGGGACCAAAGATGGCAAAAGTGGAAGTTAGCAATGCAGGCCACGATAGCGCCGCTAACTTAACGAGTTAGCGCCGCTAACTGTTAACGGTTAGCGCCGCTACGGTTGCATGTGCTTTATGTCATATCGAAGTCAGGCCGCGTTAGCGCCGCTACGGGTTAAGGTTTAGCGCCGCTAAACCTGCATGGGCTTTATGTCAAAATCACCTCCACTTGTGGCAAATGAGAGAGAGCTTCTAGATCCGTCTTGGCCGGTTAGAGGGCATTCAGGGGTCAGTTATGGGTCTTTAAAAAGGCCTTAAGTCTGGACTTATGATACTCTTGGTCAATTTTCTCTCAAAAAGCACATATCTCTCTTTTCTCACTTGATACTTAGTTGGTGGTCTAGTGAACAAAAGAGCCTGGTCCAGAGTTCTTGTTTTGCTGTTCTTGAGGCAAATTTCGTGGAGAAGATTTCCTCAAGCTTGCTAGCACTTGGTGTTGGACTTTGTTCCCGGTTTGAGATTTCGAGATTAGGCTAAGAAGGAGAAGAAGGAGTTACTTGCTTCACCAACAACGACCAGCCACCAACAAGAAGATAACTGGAGCTTAGGAGATGGTATAACTCTTTATCTCTCCTGTTTAGTTGCTATTTTGTACATAGAGTAGATCTATGCTTGGGATTTCTTTGATTTGAACACTTTTATGCATGTTTTTCTTTGTTCTCGCTTCCGTTGCTTGTTCTTGAAATCCCAACACAACCAATTCCCAGAATTGGTTGTCCGACATGGATTGCATCTCACTCTCCATTGCTTCCTTCCACGTAGCATACTCATTGCCCGCTACGGCTTCCCAGTAATTGGTCGGTTCATCATGATCCACCAATAAGTCATCACCCTCAGATATGAGAAACCCATATCTATCTGGCTCATGACGTGGTCTACCTGACCTACGAAGAATCAATGGAGCATCGTCAGGTACCGACGCATCCTCTTGCTCGGTTTCAACCACTTCTTGGTTCAAGTTTGTCCTCTACCTCTCATCTAACGAAGGCAGGACATCCCCAAACCTTGAGATATGCGACCTTTGGAGCAACTCCATGCCACATCTCATAAGCTGTCTTTTGGACTTTCTTAGTCGGTACGAGGTTAAGGATCCTAGCCGCCGACTCGAGAGCATACCCCCAAAAACTAATGGGTACTTCCGTGCGACTCATCATTGATTGGATCATATCTAACAATGTCCGATTCCTCCGCTCGGCGACGCCATTCAATTGTGGTATACTAGGAGGAGTTAGTTGTGAAATAATCCCACAACTAGCTAGATGATCACGGAACTCCGAGCTCAAGTATTCGCCTCCTCTATCGGAGCGAAGTACTTTGATAGTCTTGCCCAATTAATTCTGGACTTCGTTTTGGAATGTCTTAAAGACCTCAAAGGTCTCAGACTTATGCCTAATCAAGGAAACATATCCATATCTACTGAAATCATCAGTAAACGTAACGAAGTATCTAGAGTTGTTCCTTGTAACATGCTTGAACATACCACATACATCGGTATGCACTATTTCCAACAAGCATTTAGCCCTTTCACCCACACCAGTAAAGGGTGACTTAGTCATCTGGCCTAATAAACAAGATTGGCATGCTTCATTTGACCTGAGGTCAAACGATTCCAAGATCCTATCCGCTTGGAGCTTGGTGATGTGTTTCTTGTTTATATGGCCAAGACGGCTATGCCATAAGGAAAACTTATCCAAACCATTTTTGGATCCAGAATCAATGTTCATGATTGTGCTATTATTTTCTATGTATGCATTTGCTTCATATATGACACGACATGGATAAGCTTTAAAATAGCAAATATCATTTTTGAAACATGTAATAAAACCATTTTCAAATTTGAAATAAAATCCATCGTCATACGATGCATAAAAAGACAAAATATTCCTCGCCACATGCGGCGAGTAGCATACATCTCTTAAAAAAATAGAATAGTTGGTCTTGAAAGTAAGCTCCACGCTTCCTTTCTCTAATACGGGGACGACTTCTTTGTTCCCCATAATTAGCCCCGACTCTCAATCTCTCAGCCTTCTACTTTCCCTTAGCACCTGCACAATGTTACAAATGTGAGTGCCACAGCCGGTATCTAAGACCCAGCCGTTCGATGTAGAAGTATGATGGAGTTCAATCATGAACGTACCAGAACTAGAAGCGCCCGCTCCCGAAGCTCGTAGCTTCTTCAGGCCCTCTAGGTACTTAGGGCAGCTCCGGCGCATATGCCCCTTAACTTCGCAGAAGAATAAAACACCTCTTCCGGAGTCTTAGCTTGAGGGATATAACCCTTTTTCTTAGGCTCCGAGGCAGGGTTCGGCTTGGGTGCCCCAACCTTACCCTTACCTTTACCCTTTGGAGTAGAGGCCGGTTTCTTCCTCTTATTCGACTCACCATCCTTGACGGCCAAGACGGGAACAGAGGTGGATGGCTTTTGCTTGGTCATGTTGGACTCGGCGGTCCGCAACATACCATGCAATTCCATTAGGGATTTATCTATCCCATGCATATGATAATTCACAACGAATTGATCATATGAAGGTGGGAGAGACCATAGAATCAAGTCTACCACCATCTCTCTCGCGATGGCAAATTCCAACCTCTCAAGGCGTTCCAACAATGCTTTCATCTTAAGAACGTGATGGGACACGTTCCCGCCTTCCTACAACCGGTAACCGAGTAGGTCATTGAGACAACCATACCATTCTTGCTTCGCTTGCTGTTGGAACATGTCCGACAACTCGCACATCATGTCATAAGTACTTAAGTGCTCCATTGACTTTTACAAGTCGGTGTAACATGTGGAAAATGGGCCTAGTAGTACCTAGTTGTACTTCATGCCCAGCTGGTTGTACCTTGATTTTAAATAAGTATTTTAATGGTTGTTTTATGTTTTAGTTAGTTAAATTGGATATATGAGGTGTCATATGAAAGTTAGAGTTAGCAAGTAAAAGTGATAAATTATTAAACGGTTTCGCGTAATGGTTCCGTAGATATCTCCGTTAGTTTAAACGGGATGGCGTGTGTCAAGTTGTAAGTTGAAAAGGGGGACAAAATACCCCGTGTTTAAAATAAACACCCCAGGGTCGGTTAACTCCTTCCTTATCCCCCTGGGAACTCACACAACACACACTAAAACACACACTAACATACGTACACATACACACACTCATTCATTGGAGTTTTTGAGAAAGAAATCAAAGGATCAGTAGCATAAGGGAGTTTCATACTGACTTCAAGTGTTTAATCTGCTGTACTTCTCCTTCCTTGTAAGTATTTTCTATGAAGAGCCTTGGGTTTGAGTTTAGGAACACGAAACACCATTTTGAAGGTCTTTGATGTGTGTTTATGGTTTGTAATTGTGTCAAATGTGTTGGTAAGCTTCAAGTGGTGTCAAGTGAAGTCTATGAACAATCGAAACTGAGTTTTGGTCGATTTGGGTGCCAAAAATGAGAATTACAATTGTTGTGTTCGAACAGGGATGAACCCTCTTGTAACAGAGGTCCATGCGACCGCATGGCAGGTACATGCGACCGCATGGGTGGTACATGCGACTGCATGGAAAGTCCATGCGACCGCATGCAGTTCAAGAAGCTATGCGACTGCATGGAAGGTCCATGCGACCGTATGCAGTTGGCATGCGACCGCAAAGGGGGCTGTTTTGCTGATTTACCGCTTAACGAGTGATGGAAATAAGGTTTGCGAGCGTAGGTACATAACTTACGATCGTAACCAACCCTAGAATCATACTTGCGACCAAAAGGGGTTTCCCTTGCAATCGGAAGCATTGGATTACGGTATAGTACCTCTTGCAATCGCAAGGAACACCCTTGCGATCGTAAGGGATGTTGTTTAGGGGCCTTTCCGACTGCAAGGATAGTGCTTGCGATCGCAAGCGGTGGTCCAGCCTTGGCAGCTTGTTTAACTTGCGTTTCAACCTAAGTGTGCTATAGGTAAGTGATAACCAAGCGTGTAGATGATGTGTTAGGTGTACCTAAGAAACCGAAAGACACGAGTGGCGTATCTGCTTATTAAGGACTCCAGGTGAGTACCGGGTTTCCCATGAGACTCAGAAAGTAGGTCTAACTGTTGTGTGTGATACATGTACGCGCTCGAGGTATGTTATGAATTGACATGTTAGATGATGACGTGTACGATGATTAAATGGTAGTGACGATAGATAAGTGAAGTGATACAAGATAGATTCGTGTAGTGTTATGACTTATGTGATGACTGTATGCTATGCTTAAAATGTAATCTTGTATTCTGCTCATCAAGTATGAGCAGAAGCTAATGTGATATTGTATATGCATGTAATTGGATCCCGATTGGATCAGCTATGTTAGATTATTGTATTGCGCATGTAATTGGATCCTAATTGGATCAGTTATCTGTATTGAATATATGTCCGGACAATTGGGGGACTGTACCATAGTTCCTGGGATTGGTTAAGGTCAGCCGCGTAGGCTGGTCCCTGGAGGCCCAATAGGGTCTGGAATTGGGGGATTAACGGCACCCGAGTGTATACGCTTGGTGACGGCTCTGCAGGCCACCGTTCCTTGACGAAGATGGGGTTCTCTGAGAAAGTCGGAACTGGTTATGTAATGGGGTTCTCGGCGAAAGTCAGAACTGGTTATGAAATGGGGTTCTTGGTATAAACCGGAACTGGTTGAGTTAATCTGACTCCGTAATGCGCTGGGTGGACTGCTCTTCACTCCCCCACCAATGCGGATAGTTGCTGCTGATATCCTCGGTTAGGGTCGTTGAGCAGGACTGATTACCCTGCGAGATATGACTCTTACCGACACGTTGGTGCAACACGAGGTGATAGGATAACATTGTGTGTTATTCATGTTTTGCGTTAGCATGCTTATTGATGCTTTTGTGTAAATTGGTGCTCACTAGCTAGTGTAGCTAACCGGTTCATGATTTACTCTTTTTACAGGTAAATATTAGGCAGCCTGGTGAGGCGGGTGCTTGTGGGTAATTATACTTAGCTCTTTTGGAACACTTTGTTTTGCTTTTTTATCTTTGACCCGATGGTCGGTCTTTAGCACAGTAGTACCGGTTCGTTTTGAGACTTGGCTTTTTAAGTTAATATTCGCCAAGTCGGATAACAATACTTTATATTTTATAATCAATGTTTAGTTTCCGCTGTACGCTTTTGATAAACAAGCTTTAGAAGTTTAAATTATTACTGATTTTATAATCAATTAGGTATCAGAGCTTAAGATTGAAGGAATTGGATACTCGAAAGAGTATTCGATCTCAAACTCGGGCCCGACCATCGTTAAGTGTTCCTATTGGAGTAATTGGGGCTGAGAATGAGTGTTATGTGGTTGGTATGTGTTATGAACTAACTTGTAATATTAATTGTTTGAGAGTAAGTCGCGTGTTACATATTTATTTCTTTACCAGTAGTAGACAAAAATGTCGGGCCAACAAACTGGTATTGAGCAAGACATTGTGCTAGTGGGAGATGAGTTGGCTCGTCTTCGTCTTGAAGTGGGAGACGAAGCTTTTCGCCATTATTCTGAGGGCTTGAAGCGTGAGCAAGAGAGAGAGGCTTATGTTCGACGGCTGGAAGTGGAGTTGCGGTTGACTAAAGAGATGTTGTTTTATTCGATAGAGAGGAGAGATGATAAGTACGATGCTTTCCAGGAATTTCTTTCCTGTGAACCTCCTAGCTTTAACGTTAGTGACGACCCTTCTGTTGCTATTCGATGGCTTCGAGAGATGGAGTAGATTTTTGAGTTATGCGACTGTACACCGAAATATCGTGTGGAATACGCGATACATATGTTGAAAGATAGTGTCGTCTCATGGTGGAATGCTATGGAAGCTTCGGTTAGTAAGAAAGTACTGCATACATTGACTTAGGAACAATTTCGTGAGAAGTTGACGATAAAATATTGCACTGACTTCAATGAAGAGTATATGGAGCGGGAGATTAACACACTCCAAAAAGGAAATCAATCCATGAGAGACTTAATCTGTGCTTTTAAAGATAAAATGGAGTTTGTTCCACGGTTGTTGCCCGATGAAAATGCTAAGATGCAAAAGTTTGTAAGTATGCTGCCAATCGGACATCGTGTTTGTTTTAGAGCTGCTACAAGCCTGAAACAAGCCTTCCAGATGGCACTACAGATCGAAGAAGAGTGTCTTCGCTATAAAAGCGATCGTGTGAATAAAAGTAAGAAAAGGAAGTCTCGGTCGCCCTCTAAATTTGGTCCTTCGAAAGGACAGACTTCTGCAGTTAAGAAATCTGGTTCTTCGAAACGATTGAAGTTTGATGGTCCTTGGTGTTCAAAATGCCACGCTTATCATTTCAGAGATTGTAATAAAGCCACCATTAGATGTTTTCAGTGCAGAGAATTAAGACACGTGACGAGAACGTGTAAATTTGAACGAGGTGTGTGCTACAAGTGTCATAAACCGGGACAACAGGTTGTTGATTGTACTACGGGTAAGAGTGTGAGGGCAAGTGGATCTTCATCTAGTCGGAAAATGTAGGCGTTCCCTGTGACGAAGGAAGGCCTTAACAAGTAATAGCAGAGAAAGTTGACTAGAAGAATAGTTATAAGTGTTTACCTTGGTAGTTTTGTTGTAACTGTACTAGTAAGTTCAAGAGTCAGTAATTTTGTGTTTGTAACGTAGTAAATTAGTGGTTTGTAAGAGGTTGTAACTGTCTGTTCTATGTTTACTGACTCGTTTAAAGCAAGGTTTGTTAGTATCAAGTAGTAACAGTTGTTGATTATGTTATTGGAGTTGTTATTAATATTAACAAGATTAGATTATACTTTCACCCTAATCCGTGAAAGACGATAAGAGAATGGTATTCATATTACCTTGTTGTTTAAATATGAAAGATAAATTAAGAAAGAGTAAGTAATAATACGAATAATTGAAGTTGTTTATTGTTCTAAGATTAAGTTTGGTAAAAAGCGTAGGATGTAAGTAATATTGTATGTTTATGGACTTGTATTAAAGTAAAAACAGTTAATGGTGAAGTTGTTTTAGTTGTTAGTTGTGTTCTTTTAAGCTATTGTTGTTGTTGATGTGATTAGTTTTCTTACCCTCGTTAGTTAGTATGTATTGTGGAAATTAAAGGAAGTAAGTGTAAACACGATAGATTAAAGAATGTTTAGGTAAGTTTTTGTTACGAATATAGTCAGTACGGGCAAGACTTTATGGAATGTCCTAACTAGTTGAAGTGTTGTGTAAATTTAGAAACGGTCGTAGAAGTTCTGGTTAACTAGGTAAAGTTGAAATGTCGTGTAAACTTTGAAATTGTCACATGTAGTTTTCTTTTAATCGAGTAAGACATGTAAGATATGTATGTTTTGATGTGATGTAACCTTATAGATAGTGGAATAACTAAATTTTTTGTGATGATAGTTTTCGTATCAATTGTGGTTGTTGCTTAATGCAACATCGTGAAAATAGTTTATGACTATGTGTAGGATCGAGGTTGGATTCCGAGGACGGAATCCTCTTTAAGGAGGGTTGATTTGTAACATCCTGAAAATGAGCCTAGTAGTACCTAGTTGTACTTCATGCTCAGCTAGTTGTACCTTGATTTTAAATAAGTATTTTAATAGTTGTTTTATGTTTTAGTTAGTTAAAGTGGATATATGAGGTGTCATATGAAAGTTAGAGTTAACAAGTAAAAGTGATAAAATATTAAACGGTTTCGCGTAATGGTTCCGTAGATATCCCCGTTAGTTGAAACGGGATGACGTGTGTCAAGTTGTAAGTTGAAAAGGGGGACAAAATACCCCGTGTAAAAAAAACACCCCAGAGTCGGTTAACTCCTTCCTTATCCCCCTGGGAACTCACACAACACACACTAAAACACACACTAACATACGTACTCATACACACACTCATTCCTTGGAGTTTTTGAGAAAGAAATCAAAGGATCAGTAGCATAAGGGAGTTTCATACTGACTTCAAGTGTTTAATCTGCTGTACTTCTCCTTCCTTGTAAGTATTTTCTATAAAGAACCTTGGTTTTGAGTTTAGGAATAAGAAACACCATTTTGATGGTGTTTGATATGTGTTTATGGTTTGTAATTGTGTCAAATGTGTTGGTAAGCTTCAAGTGGTGTCAAGTGAAGTCTATGAACAATCAAAATTGAGTTTTGATCGATTTGGGTGTAAAAAACGTGAATTACAGTTGCTGTGTTCGAACATGGATGAACCCTGCTATAACAGACGTCCATGCGAACGCATGGCAGGTACATGCGACCGCATGGGTGATACATGCGACCGCATGCACTTCAAGAAGCTATGCGACCGCATGGAATGTCCATGCGACCGTATGCAGTTGGCATGCGACCGTATACAGTTGGCATGCGACCGCAAAAGGGGGCTGTTTTGCTGATTTACCGCTTACGAGCGAAGGAAATAAGGTTTGCGAGCGTAGGTACATAACTTACGATCGTAACCAACCGTAGATTAATACTTGCGACGAAAAGGGGTTTCCCTTGCAATCGGAAGCATTGGATTACGGTATAGGACCTCTTACGATCGCAAGGAATACCCTTGCGATGGTAAGGAATGTTGTTTAGGGGCCTTTGCGACCGCAAGGATAGTGCTTGCGATCACAAGCGGTGGTCCAGCCCTGGCAGCTTGTTTAACTTGTGTTTCAACCTAAGTGTGCTATAGGTAAGTGATAACCAAGCGTGTATATGATGTGTTAGGTGTACCTAAGAAACCGAAAGACACGAGTGGCGTATCTGCTTATTAAGGACTCTAGGTGAGTACCGGTTTTCCCATGAGACTCAGAAAGTAGGTCTAACTGTTGTGTGTGATACATGTACGCGCTCGAGGTATGTTATGAATTGACATGTTAGATGATGACGTGTACGATGATTAAATGGTAGTGACGATAGATAAGTGAAGTGATACGAGATAGATTCATGTAGTGTTATGACTTATGTGATGACTGTATGCTATGCTTAAAATGTAATCTTGTATTCTGCTCATCAAGTATGAGCAGAAGCTAATGTGATATTGTATATGCATGTAATTGGATCCCGATTGGATCAGCTATGTTAGATTATTGTATTGCGTATGTAATTGGATCCTAATTGGATCAGTTATCTGTTATTGAATATATGTTCGGACAATTGGGGGACTGTACCATAGTTCCTGGGATTGGTTAAGGTCAGCCGCGTAGGCTGGTCCCTGGGGGCCCAATAGGGTCTGGAATTGGGGGATTAACGGCACCCGAGTGTATACGCTTGGTGACGGCTCTGTAGGCCACCGTTCCTTGACGAAGATGAGGGTCTCGGCGAAAGTCGGAACTGGTTATGTAATGGGGTTCGTGGCGAAAGTCGGAACTGGTTATGAAATGGGGTTCTCGGTATAAACCAGAACTGGTTGAGTTAATCTGACTCCGTAACGCGCTGGGTGGACTGCTCTTCGCTCCCCCACCAGTGCGGATAGTTGCTGCTGATTTCCCCGGTTAGGGTCGTTTAGCAGGACTGATTACCCTGCGAGATATGACTCTTACCGACATGTTGGCGCAACACGAGGTGATAGGATAGCATTGTGTGTTATTCCTGTTTTGCGTTAGCATGCTTATTGATGCTTTTGTGTAAATTGGTGGTCACTAGCTAGTGTAGCTAAACGGTTCATGATTTACTCTTTTTACAGGTAAAGATTAGGCAGCCTGGTGAGGCGGGTGCTTGTGGGTAATTATACTTAGCTCTTTTGGAATACTTTGTTTTGCTTATTTATCTGTGACCTGATGGTCGGTCTTTAGCACGGTAATACCGGTTCGTTTTGAGACTTGGCTTTTTATGTTACTATTCGCCAAGTTGGATAACAATACTTTATACTTTATAATCAATGTTTAGTTTCCGTTGTACGCTTTTGATAAACAAGCTTTAGAAGTTTAAATTATTACTGATTTTAAGCTCGTGAAACCCGGTATTACAGTCGGAACTCATGGTGCTTAGCATGAGGTAAGTAACCTTGGTGATGTCTTTGAGATGTTTTTCATACGCCTCTTTAATTGCCCTACTCGCATTGGATGCAGGGGCCTCGGGGATGGGTTCCTCAATGGTGGCCAACTTGTCCTCGTGTCGGAGGACAATCCTTAGTTTCCTTCACCAATCCATAAAATTGGCCCCATCGAGTTTGTCTTTCTCAAGGAAAATCCTTAGAGAAAAGGTGGAGTTGTTGTTGGTGCAAGTTGATGCCATCTATAAAACGCAAAGTAGATTTGGTTAGTTCGATTGAAATCCTCGTTAAAATAATTACCCCGAGTGTTTATAAAAACAACTATTTTAACAAGGGCTAAGAATCCTATTTCACCTTGCACCGTGATGGGTTTTCCACGGATCACATGGCAAGGCTATTTAGGCCGGCAACTATTGACCGATTGCAATCTATTATTGCAACTTTTAGTTCCTTGCGGGATCTTACTTGACAACCATTGTGCCAAGTTTGGAATGTTTGGTCCTTCCACACCAATCTCAAAGTAATATTGTACATAACCTCAGCTAGAGCTCGACGATTATATAAAATATTAATTTGAAACCGTAAATCAACCGTCAAGATACACGGTGGTACTCTTGCCCAAGGATCGACTCGGCTAAAGCTAGACAATCGACCTTGCGAGTTGCCACACGC
Source organism: Pulicaria dysenterica (assembly GCA_947179395.2). Taxonomy (NCBI): domain Eukaryota; kingdom Viridiplantae; phylum Streptophyta; class Magnoliopsida; order Asterales; family Asteraceae; genus Pulicaria; species Pulicaria dysenterica. The sequence goes on from OX359293.1 coordinate 33,212,552, forward strand.
ACTTTCCAAACAACTCACACAAGAATTGACTCGGCTAAAGCTCGACAATCAACCCTTGTGTTGTTACATTCGGGTGGTGTCATCTTATGGGTGGCGTGAGATTTACATTTAGAAAACGGGATTTAGTTTTCCGGTTAAAAAACCATTTTGAGTTTGATTAACAAAAAGTGACGAAAACCACAAGTTCTCACTAGTCGGATACTAAACCAATTTATATCCTATTTGTTAATCAAGTGTGCGCGCGAGAGTTATTAAACCATTTTTAAAACTCTTGGGTTTTATTATTTGTCAAAAAATTGTCTAACATGCAATAGTCCTACAACTCATGCATAAACAATAAATAATAAAACATCACACGCATACAAATTATGTTGGTAACCATGCCCCTAAAACCTATGCATTTTCCCGTTAGCCACTATGGGAAAACAAAGTCATCTAAGGACAAAAAGGGATCCTTGACTTTGGATGTGCTCCCACTAAACCCGTCACCTCCATTGGGCCTCTCGGATTCGTGTTCGCCAAGACGTCACTCCATGGACTCTCGATGGTTGCTCCATATTATAAATACATAAGGAAATAAATGGCATGCAAGCCACAACTCCTAACTTCTAGTACAAATACATAATATGGAATATTTCAATGGCATGCAAGCCACAAATACAAAATTATGTGACTTAAAGTCACCAAATGAATGAATAATAATAAAATAACACAACCAAACATCCACAAGGTCTAGGGTTACCAACATCACATGAACATGCAAGAAACAACTAGTGAACATAAATTTATGCATAATGGTTACGATTATTTAAATCACTCAAGGCACAAAATAATCACATGTACATATGCATTAGTAACACCAAGCCATTTTTAATGAAACATATTCATAAATACATAATGAAAGTATATGCAATTACCAGTTTCATGCCAAAATGATAATATAAATATAAATACACCAACCATTATACAAGACATCTTAAATAATAAAATTTAAATTCTGGACAAAAATTCCAGAAAATAAATTAAATTGCCAAAAACCCAAAAATAATTTTTAAAGCTTCAAAAACCAAAAACTGCTCTGCTGAGAGATCGAGCCGCGAACCACTAACAGGTTCGAGCCGCGAACTCCCCACAAATTTACGCCACTACACAATCACGGAATCGAGCCGCAAACTTTTCCCAAAATTTGCGCCGCGATCTTCTAAGGAGATCGAGCCACGAACTCCACTGGACAGAAAACAAAAATTTATTTTCGTGTTTTTTAGGCTACCATATGCAAAAATGGTATAGAGGTAGCTCTAATACCACTGATGGGGTTTCTAGATCACAACCGAAGCAAAAGTACAATTAACAAAGCATAAAGTACAAGCATATAATGCATGCAACCCCAAAAATTGACCAAGCTCTATAACCAATTCTTGCAACATGTAAAAGAGAAGAAAAGTGAGGTATACCCTTGATGATTCTCAGCAACAAATTTGAGGAAGAAAAAGATGATCAATAAGCCAAGTAGCTCCTCTCTATCATTGATCCACCTCGGGTATGGCCTATCTCTTTGTACTAGCAAGATCTTGATGATCCTCAACACTTGAAATCACCAAGAAAACAGCCCTTAACCTCCTCTTTTCTGCAACTCCTTGAAAGCACACTAGAAACACTCTTAAAGAACTCTCTAAGTGTATCAAGTATGTGTATATGCCAAGAGTATCAAAGAGAGGTAATCAGGTTCTTTTTAAAGAGCCAAAGTATCACTTAGGTGACCCCAAAACCGGCCAAGAAGCTGCCCAAAAGAGAGCCATGCATTGGCTGAAAATGGAGGTGGAAAACCAAATGATTGCATGCAGTCTGACACGGAATCGCGGTGCAAACCCATAAGAGATCGCGTCGTGATCTCAGCATGAGATCAAGCCGCGATTCCATAAATGGATCGAGGCGCGATCTTCTCCTGCACACCAACCCTTTCCACTTTGACACTTTTAGTCCCTCAACTTATAGGCTGTCGAGATAGATCCTCGGTGTGTGATCCAATAGTCCCATACTATATCGGCAGTGATCAAATGGTGTACGTATGTCAGTGGGCATACTCCAACAGTCATCACATTTGCAATAACTTGCAGAGATTTAAGAGAAGTAGGAAACTAAGGAAGAGGGTCATGGACCTACGGATAGGCGAAGGCTCCATCATTGGTGCTGAAGCTGTAGGAACCTATTGTCTCAGGCTACCTTCAGGATTAATCATAGAGCTAGAGAATTTTTTTTATGTTCCTAAATTGATTAAAAATGTAATCTCGTACGATTTATTAATAGACAGTGGTTTTAACTATTAGTCGGTAGGTAAAACAATTTTGTGCTTTAAAGATGATTTATTCTATTTTAAAGCAAGTTCACAAAATGGTCTATATATGATAAATCTAGAATATGACAAGGAAATCTATCATATAAGTAAGAGGTCAAAAGACACTTTGAACCAGACTTACCTTTGGCATTGTCGGCTCAGACACATAAATAAGAAACGCATAGAGCAACTTCATAGTGATGGAGTTCTAGGGTCCTTTGATCTTGAATCAATTGAAAATTGCGAATCTTGTTTGTCCGGCAAGATGACAAAGAAACCTTTCGTCAGTTTGAATGAAAGGTCAAAGGAACTGCTAGGAATTATACACACAAATGTGTGTGGTCCTTTCAGTCAGGAGGCTAGAGGTGGATACCGGTACTTCATTACCTTTACTGATGACTTCAGTAGGTATGGTTATGTGTATCTGATGAGACACAAGTCTGAAAGTTTTGATTTCTTCAAAAAATTTCAGAGTGAAGTACATAACCAGCTTGACAAGAAGATAAAGCTGCTTTGGTCTGACCGAGGTGGTGAATATCTGAGTCAGGAGTTTGACGATCATCTAAAGGAATGTGGGATTGTTTCATAACACACACCTCCGTATACGCCACAGTGGAATGGTGTATTAGAAAGGAGGAATAGGACCTTACTTGACATGGTTCGGTCTATGATGAGTCGAACTAGTTTACCAATGTCGTTCTGGGGTCATGCACTCGAAACGGTTGCTTATATGCTGAACCGAGTTCCAAATAAGTCCGTGGAAAAGGGAAAGACACCATTTGATATATGGACGGGGAAAAAGTCCAAACTGTCTTTCATAAAGATTTGGGGTTGTGAGGCGTTCGTTAAACGACCGTTCTCGGATAAACTCAAACCCAAATCGGATAAGTGTATCTTTGTGGGTTATCCTAAGAAACCTTAGGGTACTATTTCTATAATCCCGATGAGAACAAAGTTTTTGTCGCTCGGTCAGGGACATTTCTAGAGGATAAATTTCTATGTTTATAAACTTCCATAAAAGAAATAGATTTTCAAGAAATTGAAGAGTATGAAGGTATGCCTCCTCCACTAGTGGAACCCGTAAGTCAACAAAGAGTTGTTGAATCCTAACCCGAGTATATGGTTGAGAAGGAGTGGAAACGCAAGACCTTCGCAGGTCCAGTAGGATTCGGACTGAGCCGGATAGATATCTATGATTTCTAATCGCTCAGGAAGAAGGGGATCTTTATGAGCCCACATCCTACAGGGATGCTATGTCAGGAAATGAGTCTGACAAATGGTTGGATGCCATGAAGGCAGAGATGCAACCCATGTATGACAACCAAGTTTGGGACTTAGTAGACTTGCCACAACACAGTAGAGCTGTTGGGTGCAAGTGGGTCTTCAAGAAGAAGACCGACATGGAAGGAAATGTGCATACTTTTAAAGGTAGGCTTGTTGCAAAAGGTTATAATCAAACTCATGGTATTGATTATGATGAAACCTTTTCGCCAGTGGCCATGCTTAAGTCGATTAGAATTCTTATGGCCATATCTGCATACTTCAATTATGTGATATGGCAAATGGATGTCAAAACCGCTTTTCTTAACGAAAAACTAACAGAGGATGTGTATATGGCATAACGGGATGGTTTTGAGGATTCCAAGAATTCAGGTAAAGTATGCAAGTTGCTAAAATCCATTTATTGATTAAAGCAAGCATCTAGGAGCTGGAATTTGCACTTTGATGAGCGCATCAAGGAGTTTGGTTTTACGAAAAGCGAGTTTGAGTCATGTGTTTACACGAAGTTCAGTAGGAGCATAGCAATCTTCCTGGACCAGTATGTGGATGACATACTGATCATAGAAAATGATATACCAGCATTACAAGGAGTAAAATCCTGGTTAGGTAAATGTTTCCAGATGAAGGACCTAGGAGAAGCCGCATACATACTTGGTATTAAGATCTATAGAGATAGATCTAGGAGGTTGATCGGTGTTGGGAATATGATCTCATCAGTTAAGATTTAATGAGACAACGTTAAGTTTGTAAGATGTGTTCTAAATATAACTTAAACATAATCATGAAGCTTGATCAGACTGAGCACTTATAGTGTTTCAGACTGAGCACAAGCTGAATATAAGCTGAACATATGTTCGATTAGCTTAGACTATATCTTAGTAAGATTATCAATGTGTTTAATAAGCTGTGTGTGTCACCTAAGATATAGGTTGAGTATTTAGCTTGATGTGTTTCGAGCTGAGTGACTCAGCGTATAGACTGAGTTAGCTCAACAAAGTTGCTAAGTAAGTTCTAGCTAACTCTTATGACTTCCAAGGATGAGTTAATCATTATACGTGTTAGTACATGTTTGTTTTCGGGTTTGTTCTCGAAGAACTCAGCTTGATGAGTTTCAAGCTGAGTAACTCAGTCCGACTAAAGAAGTCAGTTTAAGAGAATTTAAATATGTTTTAAATTCATTTTATCTCTCTATATCTACGGCAACGATAAGAAGATTCCAGAATCAAGATTGAAGATTGAAGACTCAAGATAGAAGATTCAAGTTTCAAGATTCCGGGTTATCCGTTAGTTTGTTAGCAGATTAGGATTAGTTCTAGTTTGTTTGGATCCATAGAAACAGGATTATAAATACTCATCATCCTGATAAGTTTAGAGGTACGACTACATTGAACGAGTTACACAGCCAAACTCAAGTTTCACCTCAATCCATTGTTCGTATGTGTTACGAGTCTTGATTCACTGTTTGTCAGTTCAACGTGATCAAGAAACTCACAGATTGCAAATTTGTTAGTGTATTCGAATTTTCAAATATGTTGTGAAGTTGGTAAGTATTCAATCTGTGATTAAATCATGTTTAGAGAGTTGTTCTATATCTATAATTATAAGTTGATTATAGATAGCAAAGTTTGAGAGATTGAGAGATTTGATTTACATTAGGTGTTTACATTTCAAGTGTTGCTTACTTGATTGTTCTTGTAATCATCTTCTTATTATATTGAAAGCAAAGCATTCGATTGTTTGTGGTTTGATGTGTGTTAACACTTTTTATTGATTTGTTCAATTTTCCTCAGAAAGTGTATTCAACCCCGCTTCTACACATTACTTGCTTGTTGATACTCTCACTAAGGGACCAACAACTGGTATCAGAGCAGGCTGAACGATTTCATAAGTTGAAAGTTCAAGATTCTGAGAAATTATACAATGTCTACAAGCAACAATTCATCAAACTTTCCTTAGATGTCTGCTAAGGGCTGTCCCATATTCGATGGATCTGACTATCCTATATGGAAATTCAGAGCCATGCTTTTCCTCAAGTCCGTTGACAATCGTATGTACGATGTCATCACTAAAGGACCTATCATCCCCAAGATTTCTGCTGTTGTCAGTGATACGTCCACTAACAAAACTGACAGAACTGAAAAAGAAGTAAAGAAGCATGTTGCATCCTGGACAGATGAAGACTGGAAACTGTATAATCTAGATGACAAGGAAAAGAGTGTTCTGGCAAATGCCCTGACTAATGTGATCTTGCACACTGTAACTGGGTGTCATTCTGCAAAAGAGATATGAGACACTCTGAGTATCACATATGAGGGCACATATCTGGTCAAGCAGTAGAAGAAGAATCATCTGAACAGATCCTATAAAAACTTCTTCTCCAAGAAGAATGAAACCTTGGCTGATGTGTTTACCAGGTTTCACTGCTAGATTAATGACCTGCTAGGTGTAGGCATTAAGAAGAATGAAGCTGACCTAGTGCTGAAATTTCAGGATGTGTTACCAGAAAAGTTCAATGAAGTAACTACAACACTGAGGGCTGGAGGAACATTACACATGTACAACGTACAGTGGGTTCTTGCTCAATCATGAACAAATCACAGAGCACAAGAGAACTTCTCAACAACAACTGAAGGATTCTTTTGATAAAACTGATGTTGCATTACTTGCACAGAAAAGAAGAAAGGTTCAAAAGCCTTGGTTGTTGAATCTGAGACTGAGTCGGACTCTCAAGCTGACCACTCAGACTCAGACTCAGATGATACTGATGATGTTCAGACTATCACTGAGCAGATGGCTATGCTGGCCAGACGTTTGAGAAGAACTCAAAGGGGAAGAGGAAGATTTGACAGGGGTAAAGGAAAGAGTTCGTTTGATCCCAAGAAAGCTGTATACTTTAACTGTCAGAGGAAGGGACACATTGCTGCTGAGTGTAGATCAAGGAATGATGAATCAGCTTCAGTAGCTGATAAGAATGCTTACAGAGCTGATAAGTACAAGAAGAAATATACTCAGCTCAAGAAAGGAAAGCCTGAAGACAAGTTCCGTGCAAAATAACTCTATGCTGAAACATGGGATACAGAATCATCCACCTCAGATGATGATGACAAGTGTCTGATGGCTCAAGAAGATGAAGAGTTTGAAATAGACGAAGTTGATTACGGTCTGTTTGAATCAATTTTTGAAGCTGACATGAAGGAAGCTAAGGAAAACAGCAAACTTAGTGATTGGGATCCTGCTTCCATGTACAAGGTTAGTAATTTCAACTCTTACACCGATGAAGAAAAGGGTCTTGCATTCGATTATTTGTCAAATGATTTCAAGACCAACCTTAAGTCTCAAAAAGACCTCAAAGCTGAGACAGCTAAATTGAAAGATGAGATTAAGGAAAATCAATCTCTCATTGATGTTGGTAAGAAAGCACAGTGTGATCTTGAATGTCAAAAACACATAAATAAACTTCTTGGTGTAAGTCATCAAGGCTTGCCGAAAAGTGCATCAACCAACAAATTCCTAAACACGTACAAGCTGTACTTGGAGGTGACTATCAATCCGCAGCTTATGTAGCTGATGATGATAAGATAGCAAGTACAGACTCTGAGGAAGATAGAGAACTGATTGAGTCTCAGAAGTCAGCCTCAGAGAAGAAACATGGTCAAAACCTTAAATACAATATGTTTGTAAAGGCAAAAGATCATGAAAATGAGTGTTCAACATCTAAACAGCATAGTAACTCTGTGCTGGATAGACTAGGCACTCAACATATTCAAAGAACTTCATTAATAGAAAGGCTTAATCTAAATCCTTTCAAAAGACAACATTATCTATCTGGCTTAGAGAGAAGTTACAAGAATAGGAAGACCACTGTAAGTCAGAGGTCACATCACAACAATGGTAAGTCCAAAGTTGTCGAAATTGGTAAGTCCAAGGAGATCAACAGTGGTAAGTCCAAATCTGTTAAAACTGGTAAGTTCAGAAAGCATGACAATGGTAAGTCCAAGGTCATCGAAAAGAAGTTTGTTGGTCAAACTTCTAATCAAAAGGATAACAAACCAAGATCTGACAAAGGTAAGTCCAAAGTCAGTGAGCATCAAGTGAATCAACTTGCAAAGAAAGTTGAAAAGTTATCCACTACATATAATCCTAAGACTGAGAGAAAATTCTCACAAGGATTATTAAACACTCTACCTCCTATAATCATTGGAAGAAGGAGATGCTACAAGTGCAAAAGTAGAGGACATGAGACCAAGGACTGTGAAATTGAAATCTCAAGGCCTAAAAAGGAACAGGCTGATCAACCTACACAGGATTCAGCACCTGCTCAAGCTTACCAGTCAGTTCCACAAGATGAAGATGCTAAGTGTTCATCATCCGAATCTACAAAGAAGTGGGTTCCTAAACAAAACTAATGTGTTTAGTTTTCTTATTGTTATCCAGGAACTTGTTCAGAAATATCGTAATGAAAGGAAGATAGGAGTTTTTCGCTAGGTATTTGACCAAATAAGATCGTCCAGTTCCTATAGAACCTATCACTAGCAAACTTTAGCTCTCAGTAAGTTTAGTACCAATGTGCAGGGTTCAAGTAAATGGTACTTGGATAGTGGATGTTCAAGGCACATGATTGGGTGGAAAGGACTTCTTAGTGATTTCCAAGAAGATGAAGGTCCTAAAGTAACATTTGGTGATAACTCCCATGGAAGAACAAAAGGCTATGGGAAGATGCATGCTGGCAAGGTGACTTTCCAGAAGGTTGCATATGTGAAGGGTCTTAAACACAATCTGATAAATATCAGTCAACTGTGTGATGAAGACAATATTGTTACTTTTAGGAAGAAAGCAGGAACTATATATAATGCTAAGGGTAAGCCTGTATTAATAGCAAAAAGAGAAAGAGATGTGTATCTACTTGATCTTAATTCTGCTGATACCTATATTGAAACTTGCTTGTATTCTGAATCTGTTCCTAAGCTAGTTGGTTGTGGCATAAAAGATTATCACATTTAAATTAGTATATAAATATGCTATCCAATAAAGAGTTAGTTTCTGGATTACCAAAGATCACATTTGTCAAGTACAAATTGTGTTCAGCTTGTGAACAGGGGAAACATCATAAAGGGTCTTTTAAATCAAAACAAAATTTCTCAATAACAGACCCAGTGCATATGTTGCATATGGATCTGTTTGGACCCATAAGTAATCCAAGCCTAAGTGGCAAGAAGTACACTCTGGTGATAGTAGATGAGTTCTCATGATTCACCTGGGTAATATTCCTTAAAGCCAAAATTGATGCTGCCCTGGAGATAATGAGTTTTATCAAATAGGAAGAGTTGCAAAAAGGTAAGTCTATAAAGCAACTCAGAAGTGATCATGGGACTGAGTTCAGAAACTCAACCCTAGAAAAATTTTGTGATGCAAAAAGGAATATTACAAAATTTCTCCTCAGTCAGAAGTCCTCAACAAAATGTAGTGGCTGAAAGGAGAAATAGAACCTTAATTGAGTCTGCTAGAGAAATGCTATGTGAGGCAAGATTGAAACTCTATTTCTAGGATGAATCTGTAAGTACATCATGCTATACCCCCAGAATAGGTCAATTATTGTCAAAATGTCGGCAAAACAGCATATGAGATGTATAAATCTAGAATACCCAATATAGGTTATATCCATGTCTTTGGTTCAAAATGTTAGGTGCTGAATCAAAGAGATCAACTCCATAAGTTGGAACCTAAAGTTAATCTTGGAATTTTTGTTGGTTATTCCTCAATATCCAAGTATTACAGAGTGTATAACACCAGGAGAAAGGCTGTAGAAGAATCAATTCATGTCTCATTTGATGAAGACAGTTTTGATCAAGATGATAAAAGACAAGCTGACTTGGTCAGTCTAAGTGAGCTTGAAAAGCCTGAGGAAACCAGAATGTCAAATCCAATGTATGTCATGGATGATGACAGTGATGATGATGTGTGTCCATCAAAGAAATCATCACAAACTCCAAAGGACTCACAAGCTGAGAAAGATGATGAGTTCGTCAATCCTTCTGGAGCTGAACCAGATCATCGAGCTGAGCAGCCAGCTGAAGCTGAGTCTTCTTCTCCTTCTGGTTCTAAGTCTTCTTCAGAGTATGCATTCGTTGCAAGACCCAGACAAGGTATAACTCCTCCTCTCTCAACTTCTTCTCACTTCTCTTTTGGAGATAAGACTGTGGTAGACCTAACCCAGTCAAACCCATCTCCTCCACCTTCTTTTCAACTCCACTCTAAAGCCAACCTTGGTGTGCCCACTGCTGCCAAGGTAAATCTCCAAACCTATAATCGCAAAACTGCCAAAAGTGGTATCACTCCTAAAGGTATCACTAGAGCTGAAGTCACACTGACTCCTCCACCGGCAGGAGTTGGGGGGGAGACGCCTACTCTTTAGGTGCCAACCTCGAGGCTCTTTTCAACCCAACAGCCTAAACCAGGTGTGGTGTCTACTCAGCCGACACTCTCCAGAGTCATGGGAGAGCCCACTACTGTGCCTGAGCAGACAAAGTCAGGTTACATTGAAAAAATGACTAATCCCCAGGGTCAATCACCCCCTCCAAACCACTAACCCAACCACCTACCCATACACTGCACGTTTTGAGCCCAATTACTTCTCTTCACTTCTCACACCCACATGCATGACCTGTCAATTTTTCATCTACATACCAAGGTGAATCACATGGTCCAAACTCTGGTGCACATGAGTTTGAGGGTATACATCAACCATTGGATGATGCACCCCCAAACTCACCAACTGTTGTTCTTGACTCTTTTACTTCACAGGATAAACATTCTGAGTCTAAGGACAGGAGTCAGTCCCCTCAAGAAGCTTCTGCCTCCTTAGGCATTGAATAGTTGAAACAATACGTCGCAGCTCAGTTTGGTTTGTTCCATCTCAAGCAGAAGAAGCACAAACGTCAAATCTATCACAGGCTTGAGAAGCTGACTAACTATGTTAAAGAGATTGCCTCTACAGTTGCTGCCCTTCAACATAAATAGACTTTGAACACTGTTGATGATGACAAAAAGGGGGAGAAGGATCCAGCTGAAGCTGACGCTGAGTTAGTTCAAGCTGAAGCTTTACTGGCACTAGCAAAAGGAGCAGAGAGGTAATCTCAGTTTGAGGGGGAGCTGGAGCTAGAAAAAGAGGAACCTGTAGCTAAGAAGCAAAAAGTGATAGGATCTGAATCTGAAGCTGAGAGTGTTTCTGAGACTGAGGAAGAAACTAAGAAAGAAAAAGCCACAAGGCTTATGATTGAAATGCTCGAACAAGAGGAAGCCACTGAGTTAGGCATTTAACTTGATGATGTATGGTATCTCAATAAGTACAATCAAGAACTAGTTGAGAGAATATGATAAAACACCTTAAGTGTGTGTTTCTATATTAATCATAATGGCAAAGGTTACATGTAGAATAGCCTTACAATACTATTTATACCTACATGCTAACATAGAATCTATTACATAATTAGACTAGATCTAAATCACTATTTTAGATCTAACAATCCCCCCCTTGATTTGATCTAGTCTATATTTTGTTCACCAAGAATTCTTTGCCATCTTCGAAGAGTAGCTCTTTCTCGCATCTTGGCTTCAATCAGCTCCATAACTTCTGCCAGGCTAACTCTCGCAAAATGGTCAAATTCATCCTTGAGATTAAGACTGTGCTCTCTGATCTTTATCAGCCATGCTCTGAGTGAACCGTCTGAATAAGCATTAAGCTCGTTGGTCCTCAAAAAGAACTTTTTCTTCTTGCTGTTAAACAGAATAATGCCATCATCTTTTTCTCCAGTCTCATCATCTTTCGATATAGTCTGATACAATTCAAGTTCCTCTATTCTTGGATGAGTGGTGTTCGGCTTCAGAACATTTATCTTTACTTTGTCAGCCTCTGCACCCAGTTGGAGATCTGTTCTTTCAGCAACTCTAATTCTCTGTTTCATGAAATCTAACAAAATCTTGTAGCCTGCATGATTAGCACGAGAGCTGTTTTTCTTTGATTCCAGTACATCTGCCATATACTCCACATCTTCTAGACTTAAGTGCTTTAGATCCACTTGACTGAACCAATAAGTCTTCTGGACTATTCTTTGAATATTGAAGTAAACCCATATCACATGAAGAACTTTTCCAAATGAACATTTAACTTTTGATACCGGATGCTTTGAAGCAACTTGTTCTCTTGGTAACCCATGCCAGTTCATTATCAATCTTCTACCTGCTTTAGTAACATAAGTGACTCCCAGCAAATTGATTGGTAATTCTTCTTCTAACTGATCATCATAAATCTCGAGGATCTTTTCTTCCAAGAAAGCAACAGCTATATCCAGATACCTCCAGTTTCGGTTCCTCTTGTTTAGATCCTTTGTTGTAAGAACAACTCTCTTTCTCATGTCTCTTAATCCTGCTGTTGAAATAGGATCAGGATTATAACCTGGAGGAATTTTCCATTCAGCACCCCTTTTCAACTTTCTAAGTCTTTTATGCTTTTCTCTTTCCCTCAAAACATCTCTTGGTGTCTTTCTAAATTTATGGCTTTTCAACCCTTGGTGTTGTCACGGTTCTGGTTTCTTTGATCTTGCTTATTTGTTGCTGAAGAGTTAATTCGTTTTCAGGTTCTTTAACAGTTTCACCAGCTTCTGCTACAAATGACCCATAAACATCAAAGTATGAACCCGCACCAGTAAGAAAGTCAAATGTATCATCAACCAGTTTATCTGTATCCTCTTCTTCTTCATCAATCAATGCCATTTTTCTTTTTCCTCTACCTCTACCTCTGCCTCTCTTTGGTGTTGGTGTTTGTTTGCTTTGAGAAGACGAAGCAGGTAACTTTGAGATAATAGATGTCACAGGCACAGTTGCAGTACATTTCTCCCCCTCATGACGGTCTTGATCTTTGTCACGATCGTCATGTTTTCGTTTAGTTCCATGTGCTTGTGTCTGACAAGTTACAAGATAGTGTTGGAGTGTGCCCGCTGACACACGTATGCTATTTGGATCACTACCGATAATGTATGGGCCTATTGGGTCACACACCGGGGACCTATCTCGACAACCTAAAAGATGGAGGGACCAATGGTGTCAAAATGGAAAGATTGATGTGCTGGCAAATAACGTGACGCGGAGCACTTAAGGATACGCGACGCAGAGTTTCCGCGGCTCGGAACCTTACGGGGACGCGGCGCGGAATTTTGTCAGACTGCATGCAACTTTTGTCTTTTCCACCTCCACTCTTGCCCAATGGTTGGGCTAGCTTGTGCAGTACTCTGAGGCCGGCCATGGGGAAGATTAAGTGGCATTTCAGGGTCTATAAAATACCCTTATTTGTCCTTGATTCTAACCTTTTGCCAACACACACATAAACACTTAGTCTTGAGAAATTTTAGAGTGTTCTTGTGAGTTCAAAGAGGGCATCCGAATTTCTGCTACTAAGAGGTTGTTCTTGTGGTGATTTCTCTTGAAAGAAGATCATCCAAGCTTGCTAGTACAAGGAGATAGGACAATACCCGGAGTGGACTTCATTAGAGGAGAGCTTCTTTGCTTTCTTGTCATCACCACCACATCTTTAAGTTGCTGGAGCTAAGGAGCAGGGTATAATCTATTCTCTTTCTGTTTTTCATGTTGCTTAAGTTAGTCATAGAGTTTGGTCCATGGTTTGGGGTTTTATGCTTTGTTGTACTCTTTGCTTTAAATGTTGTACTTTGTTGCTTCCGCTGCGTACATAGAACCCCAACAGATAGGCCTTTATAGCAGCATTAAGGTCAGCCTCTTCCTCAGTAACAGTCTCCCCCGGAACAACTACCTCACCCTCAACATCCTTCATCGGATCAATAGCATCCATCCTTTTGTGAAAGGCAACTCCGAAAGCTGCCATGCTATCTCTCATTTCCTTTTTAAAACTCTCAAAGTCTGATTTCTTGAATTCATTTCTGAGCAAATTAACTAGAGTAGCATCTTCTTCATTATTGTCTGGTCTGGCCATCAGCTTCACATACAACTGAGTTTTCAACTCTTCCACCAACACATCAGGCCCTTGATTAGCCAGCAGCCGGTCTAACTTGCTGTTAATTGAAGCATTTTCTTTCTGAATATCATCAAACCTTGAGTTAGCCCCTACCAACTTTTCATTGACCGCATCAACCTTAGAATTGAAATCCTGATGCATCTTTTCCATTCTAGCATGAACTTCAGATAAAGCAGTATCAAGGGCAGCCTTAGAAACGAATTCTGAGACAACCTGAGTAACAATTGGAGGTGTAACAAAACCGGGATCACTTAGATTACCCGTTGAAACTGCAACAAATGGAGGAACGAATCCTTCAGAAGTTGAGCCACCCACCTTCACAGTTGGATCAATGTTGACTGTGGCGGGATTTCCATCTAATCCTTGAAGGACACTATCAGTAGTGCCTTCTATAGATGTTCTAGTAGGTTCTTTTGAGAGAACACTACTTGATGGTACGAACGTGTCATCTGATTGAGAAATGAATGGTTCATCAATGTGCATTTCCAAATGAATGTCGGAAGCCTGGGGCGAACTGGCTCCTTTTTCAATACCTACTGTCTCAGAAAGAGACTTTGGTAGATCATGTGCTTTATCCCCGTGAGTAAATGAAACAATTTCCTGTTGAGAGGAAACTGAGTGGCTAGGTGGGATGAGTGCATGCTCTGCTGGGATGACAGAGTATTTTTCAATACCAGGACTGACTGTGTCAGACCTGATAGTGGGCGTGGTTTCCCGGCTTTCTGTGGCTGAAGAACTCTCAGCACTCGTCTGTTCTTTTCTCACACTCTCACCCTCTTTTTCTTTTAACTTCTCCTCTTCATCTACAGATACCTGAGCAACAGAAACAATGTTTTCATTCAAGCTACTAGTCTCAAAATCATCAACATCAAACATATCATCGTGAGTATACGCATGGGATTTCTCAACAACTTGAGTTAAAGCTTCATCGGGAGTTATAATCATTGATTCAACATTCATTTCAATACCCTGATCTGGAGTGCCCTGTGATTGTGATTTTTCAATGAGTTTTCCTATTGGCATATCATCATCCTCATCTCCCTCACTTAAACTCACATCACCGACATTCCCTTCATCACCCCTCTCCAAATTTTCACTCGACTCTCCCCTGTCAGTTTCACCCGAAGAAGACTGACTCCTAGAATCTTAACTCTCAGGATCTACAGCTCTTTGGGTTGAATCAGCAGGTTCTTGCCGATTTGGAAGAGCAATATTATTCTCCCTCACATATGCCTCAACTACTGGATCATGTACATCCATTAACATTATCAGCTCAGCAGACATAACATAAGCCTCAACATCTGATTCAGTTTCAATTTTGTATACTCTCTACATGATATATATAGTAGGCAGAGGATCATCATCTCTCCTAGATATCTCAGTTGGATATTCAAGGATCATGCTTTGAACTATCATTGAGAGGAATCTCGGATATGGCAGAAATCTCTTTACCTGAGCAGGGATTTGCTTTTGATGAATAACTTTATGAAGATCCTGAAAGATGATGGAAGCATAATCTATGTGCCAGTGTTTCACCATGGCAACCAGAATGTGGAATGCACTAAAGCTCCCGCCATCAAGCCCCTTTGAGATGCTAGTCAGACATCTGTTGATTATTGCATAAAGAGTCTGCCAGATTGGAACCAGATTTGACCTCTTAAAGTGTGCATTCTTGGAAAGTTCACCATTAAAGCCCAGATCTTTAACATGATTGAAAATGCTCTTGTTTGTTGGAATTGGATTAAACTTTTTCTTGTGAGCATAGGTGTTGGCCTCAGATGGCAGCTTTAAAATTCTCCTGAGTTGTTCAATATTGAAGGAGAAGTGACAATTTTCTATGGTTCCAGCTATCTGTTACTCACCCTCATCATCAGTAATCATATGCATTGAGTGCCAGAGTTGTTGCACATAAACATCAGGAATATGAGGTTCCTCACCTTTAGCAGTTAGCCTGTAAGAGAATAGGTGGTTTAAAGGGTGGGATTCAATCAGCTCAGATGGATTGGAAATTGAGTAGTTGTGGTGATGGAATCAAAACAATGGTTATTGAGTAAGGAAGGAAGGTAATTAGCTCGGGAAAACAATTGTTCAGATGGTATAAAGGCAGGGTTTGCAGGATTAGCCATCTGCATAAACACAAGTATACCCACGATTAATGATCAAATATTCAACAGAAAAGGAAATTAACAATTGTTCCTTCTTTTGAAAAATTTTGAAATTTTTGAAAAATTTTCAAAATTTCCTAAGTCTTTGTTCGGAATTATAAATTCCGAATGAAAACTTATGAGAATTCCGAGTAAATCCTTGATTCCGATAAAAAATATTCTTTTAATTCCGAACTAAATTTGAATTACGAGCTATGTGAGAATTCCGATCGAATTAATGATTCCGATCAAATGAGAATTCCTATCAAATTGACGATTCCGATCAAAATGATGATTCCGATCAAATGAGAATTCCTATCAAATTGACGATTCTGATCAAAATGATGATTCCGATCGAATGATGATTCCGATCAAAATGATGATTCCGATCGAATGATGATTCCGATCAAACAATTGGTGTTTATCAAGTGATGAAACGATCATAATGTTCAATTCCGATCAATTCATCACAGTTCTTCCCAAATCAAACCAGAATTTCCAAAGTGAAATTTTGACTCTAAAAACATCAACGAGTCTACCCAATACCCTTCTAAGCACATTTAATTCTTGGACTACCCCCAACCAACAACATTAAGCATGTCAATTTTTAAAATCTAAGTCCGAAAACTAAAAACCCGTAGACGATGAAGAACAACAGATCTAATCATGCTCAAAACAGATGTAACTACTCAGATTCTAACATGAAAACACAATGAACATACTATCTAAGCATATGAGAAACAATGTTAAACAAACAATCAAATGCAAATTCGATCTACGACTACGAGGGTTTTCATACGGTCAGATCTAATTTATAACAAGATATACAGAGAAGTAGAAAATAAGATTTGTACCACTAAATTCGTAATGAAAATTTGATCTAGATCTGAGAAATCCAATTCAAATGCAAGCCTTTTGAAAATTTGTGTTCGGAGAGCAAAAGTCTTCTTTCAGAGGAAAAAAATGTGATTCCGAGCGAAAAAGTCAAAATTCAGATCAACACTTGATTTTAAACACTGAAAAGACTCGGAAAGCATCAATTCCATTTTGATCGGAATTCATGAATTCCGACCAAAATTTGATCGGAATAATGTAATTCCTCTCATTTTTGCTCGGAATGAGCAATTCCTATCCATTTTTAACTTGAGCAAATTTTGAATTTAAAAAAAATAAAAACAAAGAAAATATAAAAAACTCCCCCTCAAATCAAGCATCAATTTGAGAAAGAAGAAAAAAACTCTTTTTGTCTTTTAAAACATTTTGCACATGTTTGTGATTTTTAATTGTTTTTGAAATGTTTTTAAGTTTTCACGAATTAAACAAAACAATTAAGTACACAATTCTCCCCTACAAGTATGAACCATCAGTAGTTCATAACTTGTCAGATCAAATACCCTCCTCCTAAACTCAAGCACTTATCTGTTCAAATCTTGATTGGTAGAATTAAAATTATGTCAAATACTCAAATTCAACATGCCCAATTTGGATACTAAAGTGTTAAAACGAGTTTCATCCAACGGTTTGGTGAAAATATCAACAAGTTGATTTTCAGAAGTGACATATTTTAACTCTATCAAGCCTTTCTCTACATAATCTTTCAAGAAATGATACCGAATGTCAATGTGTTTGGTTTTTGAGTGATGTACGGGATTGCATGAGATAGCAATTGCACTATGGGAGTCGCACATCAACGGAATATGGAAGTACTCCAGGCCGAAATCAGATAGTTGTGTACGAATCCACAGCCTTTGGGAAAAACAGCTGGCAGCAGCAACATACTCAGCTTCTGCAGTTGAAGTTGAGACACAATTTTGCTTCTTGGATGCCCAGCATACTAGTCTGTCTCCCAGAAGGTGTGCACTGCCCGATGTGCTTTTTCGGTCTATCATGCACCCTGCATAATCAGAATCAGAATATGCTATTAGCTTGAAATCTAAATCTCTAGGATACCACAAACCTAGATCTGAGGTACCCTTAAGATATCTGAAAATTCTTTTTACAACTAATAAATGTGATTCCTTCGGATGTGATTGAAATCTTGCACAGAGACAGGTAGAAAACATTATATCAGGCCTACTAGCCGTCAAATACAATAAAGACCCGATCATACGACGAAATGTTTTCAAATCAACTGCTTTGCTATCAGGATTAGCAAACAGTTTTGTTTTTACAGCCATGGGAGTTGGCATTGAAGAACAGTCAGACATATCAAAACGTTTTAATAAATCTTTGATATATTTTGCCTGATTAATAAAAATCCCATGACTAAATTGTGAAATTTGCAATCCGAGGAAAAAATTAACTTCCCCCATCATGCTCATTTCAAAGCGTTGTTTCATGGTATTTGCAAAGTCGTTACCATATTTTGGACTAAGATGTAGTTTGAGCCCATTTGCTTCTTGAATAGAGTAGTATCGGTTTTGCCCTTCACATATCCCTTGTTTAGCAGATAATCTGACAATTCATCATACCAAGCTCTCGGGGCTTGCTTCAAACCATACAATGCCTTGTCAAGAATATACACATCATGCGGGCGCTGGGGATCAACAAAACCTTTAGGTTAACCAACATACACTTCCTCTTTGAGTTTACGATTGAGGAAGGCTGTCTTGACATCCATTTGGAAAACCTTAAAGTTTTTGTATGCAGCAAAGGCCAGGAAAAGTCGAATAGCTTCTATACGTGCTACAGGGGCAAAATTTTCATCATAATCAATTCCCTCTTGTTGATTATATCCCTTAGCCACCAGCATTGCTTTGTTCCGTACTACTACTCCATCCGAGTCCTTCTTATTCTTGAATATCCATATAGTTCCAACTATTGACTTTCCTTAGGGTTTTGGAACTAAATGCCAGACTTTTAATCTTTCATATTGATTTAGTTCTTCCTGCATTACAAGAATCCAGTCTGGATCGGCCAAAGTCTCAGATACTCTTGTAGGCTCGATCATACTCAAAAAGCTTGAGTTAAGACATTCGTTCATAGTTCCAGAGCGAGTTCGAACACCGGCGTCCAAACTGCCTATGACTTGAGTCTCAGGGTGATTTCTTAACCATACAGGTTCGGGGGAACGGACCTGAATGAAATCATCAAGTTGTGGAATATCCGTTGCAAAAGGATTAACCATTTCATTATCGGCAAACGGATTAATAGTTTCATCTATTGCAACAGGAGAAGTTTTCCGTTGCACAGTGAATGGACTATATGTATCTTCAAATTCTGAACTCTCCTGATCAGTGTCCCGTGCAACAGATGGATTGGTGATTGTTACAGATTCTTCTTGTTGTACTGGATCAGTCCTGTGAACAATAATAGAAGAAGTATCATTTGATTTAAAAAATTAATACATAAAATCCAAATTGATATCTTCATTCTGAATGTTTTGATTATGAGATTGATTTGTTTGAGAAACAGGATTTTTAGAAGTTGAAGGTTTAGCTGTCAAAGAATTCAAATTTACTAAATCATCGAACGTAACATTTATGCTTTCAACAATCATGTTAGTTCTCTTATTTAAAATTCGAAAAGCCTTTTTTGTCAGTTGAGTATCCTAGAAAAATTCCCTCGTCTGCTTTTGGATCAAACTTAGACAGTTTGTCCATTTCATACAGAACGAAGCACATATTACCAAATACATGAAAGTATTTGATATTAGGCACTACTCCGTTACATAGTTCGTAAGGAGTCTTATTGAAACGACGGTGAATTAGAGATCTGTTTTGTGTATAGCAGGCAGTGTTGATAGCTTCAGCCCAGTATGATGGTGGCAGCTTGGAATATTGCATCATCGTTCTAGCAGCTTCAACTAATGTTCTGTTCTTTCTTTCCACAACTCCATTTTGTTCTGGAGTGTAGGCTGCTGAAAACTGATGTGTAATACCTTCAGAATCTAAATAGGAATCCATAGTCCTATTCTTAAATTCTGTTCCATTATCAGTTCTAATCGCTTTCACTGGTTGACCTTGTCGAGTCTTGTGCTTAGTCAGAAATAGTATAATTTGCTGTGGCACTTCAGACTTATGACTGATGAACCGAACCCATGTGTAGCGCGAGTAGTCATCCACCATCACCAGAATATATCGCTTTGAATTTCGGGACTGAACCTTCATTGGTCTACAGAGGTCCATATGAATCAGTTGCAGTGGAGCTGTAGTTGTTGAAATCTGCACAACCTTATGAGGTACTCTTTTTAACTTTCCCAACTCACAGTCCTTGCACATATGTTCTTTTTCAAATTTTAGTTTTGGAAGATCTCTGACCAAATTCCCGTTTACAAGCTTGTTTATGTTCTTGAAGTTTAGATGAGACAGCTTCCTATGCCATGACCAGTTCAAGTCTGAAGCAGCTTTGGATAGCAGACAGACAGATGAACCTGATGCTTTCCCAGACAAATCTATTGTGTAGAGATTAGACTTTATGTTTCCTCCTAGAATTTTTGTCCCTTCCTCAGTCCTCAACGAACAAGATTTCTTTTTAAACAGGACCTCCATGCCCTTGTCACAGAACTGACCTATGCTAAACAAGGTTTTTCCTAACCCCTCAACATATGACACCTTTTCAATCCGCACGTTTCCTGTCTCTAGTACACCATGCCCGAGTATCGGCGCCACTTGGTCATTCCCAAACATGACGTTTCCAGAGTATTTTCCAACAAAGTGTTTGAGAAGACCTTTATCGCCAGTCATATGCTTCGTGAATCCCGAATCCATGTACCAAAGATTGCTCTTCTGCACACAGAAACGAATGATGATGACCTTACCCATCGTGAAATGGGATTAGGCAGGTTAGCCACAGAGACAGGGGAAATCACAGGTTCATTTAATACAAATTCAGATTTCGTAACCTGTTTGATTTGCCATTTCTTATTAACTTGTGCAGGAGGGGTTAAGAATGGTTTATTATGATCATTGAAAGAATTGTTCTTAGTGTTTGAATGAACAACAGTATTATTCGATTTCATTGATTTGTTCTTAACACTGTTGTGTGGTGAATGTAAATATCTTTTGACATTGTGAGCATTTTTGTGAACAGGTTGAGCTTTTTGATTTTTGTTTGATTGAGCTTTGTGTGGTGATGGAGTTTCAACATGGGAAATTGGTTTATTGTCCTTTTTCAGTGATTGAGATTGAGGAGAAATGGATTTAGTTACAGTTTTTGAAACAAATTGTTTATTTTTGTTTTGAACAATTAATCTGTGGCGCTCAAACTTTTCCTCTTCAAGCTTCTGTTGTTTCTTTCTTTGTTCAGAAGCATCTACTTCATCTGAAGATGCTCCTCCCATTCACCAAACAACATTGGTAATTTGCGATGTGCATATTTACGAAGAAAAAATCGCAAATCACTCTTTTTCGTCCACTGGTTAATTATATATCGTTTTTGATTCACGAACCATGTGAATACATAATCTTCATCCGAATTTCTCCATTTTGGCTTTGAATTGAAACCTTTCTTCATGCGTTCTTGATGATAAACACAAGAATTGACACAATGACCAACAGTACAACCATTACTCGCACAAAATGTTTCAATTGTTGAAGGTGATTGTGTTTGTAAATCAGTCTTAGGTTTCTATGCAAAAAAAATTTACAATTTGAAAGACAAATCTTTTTATGTATAGTACAGAAAGATGGAATGAAGGATTGTCTTCTTGAACTTGCAGTTTTCTTTTGTGTATTCACCATAGCTTTCGGCTTCACAACTGATTTTGGCATCTCCTTTTTCTTCTCAGCAAATTGTGCTTCAATCTTCACAGATCTCTTTACTTCTTGATGTACACGAGTTCCTGATGGAACTTGTCTTTTTGATTTATCTGATTTAGAAGCAAGATTAGAAGATTTGTTAGCCTTTTTGTTAATTTTTGAAAACACAGGAGAAGATGATTTAGCTGGAAAAGGTTTGGTTGCATCCTTGGTGCCTGAAGTAAACCCTTTTTTCCGAATGCTGTTTGAGTCACAGAATTGATTGCACTTATGAGCTACAAATTCTCTACAAGCTTTTGGACAAGTAGGAATTGCGACACTCCAACAACATCTACTTCATTCTGAAGTCTTTTGATCTTTTCATCTCTCAATTGTTTTTCACTTTCATATGAGACAAGTTGTGGCACAAGGAAAGGTGCACAATCCAAATTTTCTATGTTAGCAAAATTTTATTCATCAGCTTGTCACAATTTCTTTGTTAAATCATCACACAATTGAATAATGGTTATCTCATGGTTCTTGATTTTCTTTTGTGCTTTTGCCAATTGATCAGAAAACTCATGAACTTGTTGATTCAAAACATCATTTTCAATTTGAAGTTGTGTCACAAAATAAGAGTTAAAGTTATTAACTTGTGCAGCGGAAGACTCAGATTGTGTTTGTGACAACTTATCTTGTAAAATCAGATTGTCTAACTCAATCATGATGTTATTAATTATGCAGCGTGTTTCAAGAATTTACTGTTTTCGTTGTAATTCCATGTGTGGAATATACACGCGCGGTGCATATGAAGTGACTTTTTGTTCAGGCGCTTGAAAAATGGAACATTCTAATTGAAAAACATATTTGTTTTTGAAATTTGTTCCTTCAGTTGTTTCATATGACGCATTCAGTTTGTCATAATTAAAAAATTATTGACATTTGGTGGTTGTTTTGCATTTGAATGCTTCCTCTCTTTTAACCTCCTCTTCGGCGACTAAAATCATCTTTTCAGTTAAACCAAGATTCATTCGTTCAGCCTGATATAACTGAGTGCAATTGATTTTCGCAAAGAAATCACTATCATCATACCTAAGCCTTTATACTTTTTTCTTGTGTCAGGTGTAAGACTTTTGAAAATGGTGTGACGAGTCATGGGTTTCTTTTTGAAAGCTTCTTCAAGATTTTGCACTTTCGTTTGCAAATTCAATTTCTCTTGTAATATCAGATTCAAATTAATTTCTGCACTCAGCTTTGCAGCATTCAAGTCATGAACTTTTTGTTCTATTTCTTCTTAAATTTGAAGTAGCTCATCTTCTTTTTGTTTAATGACTTCTTGAAGTTGATTAAGTTGTGACGTGTGTTCAGAAGAGACGGCTTGATTCATTTTAAAATTCAGATTTTGTGCTTGTAGTTTCTGGTTTTTAGCAATTAAAGTTTGAACCTGATTGACTAATGTCATGATATAATTAGCAGAGATATTAGAGTCATTGAAATGTACCTTCTCAGCAGTAGTCTCTGATTCTGTTGAAAGAGGACTTGTGCTGGATGTACCTTCTTCAGCTTCTGCATCAGATTCATCAAACTTGGCCATAAAACCTGTATCAACCCCATCAATTACTGCATCTTCAGTTGATTCTTCACCATCAGCAAACACAGACCCACCATCTTCTTCCTCACTGTCACCATCACTTTCTATAAACTCAAATTCTTCAACCTTAGCCATCAAAACAAACTGAGCATGAACCTCAGTATCCTCATCACTTTCGTCTGTATAGGAAAGAAACTGATCCTCTTCAGCTAGAAGAACAGTTCCACTGTTCCTTTTCTTGATCAAATTCAGTTTGGCGTTATATTATTCTGAGTCTTTGACCTTCGGCTTCTTACAATCTTTGATTACATGACCAGTGCTACCACAGTTGTAGCATTTCTTTGGTTGAGAAGATTGAATTTTCCTCTCATACCTCTTCTCCAAACTCACCCCATCATTCCTTTGATATTTATCATCTCGCCTTCGAGATCCAGAAGTGAATCTTTGACTGTTGTTTGTCTTTGACTTAGAGAATTGGTTCTGTAACATGTTTGTCAGATATGCTACAACCTGCATGACCTTTTCATTGTCAGCTGTTTCTTCATGTTCAAATTCAGATGTTTCAGACTCTGGAGTCTGTTTAAGCTTTTGAGACTTTGCCAAGGATCTGCTTTTTCTTTCATTGACCACTAAGGCAAGTGGATCAATGTTCTCCTTTTCTGAGCTCATACCAACTTCATCCTGATATTGATTTAGTTCTTCAAAGATCATATGGTGTGTGACCTTGTTGAGAACTTTTTGGTTCTTTTGTCGGTAGATAGCCACTTATGTCCTCCACTCAGGTCCTAAAGAGTTTAAGAACCTGGTATTATTGGTCAGATCAGAATAGTTGTCTAACTTCTGATTTCTTAAATCAATTAGCAGCTTACAGAATCTGCTATAGGTGTCTATTAGAGTTTCACCTTCCCTAGCTCGGAAGTGATCAAAAGCATTAACCAAAGTGGTTTCATTAATCCAAACACCTGATCTGTTCCTTCCATCTTCTTTTGAATCTCATCCCATATCTCCTTTGTTGTGTTCAGACCATTTACTTTAATGTAAAATTCAGCAGACATGCCATGTTTCAAGTAGTATTTGGCCTTCTGGTCAATAGTAACCCTCAACTTTTCCTCAGCTGAATATTCACTTGGATATTTAGGACGGTGTATTTCTGGTATAGGAGGATTATTTGTTGGATCTGCTGCTTGATCAAACATAAAAACCCCGTTACCCTTCTTGATGCTTAACTTCATCAGTTCACCGTATTTTTCATTAATCTCAATAAAATCCATAAAACCCTACCCTTCCATACATTATATTCTCCTCGGTAAAGCACTGGAGATTTTGTATTAGAACCGAAGGATAAGGTTTCACTGTATGTATATTTTGGATCTTTCTCTGAAAGGATTATGTAAACTTGCAAAAATTGACGAAGTGTTTGAAATTCCGAGTGTTGAATTCCGAATGGACCACTTTAATTCCGAATGATTGTAAATTCCGAATGAATTTAAATTCCGAGTGAATGAAATCAATTAAATGAATTCCGAATGAATTGTCAAATTCCGAGTGACTTATAGATTCCGGTCAAAATAGAATTCCGGTTAAAAATCAATTCCGAAGAACAATTCTGAGTGAATTGTAATTCCGAGTAAAGTCACAAATTAAGGTCAAAAACCAATTTCGGTCAAGCTCACAAATTGATAAATCCGATCAAAATGTGTTCGGAAATAGTATTTCCGATCAAAAAGTATTCAGAATAGGATAATTCCTATCAAATTCATTACGGAATAAGATGATTCCGATCAAAAATTTACTCGGAAAGAGTGAATTCCTATCAAATTCTAATCGGAATGAGTGAAATCCTATCAAATTCTAATCGGAATGAGTGAATTCCTATTAAATTCTACTCGGAATGTATGAATTCAGGTTGATTCAAGCAAATTTCGAACTCTTCAAATCTGAGATTCCGATCCACTCATACTTTCAAACTGAAATTTTGATTTTTCCACTAAAATGATTCCAATTGATCTAATCTCTTCCAGACAGGTTCGAAATACTCAAAGATTCAATCCTAATCCATCAAATCTATCTTTTAAACACACGAAATCGTATTTTGATCAAATATATCCTCAAGAACTTCGAAAACTCCAAATCAATTCAAACCCGAATCTGATGTTAGATTCTGCCCAAAGCTAATCAACGAAGGTTTCTTTGATGATTTCACTTCCAAACAACTACAAATCTTCCAATTTAATCCATCAGAACTTGAATTTTAATTTTGAAGCCGTAGGTAGTTTTTTCTTCGAGAATTCTCAAAAATGCAATCTGTTTGTTGAACCTTTGATGTTATTCTTGCTATTCTTAATCACGAATCCATTCAGAGTTGGCTCTGATACCAATTGTATGGTATATCAATGAGTACAATCAAGAACTAGTTGAGAGAATATGATAAAACACCTTTAAGTGTGTGTTTCTATATTAATCACAATGGCAAAGGTTACATGTAGTATTCTACATGTAACTAGATCTAATTAGACTAGATCTAAATCACTATTTTAGATCTAACAGATGAGCTGAGAAAAAGGAAAGAGAAGGAGGCAAAGGACTAAGAAAAGGAAAAAGAAAGAAAAGTTGGCTCAAGCTGAAGCTAGCTACACTGGTCCAAGACCTGATCCTATCCCATATACAGACGCATAATTTCAAGAGTGCTATTTCAGAAGGAGCATAAGCGAAGAGATCAGAGGCATGACTTTGAGCAGAGTGAATGGAGCTATCATTCTCAACTTAGAAGTTATTGATAGATCTACAATGGGAATGAACCTGAGATTTGTTCACAGGATGGGCTACATAGAATGGAAAAGAATAAAAATGATGCTCAAGAAGTTCAAAAGAAGTCAAATCAAGCAAGAGATCTTCGCTGAAGTTTCTAAACAGATCAATAGAGCTAAGGAGCTGAGATATGTTCCAGTTCCTGGTCTGCAATGGGAGAAACTATATGAGGTACCTGAAGGTGTGGAGTTCAAAGAGAATCAAAGTATTGATGCACCTATTCAGGGGTTCATGTTTAAGGATCAGGCAGGCAAAGCTAGCTTTATCAAGCTGAATGAGATATGCTATCTAAAAGCTAGGGAGGCCTTACACATTCGAAGTTTCTGTGGTGATGATAGCTCAAATCACTTTGTGAGATACAAGCTGAACAAAATCATCAGAGTACAACAAAAGGAACTAAGAGGGAATGTAGAAGCTGAGAAGTTGCTAGACGAAATCAACAAGGAAATCATTAATTGGGAACTTCTATATCCTGAGTTCATAAGATAATAGATTAGTTCTATTGTAAATATTGGACTAGTTCTAATTTTTGTAAGCACTAAGTGTGCATGATCTAAGTGATCAAAACTTTTGTATTTTGATATGTTCAATAAATACAAGTATTAGTTTGATATGTTCAACTGTGTTATGATATGTTCATAATTATTAGTCTGATTAGTTCAACTTTAATGAATAATTGATTAGTTCGTGTTCATTTAAATGTTTGGTTGGTTTGTTCAACTTATAATTGATAACTTCAATTAATCTTTGATTAGTTCAAATGTAAAATCTTAATAAGTTTAAGATTTAAAACATAATTTTGTTAAACAAACTTAAGAACTGTTTGATGGTTTTGTCATCATCAAATAGGGGGGGTTTGTTGGGAATATGATCTCATCAGTTAAGATTTGATGAGACAAAGTTATGTTTGTAAGATGTGTTCTAAATATAACTTAAACATAATTATGAAGCTTGATCACACTGAGCATTTATAGTGTTTCAGACTGAGCATAAGCTGAATATAAGCTGAACATATGTTCGATAAGCTTAGACTATATCTTAGTAAGATTATCAACGTGTTTGATAAACTGTGTGTGTCACCAAAGATATAGGTTGAGTATTCAGCTTGATGTGTTTCGAGCTGAGTGACTCAGCGTATAGACTGAGTCAGCTCAACAGAGTTGCTAAGTAAGTTCTAGCTAATTCTTATGACTTCCAAGGATGAGTTAATCATTATACATGTTAGTACATGTTTGTTTTCGGGTTTGTTCTCGAAGAACTCAGCTTGATGAGTTTCAAGCTGAGTAACTCAGTCCGACTAAAGAAGTTAGTTTAAGAGAATTTAAATATGTTTTAAATTCATCTTATCTCTCTATATATACGGCAAGGATAAGAAGATTGAATCAAGATTGAAGATTGAAGACTCAAGATAGAAGATTCAAGATTCAAGATTCCGGGTTATCCGTTAGTTTGTTAGCAGATTAGGATTAGTTCTAGTTTGTTAGGATCTGTAGGAACAGGATTATAAATACTTATCATCCAGATAAGTTTAGAGGTATGACTACATTCAATGAGTTACAGAGCCAAACTCAAGTTTCACCTCAATCCATTGATCGTATGTGTTACGAGTCTTGATTCACTGTTTTTCAGTTCAACGTGATCAAGAAACTCACAGATTGCCAATTTGTTCGTGTGTTCGAATCTTCACATCTGTTGTGAAGTTGGTAAGTATTCAATATGTGATTAAATCATGTTTAGAGAGTCGTCCTGTATATACAATCATAAGTTGATTATAGATAGCAAAGTTTGAGAGATTGAGAGATTTGATTTACATTAGGTGTTTACATATCAAGTGTTGCTTACTTGATTGTTCTTGTAATCATCTTCTTATTAATGAAAGCAAAGCATTCGATTGTTTGTGGTTTGATGCGTGTTAACACTTTTTATTGATTTGTTCAATTTTCCGCAGAAAGTGTATTCAACCCCCCTTCTACACATTACTTGCTTGTTGATACTCTCACCAAGGGACCAACAATAAGTATTAGTCAGAGTACCATTGAGCAAGGCTCAATGCCCTACTTCTCAGAAACGTTTTAAGATGGAAGATTCCAAGAAAGGATTCATCCCTATGGGATCTAGTATACCATTGAGCAAGGCTCAATGCCCTACTTCTCAGAAGAGCTAAAGAGGATGAAATCGGTTCCTTATGCTTCCGCAGTAGGATCGATTATGTATGCCATGTTATGTACTAGGCCCGATGTTGCTTACTTCATAAGCCTTACGAGTGGGTACTAGCAAAATCTGGGTGAACCCTATTGGGGGCTGTCAAGAACATTCTCAAGTATTTGAGAAGAACAAAGGATATGTTCTTGGTCTTTGGTGGAAGCACGGATGAAATCAGTGTTACTGGTTACACAAATGCGAGCTTCCAGACAGACAGAGATGACTTTAAGTCATAGTCAGGGTTTGTTTTACCCTAAACGGTGGCGCTGTATCTTGGAAAAGCAAAAAGCAAGGTACTATAGCAGATTCAACTACAGAGGCTGAGTACATTGCGGAAAATGATGCGGCAAAGGAAGCGGTTTGGCTGCGAAATTTTATCTCGGATCTAAGAGTTATTGCCAGTATCTCTAGACCGATTGATATATTCTGTGATAACTGTTGGGGTTTCTCGGGCACGCAACGGAAGCAATGTACAACTCAAAAAGCCCATAGTACAAGTATGTAAAGCACAAATCCGTAAAACCCCAAACATGGATCAATCTCTATGAAACGAAATGCAACAAAATAAGAGAGTTAAGGAGATTATACCAGCTCCTAAGCTCCAGAAATTTGATGAAGATGATGAATTTGCTTCTTGTAGCTTGAACGAATCGACTAGAAGGTGATACCCCGGCAACACGTCAAATCCCTTAAGCTAGCAAGCTCCTTGAGGTTCTTTTTTCTCGAAAACCCAGTAGGAGAACAACAACCACGAAAATGAAATCAAGATTTCTGGAACCAAAACTCTCTAGATCTCTCCAAGTCTCTTTGAAGCACTTGAGAGAATAAGCCAAAAGTGTGTGTGTGTATATCTTGCCAAGAGTGCTTAAGTGAGGAATAAGGACCTCTTTTATAAAGCTCTAGATGCCACTTAGTCTACCCAAGCCGGCCAAGATCGATGTTCACACAACCCACATGCATTGGCTAACATATGAGGTGATTTGACAAAAATGTGCCGTTTAGACTTAGCGGCGCTAGCCAAACTTAGCGGCGCTAACTTATAATAGTTAGCGGCGCTAACGCAGCCTGTCAGATGACTTGACATAAAGCCCATCCAAGTCTAGGGGCTCTAACCCATAAGTGTTAGCGGCGCTAACTTAGCCTGCGAAGTCAACTTTTCTCTTTTATCATTTTTGATCCCTTTACTTAAGTTGCTGTCAGATTTGACCCCGGTGAATGACCTAATAGGCCCATACATCATCGGTAGTGATTCAAATGGTGTACACGCATCAGTGGGCATATTCTAACAAACTCCCACTTGCGTATGATGCACCATTTCTAACAAATCACAGACAATGAGCGGTCTCTAGCAAAAACATCATTGCCCCCAAGTCAGTATGGGTTTCGTTATCTGAATGAAACCTGTTCACGAAGAAAGGTCCTATAGATAAGTGATCTTAAACATCCTTTTGTTCACGATATCAATGTGAACACGAGACATGGATTAAGTGTCAATCTCCAGATCGTTCACGATTGTGTTTCTCGATCTTGATTGGTGGTGACCAAAAGTTAAGGACATATCTGATTCTAAATCAATACTCCTTGCGCATGGCCATGCATAATTTTGGTGTCAGCTCCCAATCATCGAGGGGCCCAGTGTTATCTCTCATGCCAGAGGAACAAATCCCTTTTTGACTGTATAACCCTAAACCATACCCCTTAACTTATCTAGCCATTTCCTTTATCACAGCCAGTTACGAACTGCTTTTGAAGACGGCTAAAGTAAGAAAGAAGTATGATATAGCGGTTCATACATCTCAGGTCCAAGGACGTAAGATATTATCATCCCAAGTTGCTCGTGACTATAATCCATGGAGTATACTTGGGTGTGGGTCTTCCAGTCACTTGAAACTCTTTTCAAGTATAGATAGGCATTGCTCCTTAATTCGACCAAACTGAATTCAAGGTCACATGCTTATCTCGGTCTTAATTCAATCTTCCTTCCACATGATTGACTGACCGTGGAAAGTTTGAAATATAAAATATTTCCAGAAGTGATTAAACATGCAAAGATGGAACATAGTAGAGTTTTATGAATGTAACCGTATCATACGCATATATAATCTCTATTATATATCGAAACAAGCATAAGTTACAATACTGTCTATATCGTTCCCAAAATATAAAATTTACATATTAAACAAACTAAATACATAACTCAAGCCAAATCGCTGGCGAATATTACACCTATAGCATTAGTGTGAGAATCATGAGCTGCCTGCGATAATGGCTTCGTGAATGGATCCGCAAGGTTTCCATCCGATGCTACTCTACTTATAACGATTTCACCTTTCTCAACTACTTCCCGTATGAAGTGGTATTTGCGCAAAATATGTCTTGTTCTTTTGTGAGCTCTTGGTTCCTTCGCCAAAGCCACTGCACCCTCATTGTCACAAAATATCTCAATAGGGTCACTGATGCTTGGAACCACTTGTAGATCTTGGATGAATTTATTCATCCACACGGCCTCTTTTGCAGCTTCACTTGCCGCAATGTATTCCGACTCGGTAGTCGAATCAGCCACCGTGTCTTGCTTCGAGCTCTTCCAACAGACAGCACCACCATTTAACAGGAATACAAACCCCGATTGAGATCGGCAGTCATCCCTATCTGTTTGGAAGCTAGCGTCCGAGTAACCCTTTACTCTTAGCTCTTCTTACCCACCATAAATCAAGAACATTTCTTTTGTACGCCTAAGGTACTTAAGAATATTCTTTACAGCTTTCCAATGAGGCACTCCGGGATTCGCCTGATATCTACTAGTCATGCTCAAAGCACATGACACATCAGGACGAGTGCATAACATGGCATACATGATCGATCCCACAGCCAAAGCATATGGTACTCGCTCCATTACTTTTATCTCCTTTTGGGAGGTAGGACATTGAGTCTTGCTCAACATCAAGCCTTGTGCCATAGGGAGGTTTTCTTTCTTGGATTCCTCCATTTTAAAGCGTCTCATGACCTTATCTATGTATGCACTTTGAGATAGCCCGAGTAGCTTTCTAGATCTATCTCTATAGATCTTAATTCCCAGAATGTAGCTCGCAACCCCTAAGTCCATCATTGAGAAACAATTCCCTAGCCAAGCTTTTACACTCTTAAGGCTCGGAATATGGTTTCCAATGAGCAATATGTCATCCACATATAGGACTAAGAATACAATAGTGCTCCCACTAGCCCTGACATATACACATGGTTCATCTTTGCTTTTCGAAAATCCAAATTCCTTGATTTTCTCATCAAAGCATAGATTCCAACTGCGAGATGCTTGCTTGAGTCCATAAATGGACTTCTTTAGCTTACAAACCTTGTTCGGATACTCTGGATGTTCAAAACCATCAGGTTGTGTCATATACACCTCTTCGGAAAGCTTCCCGTTAAGGAAGGCGGTTTTAACGTCCATTTTCCATATTTCATAATCATAAAATGCAGCAATGGCCAGGAGTATTCGGATTGATTTCAACATTGCCACTGGAGAAAAAGTTTCATCATAATCAACACCAGGTGTTTGAGTGAAACCCTTTGCCACCAGTCGGGCTTTGAAAGTATTCAAGGTTCCATCCACGCCGGTCTTCTTCTTGAAGACCCATTTACACCCTACGGGCCTAACCCTAGGTGTAGGATCAACCAGTTCCCAAACTTGGTTATCCGACATGGATTACATCTCACTTTCCATCGCTTCTTTCCAATGTGCAGACTTAGGGCCCGCCATAGCTTCCTTGTAGTTAGTGGGCTCATCAGATTCCACTACTAACTCGTTGCCCTCAGATATGTAGAATCCATATCTCTCTAGCTCGAAACGAGTTCTACTGGAACGCCTTGGAGTAAGCAATGAACTAGTGTCAGGTATTGCAGCATTCTCTTCTTCAGTTTTAACCGTCCTAGGTTGAGTGCTAGTGTCAACCTCAAGTTCTTTATCGGTTGATCCTTGAACTTCCTCAAGATCAATTTCCTTGTTGCCTCTTTGTTTGGATAGCAATTCTCTTTCCAAGAAAAATGCCCTTCAAGCAACAAAAACTTTGTTCTCAGAAGGTTTATAAAATATATATCCAACACCGGCAGGAGGATATCCGATAAAGTAACACCTTTCCTATCGAGGTTTAAGTTTTTCCTCAGTCTCACGTCTTATGTAGGCTTGACAACCCCAAACTCGTAGGTATGAAAGTGTCGGCTTCTTCTTGTGCCACATTTCATAAGGTGTTTTCGATACTTTCTTGGTTGGTGCAAGGTTAAGGATCCTTACCGCCGTTTCTAGGGCATATCCCCAGAAACTAATAGGTACCTCCGTTCGACTCATCATGGACCTTACCATATCTAGTAAAGTCCGGTTCCTCCTTTCAGCGACCCCATTTAATTGTGGAGTCCTTGGAGGTGTTAATTGCGAAATAATTCCACAATTCTTGAGATGATCGGTAAAGTCGGTACTTAGATACTCTCCACCTCTATCAGACCGGAGTATCTTTATTGTTTTGCCCAATTGATTCTCAACTTCGTTTTGGAATGTCTTGAACACCTCAAAGGTTTCATTCTTGTGTTTAACAAGATAGACATATCCATACCTACTCTAATCATCTATAAAGGTTACAAAGTATCTCGAGTTATTCCTTGTAACATGTTTGAAAGGCCCACATACATCCGTATGGATGATGTCCAAGAGGTCTTTGCCCCTCTCACTTGTCCCCGTGAAGGGTGCCTTTGTCATCTTTCCTAATAAACAAGAATCACATACATCATTCGACCCTTGGTCAAATGACTCCAAGATTCCATCCGCTTGAAGCTTGGTGATGTGAGTCTTGTTTATGTGGCCAAGACGACCATGCCACAAGGAATACTTATCCAAACCATCTTTGGAACTTGAATCAATATTCATGATAGACTTTGTTGAATTAATGTATGCAGTTGCCTCATAAATGTCATGACATGGTAAAGCCTTAAAATAAACAATGTTATCTTTAAAGCATATAATAGCACCATGATCAAAATGAAAATTTTAACCATCGTCATACAATTTATGAAGTGAGATAATGTTTCTAGCCACGCAGGGCGAAAAGCATACATCAAATAAAGTAATAGAATAGCCAGTCTTGAATGAAAGATCCAAACTTCCTTGAGCTTCCACCGGGACGATCTCCGAGTTCCCCATCACAAGATCTAGCTCACCCTTCTCGAAGCTCCTACTTGCCTTTAGCACCTGCACCATATTACATATGTGAGTGCCACAGCCAGTATCCAAAACCCAGCCTCTAGAAGTAGAAGTATGGTGAAGTTCTATCATGAACGTACCTGAAGCTTCCAGGCCCGATATGCTCATAGCCTTGAGCTTATTGAGTCCCTCCAAGTACTTAGGGCAGCTTTGGTGGTAGTGGCCCTTGCCCCCACAAAAGAAGCACTCCGCATCCTCCGGAGTCTTGGCTTGGGGAATCTTCCCCTTACCCTTTCCTTCGGAGGCCGGGGCAGACTTGGCAGCGCCAACCTTTCCCTTACCCTTCCAATTCTTGGAAGGGGTGGCCTTCTTTTTGGTTATGCGGCCTTCCCGGATGGCTAGAACGGGAGTAGAGGAGGAGGATGGTTTGCTCTTGGTCATGCTCGCTTCGGCAGTCTTGAGCATACCATGTAGCTCCATCAAGGATTTATCCAAGCTATGCATATGATAACTCATAGTGAATTGATCATATGCACTGGGCAGGAATTGGAGGATCATGTCGAACGCCATCTCCCTCCCGATGGTAAATCCTAGCTTCTCCATGCGCTCAATGTTTGCTTTCATACGCAAAACATGAGCGCTCACGTTCCCTCCATCTTGAAGCTTGCAACCGAGAACCGACTTTAAGCATTCATACCTCTCCTGCCTCGCCTGCTGCTGGAACATATCCCGCAGCTGCACGATCAGGTCGTGAGCACCTAAGTGATCCATTTGCTTTTTCAAATCGGTACTCATAGTGCTCAACATGAGGCATGTAATCTCCTCAGTCTCCTTGAGGCGTTTCTCGTACGCCTCACAGATTGCCCTCGTTGCACCGCTTGGAGGTGCCTCGGGTAAGGGTTCCTCTATGGTGTGCATCTTCCCTTCATAGCGTAGGACAAGCTTAAGCTGCCTATACCAATCCATGAAGTTGCTGCCATCGAATTTCTCCTTCTCAAGGAAAAGTCGTAGAGAAACGTTGGTGGTGGTGGTGTTTGCGCTTGTTGATGCCATCTAAAATAGCAAAGTAGACTTAAGTTAGTTTGTTGTATATATATTATCTTGTTAAATTAATTTTCCCATAAAGAATCAACTTTAACAAGGCCAAGAACCATATTTCATCCCACCATATGACGGGGTTACCGCGGATCACATGATAAAATTATTTAGGTCGGCAACCATCTTACCAATTGCAATCTCTATTGCAATCCTTAGCGCCTTGCGGGATCCTACGACATCCAATGGATGTTTGGCATGTTTGATCCCTTCTTGTACCAATTTTAAAACTTGAAATTTATGTTAACTCGTGCTAAGCTCGACAATTAACCAAGATTTCAAACCTAAAATTGCAAATCGTCCATCAAGACATACGGTAACAAACTCACCAAAGTTGGCTCGTGCTAAGCTCGATAACCAAAATTGTGAATTTTGCCACACTCACCTTCCACACAGTTTTATGGGAATTGGCTCGTGCTAAGCTCGACAACCAAATCCCATAAGACTAGATTCGGGTGGTATTGTCTTATGGATGGTGCGTGATTTACGTTTTGAGGAAAGACGGGCTTTTGTTTCCGGTTTGGTTTTAGATTAACTTATTAGCGACAAAAACCTATTTTCACTAGGTGAGTTAATCTTGTATGTGAACGCGCGAGAGAGTTGTAAACCATTTTTATCAAATCTCTTGTGATTTTTTTAATTTTCAAAAAATTATCTAGCATGTGAATCCTACACAATCCATGCATACAAAAATCACATCACACGCATAAAATACAATAATTGGTAACCCTTGCCATAAAAACCTATGCGTTCTTCCCGTGAGCCGAACGGGAAGAACTTGGTCAATTCTAGGGACAAAGTCTTCGATGCGAGCTCCCACTAATCCCGCCATCTCCATTGGACTTCATCGGCTTCATGGGCTCCAAACTCCATCTCTTTTGACCCATCATGTGTGTCATCATCCATCATAAAAATACATACAATAGAATAAAATGGCATACAAGCCATAAAATACCTATTTTATCTATTACAATTACATGGATGAATGAAATGGCATGCAAGCCACATTATTATTACAAATTTATCATAAGAATAATAATACAACCAATTTGTATCCAAACACACAAAACAACCAAATGGTCTAGGCAAGGTTACCAACTTCTGTACACATACAACCAAACATATATATATGCTACTGGAATTTAAACATCATAATAACAATATTAAAATTTCCAGAAGCCAAAAACAAGGCCAAAACCCGAGACCAAAGTCTGTTTTTTAAACAAGAACAAAAAACTGACTCAGCGACGCTATCTTGAAAAAGTTAGCGCCGCTAACTCAAAGTTAGCGCCACTAACCTCTGTTCGACAGAAAACAAACAATTTCGATTTCGGGTTTTCAAATCCACCATGTGCATAACTCTCATAGAGGTGGCTCTGATACCACTGTTGGGGTTTCTCGGGCACGCAATGGAAGCAATGTACAACTGAAAAAGCCCATAGTACAAGTATGTAAAGCACAAATCCGTAAAACCCCAAACATGGATCAATCTTTATGAAACGAAATGCAACAAAAGAAGAGAGTTAAGGAGATTATACCAGCTCCTAAGCTCCAGAAATTTGATGAAGATGATGAATTTGCTTCTTGTAGCTTGAACGAATCGACTAGAAGGTGATACCCCGGCAACACGTTAAATCCCTTAAGCTAGCAAGCTCCTTGAGGTTCTTCTTTCTCGAAAACCCAGTAGGAGAATAGCAACCACGAAAATGAAATCAAGATTTCTGGAACCAAAACTCTCTAGATCTCTCCAAGTCTCTTTGAAGCACTTGAGAGAATAAGCCAAAAGTGTGTGTGTGTATATCTTGCCAAGAGTGCTTAAGTGAGGAATAAGGACCTCTTTTATAAAGCTCTAGATGCCACTTAGCCTTCCCAAGCCGGCCAAGATCGATGTTCACACAACCCACATGCATTGGCTAACATATGAGGTGATTTGACAAAAAGGTGCCGTTTGGACTTAGCCGCGCTAGCCAAACTTAGCGGCGCTAACTTATAATAGTTAGCGGCGCTAACGCGGCCTGTCAGATGACTTGACATAAAGCCCATGCAACTCTAGCGGCTCTAACCCATAAGTGTTAGCGGCGTTAACTTAGCCTGCGAAGTCAACTTTTCTCTTTTGTCATTTTTGATCCCTTTACTTAAGTTGCTGTCCGATTTGACCCCGCTGTATGACCCAATAGGCCTATACATCATCAGTGGTGATTCAAATGGTGTACACGCATCAGTGAGCATATACTAACAATAACATGGGAGCTTTGGCGCAAGCGAAAGAACCAAGAGATCACCAGCGGACCAGGCACATACTTAGAAAGTATAACATCATCCGAGAGATCATCGAAAGGGGAGATGTGAGAATATGCAATATACCAAAAGAGGACAACGTTGTTGATCCGTTGACCAAGGCGGTAGCAAGAGAAAAGAATGAGAGACACGCTAGTTCCATAGGAATGCAGTATATGGGACCTAGCACCTAGTTTTTCAGTATTTAATTAAAACTGTATGGATTGAAATTTAAACTTTATGATTATGTATTAAACATTTTTGCATGATGGAAATAGGAGGTTTAATATAATCTTTTCAATTTCTCTATACTTTTAGCATATTTATTCATCCATGATATACATGTCTTGCTATATCAAAATTACTCCGTAGCTACCTAATGCGGTGGGAGCCGCAGTGGGGTGATTCTAACGCTATTATAAATACTTGATGTATTATTCGGATATAGAATAACAACACAAGTTCTGTGACCAAGTATTTATAGATATTTGTCAAGGGTACAAATCTTGGAGGTGATCCGCATCAGTCTAACTTCATGGAGCCAACGACATGAGTTAGCTGATTGGTTGTCTTTAGACCTGAGATGTTTGGTTTGGGGCACGAGGACTTCTGTACTTTGGAACTTT
The DNA here is from genome assembly GCA_947179395.2 of Pulicaria dysenterica. NCBI lineage: Eukaryota > Viridiplantae > Streptophyta > Magnoliopsida > Asterales > Asteraceae > Pulicaria > Pulicaria dysenterica. The sequence goes on from OX359293.1 coordinate 33,249,816, forward strand.
CTAACGCTACGCCGTAACTGGGTAGTAATAACGGGCGTATCTGGGTGCAGCGGAAGACATGTGCTCAAATGCAAGCAGTCAAGATGGGATTTGCACCTTCTCTTTTTAGAGAAGGAGATATTCCAGGGCCCCTTGACGGTTGAGACTAAATGAAATGCGTGGCCGCGCTCAGATAGAATGATGGACATCATTTCGTAACTCCGTAACTGCAGTTAGTTGAAATCAGAAGTCGAGAAACATTGTAAATCAATTGAATGAGTACTATGAGAGAATTTGCCAAAGTCACTATATATACCCATGAGCTATACAATGAATCTATGGCATATATGTGAAAGCTATTACATTTGAATTACAAAATAAAGACTAGATCACAAACACTATTTTGGATCTAACAATCTCCCCTTGTTTGTATCTAGTCGAGGTTTCTTTCACCCATACATCTCTGCCATCTTCTTATAACAACCCGCTCATGTAGTTTAGCTTCAAACAATTTCATTACCTCAGTTAAAGAAACTCTAGGAGCTTGATCAAAATCATCTTTAAGACTAAAACTGTGTTCTCTGATTTTAATTAACCAAATTATAAAGATCCATTAAAATATGCATTAGCTTGATCAAAATCATCTTTAAGACTAAAACTGTGTTCTCTGATTTTAATTAACCAAATTATAAAGATCCATTAGAATATGCATTAACATCCTTCAATCTCATGAGAAACTTCTCTTTTTTATTGTTAAACAACACAATGCCATCATCACCTTCATATAACTCTCCACCTTCCCACACAATTTGATATAGGTTGATCTAACTTTGAATGATGAGTGTTGGGCTTTAGAACATTTATCTTTTCTTTATCAGCCTCTGCACCTAGTTAAAGATCTGTTAATTCTGCAACTCGAATTCTTTGTTCAATGAACTACCACAATATCTGATAACCTTCATTGTCTACATAAGATTTTTCTATTCTTGGTTCAAGAGTGTCTAACATGAACTCTACATCATCCAGACTTAGATGTTTCACGTCAACCTAATTGAAATGATACATTTTCTTATCTATTCTCAGCACATCAAAGTATACCCATCTGACATTTAAAACATTTCCAAATCCACATCTAACCCGTGAAATTGGATACTTTGATTATACCTCTTTCTTCTACTTTTCATGCTAGCTCATTGTTAGTATGTGCCCCGCTTCTGTAACTGTTTTAACACCCATCATGTCAATTGGTAGCATCTCTTCTAGTTCATTAGTATAGATCTCTGGAATCTTTTCTTCAAGAAATTCAACTGCTATGTCTTGATTGTTAGAATCTTCCCGATAATATATGTATGCCTTGAAGCACTGCCGATGATGTATGGGCCTATATGGGTCACACACCGGGGTCTAACATGACAGCAAATAAGGTTGAGGGACCAAAGATGGCAAAAGTGAAAGTTAGCAATGCAGGCCGCGATAGCGCCGCTAAACTTAACGAGTTAGCGTCGCTAAGTGTTAGTGGTTAGCGCCGCTAAGGCTGCATGTGCTTTATGTCGTTTCAAGGCAGGCCGCGATATTGCCGCTACGGGCTAATATTTAGCGCCGCTAACCTATGGTTAGCGGTGCTACGGCTGCATGAACTTTATGTCAAGATCACCTCTAAGCTTGGCCAATGCATGGAAACCTTATGATTGCATTTGGCTGGTTAGATGGTAGTTCCAGGGGCTCTTTGAAGGTTTATTTTAGACTTAAACTCCTGGACTTTACTAACTCTTGGCCAAACTTTCACTGTAACAACAAAACACTCCCTTTACTTGATACTTTAGTATTTCATGATCTAGTGAAGAATTCGAGTTCCAGAAGCCTTAACCTGCTGTTCTTGTGTGATATTTCAAGTAGAATACATCAACAAAGTTGCTAGCACTTCTTCTTGGACGTGTTCCCGGGGTGTGACTTAGAGAAGTGAAGAAGGAGAAGTGTCTTGCTTTCACACCACCATCAACAACCATCAAGCTGTTTTCTGGAGCTTAGGAGAAAGGTATAACCTTCTGCTCTCCTTGCATGTTGCTATCTTGTTACATAGAGATGATTTACTTTTGGGATTTCATGTTTTTGAACACTTCTTTTTGCTTCTTGTGGTGATGATGCTTCCGTTCCGTGTTCTAATAATCCCAACAGTGGTATCAGAGCCACCTTTATGTTAGAATAGCACATGGTGGCCTGAAAAACCCGAAATCAAAATGTTTGTTTTCTGCAGTTTGGGTTAGCGCCGCTACACGTTGGTTAGCGACGTTAAGTTTTCTTAGTTAGCGGCGCTAACGCCACTGGAAATTTATTTTCAAAATTTTAGATTAAAACAGATTTGGTCTCGGGATTTTTGGCTTTTGACATTCTGGAAATTTGTTCCAAAGGTTCCTTGCATGTTGTTGCAGTAGTGATATGCTTTGTTTGGTTGTATGTGTTAATTTGAGTTGGTAACCTTGCCTTGACCTTATGGTTGATTTGTGTTGTGCATGCATTTGTTGGTTTTAATCCACATTAAAGGCTATAAATTTATTAAATTCAGTATGTTTGTAATAATTTTGTGGCTTGCATGCCATTTCATTCATCCATGTACTAGTATTAGATAAATAGGAAGATTTGTGGCTTGTATGCCATTTATTTTCTATTGTATGTAATTTGTATGATGGAGAAATGAAGGCACATGTGGAGGCAAAACAAGATTGAGTTTTGATGCCCTTAGAAGCCAATGAAGTCCAATGGAGATGGTTTGAAATCTTGGTTAATTGTCGAGCTTAGCACGAGTTAACCAAAATTTCAAGACTTAAAATTGGTGCAAGAAGGGATCAAACATGCCAAACGACCCTTGGTTGTCGTAGGATCCCGCAAGGTGCTAAGGATTGCAATAGAGATTGCAATTGGCAAAATGGTTGCCGACCTAAATAGCTTTATCGTGTGATCCGCGGTAACCCCGTCACATGGTAGGATGAAATATGGTTCTTAGCCTTGTTAAAATAATTCTTTATGGGTATATTATTTAACAAGATAAAATATCAAACTAACTAAAATCTACTTTGCAATTTTAGATGGCATCAACAAGCGCAACTAACACCACCACCAACGTTTCTCTTCGAGTTTTCCTTGAAAAGGAGAAACTCGACGGTAGCAACTTCATGGACTGGCATAGACAACTGAGGTTGGTCTTGCGGTATGAAGGTAAATTGAATACCATAGAGGAACCCCTACCCAAGGCACCTCCTGCTGGTGCAACAAGGGTCATCCGAGAGGCGTATGATAAACGCCTCAAGGAAACTGAGGAAGTCACATGCCTCATGTTGAGCACCATGAACCAAGATTTGCAAAATCAAATGGATCATTTAAGTGCTTACGACCTGATTGTGCAGCTGAAGGACATGTTCCAACAGCAGGGGAGGCAGGAGAGGTATGAGTTCCTAAAGACAACCCTTGCTTGCAAAATGCAAGAAGGAGGGAACGTGAGCGTGCATGTGTTGCGTATGAAAGCAAACATCTAGCGCATGGAGAAGTTAGTTTTCACCATAGGGAGGGAGATGGCGGTTGATTTAATCCTCCAATCCCTGCCCAGTACATATGATCAATTCGTTGTGAGTTATCATATGAACAGTATGGACAAGACCTTGATGGAACTTCATGGTATGCTGAAGACCATTGAGTCTAGCATGACCAAGAACAAGCCATCCTCTTCCAATCACGTTCTCGCCATCCGGGAAGGCCGCATCACAAAGAGGAAGGCCGCCCCTTCCCATAAAAGGAAGGGAAAGCGAAAGGTTGGCGTGGCCAAGCCTATCCCGGCCTCCGAGGGTAAGGGCAAGGGGAAACTTCCCCAAGCCAAGACTCCGGAGGATGCGGAATGCTTCTTTTGCGGGGGCAAGGGCCATTACCGCCGTAGCTGCCCGAAGTACCTGGAGGGACTCAACAAGCTCAAGGCAATGAGCATTTCGGGTCCGGACACATCAGGTACGTTCATGATAGAACTCCACCATACTTGTACTTCTAAAGGTTGGGTATTGGATACTGGCTGTGGCACTCACATATGTAATATGGTGCAGGTGCTAAAGGCAAGTAGGAGCTTGGAGCGTGTAGAGCCAATCTTGTCATGGGAAACTCGGAGGTTGTCCCAGTGGAAGCAGTGGGTGACTTGGAGCTTTCATTCAAGACCGGTTATTCAATTTTATTAAAAGATGTATGTTATTCGCCCTATGTGTCTAGAAACATTATTTCTTTTCATAAAATGTATGACGATGGTTACGATTTTAAATTTGTAAATGGTACAATTATTTTCTCTAAAAATGAAGTTGTTTATTTTAAAGCTCTACCCTGTCATGGCATATATGAGGGAAATGCATACGTTGAATCAAGAAAATCTATCATGAATATTGATTCTGATTCCAAAAATGGTTTGGATAAGTATTCCATATGGCATAGTCGTCTTGGCCACATAAACAAGACTCGTATCTCCAAGCTCCAAGCGGATGGGATCTTGGAATCATTTGATCAAGGATCAAATTATGTATGCAAATCTTGTTTATTTGGTAAAATGACAAAAGCACCCTTCACGAGAACAAGTGAGAGGGGAAAGGATCTTTTAGATATAATCCATACGGATGTATGTGGACCTTTCAAGCATGTCACAAGGAATAACTCAAGATACTTCGTAACCTTTATAGATGATTATAGTAGGTATGGTTATGTCTACCTTGTTAAACACGAGCATGAAACCTTTGAGGTGTTCAAGACATTCCAAAATGAAGTTCAGAATCAACTGGGCAAAACAATAAAGATACTCTGGTCTGATAGAGGTGGAGAGTATCTTAGTACCGAGTTTATCGATCATCTTTAAAATTGTGGATATGTTAAGGTCGATGATGAGTCGGACGGAGGTACCTATTAGTTTATGGGGATATGCCTTTGAAACGGCGGTAAGAATCCTTAACCTCGTACCAACCAAGAAAGTTGCTAAAACACCTTATGAAATGTGGCATGATAAGAAGCCGAAACTTTCATACCTACGAGTTTGAGGTTGTCAAGCCTACGTAAGACGTGAGGTCGAAGACAAAATTGAACCTCGCTCAAAAAGGTGTTACTTTATCGGATATCCTCCTGCCGGTGTTGGATATTTATTTTATAAACCTTCAGAGAACAAGGTATTTGTTGCTCGTAGGGCATTCTTCCTTGAAAGGGAGTTGCTATCCACACATGGCAGTAAGGAAATTGACCTTGAGGAAGATCAAGGGTCGACTGATAAAGAACTTGAGGTTAACACTAGCAAAAATACCGAGCAACATGATGCTGCGGTACCTGACACTCTAGCAACATCTACTCCTAGGCGTTCCAGTAGAACTCGTTCTAAGCCAGAGAGATTTGGGTTTCTCATATCTGAGGGCAACGAGTTATTGGTGGATCATGATGAACCCGCCAACTACAAGGAAGCCATGGCAGGCCCTGAGTCTGCTCACTGGAGGAAGGCAATGGAGAGCGAGATGCAATCTATGTCGGATAACCAGGTTTGGGAACTGGTTGATCCTACACCAGGGATGAAATCTGTTGGGTGTAAATGGGTTTTCAAAAAGAAACCCGGCATAGATGGAACCTTGGATACCTTCAAAGCCCGACTGTTGGCAAAGGGTTTCACTCAGACGCAAGGAATTTATTATGATGAAACCTTCTCCCCTGTGGCTATGTTGAAGTTAATCCGGATACTACTTGCTATAGCTGCATTTCATGATTATGAAATTTGGCAAATGGATGTAAAGACCGTCTTCCTTAACGGGAAGCTTCATGAAGAGGTGTATATGACACAGCCTGACGGTTTTGAGCATCTAAAGTATCTAAACAAGGTTTGTAATCTTATGAAGTCCATTTATGGACTTAAACAAGCATCTCGGAGCTAGAATCTTTGCTTTGATAAGAAAATCAAAGAGTTTAGATTTCAAACAGTAAAGATGAACCTTGCGTATACGTCAGGGCTAGTGGGAGCACTATTGTCTTTCTTGGTTCTATATTTAGATGATATTCTACTCATTGGAAATTATATCCTAAGCCTAAGGAGTGTTCAAGCTTGGCTAGGGAGTTGCTTTTCAATAAAGGACCTAGGGGATGTGAGCTGTATTCTGGGAATAAAGATCTATAGAGATAGGTCTAGAAGGTTGCTCGGGCTTTCTCAAAGTGCATACATAAAAAAGGTCGTGAGACGCTTTAAGATGGAGGAATCCAAGAAAGGAAACCTCCCTATGTTGCATGGCCTGACATTGAGCAAAACTCAATGTCCTACCTCCAGAGAGGAGATAGAAATAATGAAGCGAGTATCATATGCTTCGGCTGTGGGCTCGATCATGTACGCCATGCTATGCACTCGCCCTGATGTGTAATGCACTTTGAGCATGACTAGTAGATATCAGGCGAACCCGGGAGAGCCTCATTAGAGGGCCGTAAAGAACATTCTCAAATATCTGAGGTGTACAAAAGAGATGATCTTGGTATATGGTGGGGAAGAAGAGCTGAGAGTAAAGGGTTACTCAGATGCTAGCTTCCAAATAGACAGGGATGACTGCCGATCACAATCGGGGTTTGTATTCCTGTTAAATGGTGGTGCTGTCAGCTGGAGAAGCTCGAAGCAAGACACGGTGGCTAATTCGACTACCGAATCAAATTACATTACGGCAAGTGAAGCCACAAAGGAGGCCGTGTGGATGAAGAAATTCATCCATGATCTAGGAGTGGTTCCAAGCATCGCTGACCCTATTGAGATTTTTTGTGACAATGAGGGTGCGGTGGCCTTGGCAAAGGAACCAAGAGCTCACAAGAGGACAAGACACACATTACGCATATACCACTTTATACGAGATTTAATTGAAAGTGGTGAATTCATCATTAGCAGAGTAGCATCGGATGGAAACCTGGCAGATCCGTTCACTAAGCCGTTACCGCAGGCAGCTCATGAATCTCACACTAGAGCAATAGGTGTAAGATTTGCTAGCGATTTGGCTTGAGTTGTATATATTTAGTTCATTTGATATGTATATTTTATTTTTGGGAAAGATAAAGATAGTATTGTAACTTATGCTTGTTTCGATATATAATGGAGATTATATATGCGTGTGATACGGTTACATTCATAAGACTTTACTGTGTTCCATCTTAGCATGTTTAATTACTTCCAGAAATATTATTCTATATTTCAAACTTTCCATAGTCAGTCAATCTTATGGAAGAAAGATTGAATTAAGACTGAGTTATGCATATGACCTTGAATTCAAAGTGGTTGAATTAAGGTGCAATGCTTATCTGTGCTTGAAAAGAGTTTCAAGTGACTGGAAGACCCACACCCAAGTATACTTCATGGATTATAGTCACGAGTAACTTGGGATGATAATATCTTACATCCTTAGACCTGAGATGTATGAACTACTATATCATAGTTCTTTCTTGCTTTAACTATTTTCAAAAGTAGTTCGTGACTGGCTGTGATAAAGGAAATGACTAGGTAGGCCAAGAAGTATGGTATGGGGTTATGCAGTCAAAGGGATTTTTTCCTCTGATATGAGAGATATCCCTGGGCCCCTCGATGATTGGGAGCTGACACCAAAATTTTGAATGGCCATGCACAAGGAATATTGATTGAGAATCAGATATGTCCTTAACTTTTGGTCACCACCAATCAAGATCGAGAAACATAATCGTGAACGATCTGGAGATTGACATTTAATCCATGTCTCGTGTTCACAAGGATATCGCGAACAAAAGGATGTCTAAGATCACTTATCTAGGACCACTACTTCTAGTATGATGGTTTTCTGCAGGTAGTCAGAACCCGTAAAGACTTGGGGGCATTGATGCTTTGCTAGAGGCCGCTCTTTGTCTGTGCTTACTAGGGTACGGTACATTATGTGCAAGTGGGAGTTTGTTATAATCTGCCCGATAATATACGTACGCCTTGAAGCACTGCCGATGATGTATGGGCCTATATGGGTCACACACCAGGGTTTAACATGACAGCAAATAAGGTTGAGGGACCAAAGATGGCAAAAGTGAAAGTTACCAATGCAGGCCGCGATAGCACCGCTAAACTTAACGAGTTAGCGCCGCTAAGTGTTAGTGGTTAGTGCCGCTAAGGCTGCATGTGCTTTATGTCGTTTCAAGGCAGGCCGCGATAGCGCCGCTACGGGCTAAGATTTAGCGCCGCTAACCTATGGTTAGCGGTGCTACGGCTGCATGAACTTTATGTCAAGATCACCTCTAAGCTTAGCCAATGCATGGAAACCTTATGATTGCATTTGGCCAGTTAGATGGTAGGTCCAGGGGCTCTTTGAAGGTTTATTTAAGACTTAAACTCCTGGACTTCACTCACTCTTGGCCAAACTTTCACTCTAACAACAAAACACTCCCTTTACTTGATACCTTAGTATTTGGTGATCTAGTGAAGAATTCGAGTTCCAGAAGCCTTAACCTGCTGTTCCTGTGTGATATTTCAAGTAATCAACAAGGTTGCTAGCACTTCTTGTTGGACGTGTTCCTGGGGTGTGACTTTGAGAAGTGAAGAAGTAGAAGTGTCTTGCTTTCACACCACCATCAACAACCATCAAGCTATTTTCTGGAGCTTAGGAGAAAGGTGTAACCTTCTGCTCTCCTTGCATGTTGCTATCTTGTTACAAGAGATGATTCACTTTTGGGTTTTAATGTTTTTGAACACTTTTTTTTGCTTCTTGTGGTGATATTGCTTCCGTTGCGTGTTCTGATAATCCCAACATTGATATCTCCAATTTCTTTTTTCTTTGTTCAAAGCTTCTCTTGTTAACACAACTTTCTTTCTCACATCTCTTAATGAAGCTGTAGACACATTATCCAGATTGTAACCTTTAGGTATTTTCCATTCAGCTCCGTTTTTAAACTTTTTCATCATTATCTTTTTCTCTTGTTCTCTGATCACATCTCTTGGAGTTTTTCTGAATTTACCTGGAGATGGTGGAAATAAATCTGCTACTTCTTTATTCAGTCTCAGCACACTTTCTAACTTCAAATGGTGAGGAACTACAGATATTTTTGGTGATGATCTCTGTTTAACCTCATGCATTTCAACCCTTGGTGTTGACATTCCTTTACTCTTCTTTAGCTCGGCAATTTGTTGTTGAAGAGTTAGCTCTGGTTCAAATTCTTTCTGTGATTCATCAGCATCATATACAAATGACCCATATACATCTAACTCTGAACCAACACCAGTTAGAAATTCATATGTATCTTCAATCTGTTGATTTGTATCATCTTCATCAGTCATTTGAAGTTGTTTTCCTTTACCCTTTTCTCTACCTCTGCTTTTCTTTTGTTGTTGAGCTTGAGAAGATTCAGCAGGCAACTTATATAAACCTAATAGAATCGGTACTACTCCAGTGGACTTGGCTCTTTTCTCCCCCTCAGGGCGGTCTTGATCCTTATCATGATCGTCATGCCTTCGTTTTGTACCCTGTGCCTGCACTTGACAAGTATCCATTGAAAGGTATTGAATGAGTGTATAGTATGATCCGTAAGTATGTGTGTAGAGAGAGTTTGACAATTACACCTTAATGTATGTGTTTTTCTATTGCATATGTCAAAAGTTACATTGAGTCAATGTTTACATACTATTTATAATAAGTACATAAAATGTACTATTTTCACAAAATACAGACTAGATCTAATCATAAAATCTAGATCTAACAATCTCCCCCTTGATTAGATCTAGTCTATGTTCCGTTCACCCAAGATTCTTTGCCATCTACGAAGAGTAGCTCTTTCATGCATCTTAGCTTCTATCTTCTCCATAATATCAGTCATGCTTACTCTTGCAGATTGATCAAAATCATCCTTGAGGCTGAAGTTGTGCTCCCTGATCTTGATAAGCCAGACTCTAAGTGAACCATCAGAATAAGCATTGAGTTCCTTGGTCCTTAGAAACAATTTCTCCTTCTTGCTGTTGAAGAGAACTATTCCATCATCTTCTCCAGTCTCATCATCCCTCCAAATAGTTTGAAACATTTCTAGCTCTTCAATTCTGGTATGTATGGTGTTTAGCTTCAGAACATTGATCTTAGCTTTGTCTGCCTCTGCACCAAGCTGGATGTCATTTCTCTCAGCAAGCCGAATTCTTTGATTCATAAAGTCTAGAAAGATCATGTAGCCTGCATTGTTTCCTTTGGAACTGTGTTTCTTTACTTCAAGTTCTTCCATCATATGTTCAACATCCTCCAAGCTTGTGTTTCAGATCTACTTAACTAAGCCAGTAAGTTTTCTGATCTATTCTTTGCACAGAGAAGTAAACCCAAATAACATTAAGAACTTTTCCAAATGAGCACTTCACTTTAGAAACTGGATGTTTGGAAGCCACTTGATCTCTTGATTTACCATGCCAATTCATTATTAGTCTTCTACCTGCATCAGAGACATCTGTCACCCCCAGTAGATTGATAGGTAATTCCTCCTGAATTTGTTCAGAATAAATATCAGGAATTTTCTCTTCAAGAAAAGCCACTGCAACATCAAAAGCACTCCAATTTCTGTTTGTCTTATTTATAGCCTTTGTAGTTAATACCACTCTTTTCCTGATGTCTCTCATGCTTGAAGTAAGTATGGGATCTGGATTGTAATTTTTAGGAACCCTCCACTCTGCTCCCCTCTTAAGCTTTTTCGATCTTTTCATCTTATCTTGTTCCCTCAACAGATCTCTAGCTGTTTTTCTAAGTTTTCCCAGAGATGGAGGAAACAAGTCAGCCACTTCTCTGTTTATCCTCAGCACATTTTCAATGTTGAACGGCTCAGGAGTAGGAACTTAATCAACCTCAGGCTTTTCAACCCTTGGTGTTATCAACGTCCTTGTTTCTTTGATTTTACTTATCTGTTGTTGAAGAGTTAATTCTTTTTCATATTCACCAGCTTCTGCTACAATTGACCCATAAACATCAAAGTCTGAACCTGCACCAGTAAGAAAGTCATATGTATCATCCACCAGTCTATCTGTATCCTCTTCTTCTTCATCAACTAAGGCCATTTTCCTTTTTCTTTTACCTCTACCTCTGCCTCTCTTTGGAGTTGGTTGTTTGCTTTGTGAAGATGAAGCAGCAGGTAGCATTGATATCAAATAAGTGATAGGCACAACAACACGATGGTTCTCCCCCTCAGAATGATCGGGATCAGGATCTTGGTCATTATGTTTTCGCTTCTTTCCTTGTGCCTGACAGGTTTCAAGAGAAGCTTTAAGTGCAGCAGCAATTGCAGCTTCCTCTTCAGCATCAATTCTCCCTGAAGTCTCCCCCTGAACAATAGCTGGAGGAGCCTCACCCTCAACATCCTTAATGGGATCCATGGCATCCATTCTTTTGTGAAAAGTAACTCCAAAAGTTTCCATGCTATCTCTCATCTTTTTCTTAAAACTTTCAAAATCTGATTTCTTGTATTCATTTCTTAGTAAATCAACCAGAGTAGCATATTCTTCATTATTATCTTGTCTAGCCATCAGCTTTGCATACAACTGGGATTTCAACTCCTCCACCGACACATCAAGGCCTTGTTTAGCCAGTAGCCTGTCTAACTTCTCATTTACAACATCAATTTTAGCATGAACGGCAGACAAAGCAGTTTCAAGGTCGGCCTTAGAAACAAATTCTGAGGCAACCTGAGAAACTTTTGAAGGTGTAACAAAACCGGGATCACGTAGATTTCCCGTTGAGACTGGAACAACTGGAGGAACACATCCTTCAGAAGTTGAGCCACCCACATGCACAGCTGTATAGCTATGGCGGGATTTCCATCTGATCCTTGAAGTCTACCAAGTGTAGCTTTCTATAGATGTTCTGCTAGGTCCTTCAGGTAGGATCCTAGTTGATGGTACAGATGTGTCCTTTTGTATAGAAAGAATTGGGCTTACAATGTGCTCATCAAAATGAAAGTCGGTAGCCTGGGGAGAAATGGCACCTGTTTCAATACCTATCGTCTCAGAAGGAGACTTCGGTAGATTATGTGGTAAAGCCCCGTGAGAAGTTGAAACTCTTTGTTGTTGAGAAGAAACATAGTGGCTTGTTGGGGTTTGTGCATGCTCTGGTGGGATGCCAGAGTCTTGTTCAACACCAGGATTGACCCTGTCAGACCCGATGGCAGATGTGGTTTCCCGGCTATTTGTGGTTGGGGAACTCTCAGCACTCTTATATTCTTTTCTCCCAGCACACTCTCATTTTCTTTTAACTATTCCTCTTCATCTACATTAACTTGGCCAGCAATAGTGATATTGTCATATAAGCCCCCACTATCAAGAGATTCTATGTCAAACAAGTCATCATGCTCATATGCTGGACCTTCCAAGTTAACACCCTCAGGTGTGACAATCATAGTTTCTATATTCAGCTCAACACTTCTTTCCGGAGTCTCTTGAGATTGAGATTGAGACTTAGTAAGTAACTATCCTATAGGCATTTCATCCTCTGCATCTCCCTCTCCTACATTCTCACATCCCTCAACCACTTCATCCCCCCTCTCAGAATTTTCTCTCGACACTCCCCCGTCATTGTCACCCGAAGACGACTGACTACTAGAATCTGAACCCTCGGGTACTATTGTTCTTTGGGTAGGATCAACAGGCTCTTCTCGATCCGGAATAATGATATTATTCTCACTAATGTATGCCTTTACTACAGGATCATGAAGATCCATCAACATTACTAGTTCAGCAAGCATTACAAAAGCCTGGACCTCAAAGGTCTTTTCAATTTTGTACAATTTCTACATGATATACGCCGTTGGCAGAGGATCATTATCCCTCCGATTGATGTCATTTGGATGATCTTGCATGATGCTTTGTACAATCATCAAGAGAAATCTGGGGTATGGGAGAAACTTCTTTGCTTGTTGTGGAACTTGCTTTTGATGAACTATTTTTGAAATTTCCTGAAAGATGATAGAGGCATAATATACATGCTAGTGTTTGACCATGGACACAAGAATTTGAAAAGAACTTGAGCTGGCTCCATCAACTCCTTTGGATATGCTAGTGAGGCACCGATTGATAATTGCATACAAAGACTGTCAGATTGGTACCATATTGTTTCTTTTGAATTGGACACTCCTGGTCAAAACCCCATTAAATCCCAGATCCTTCACATGGGGATATATAACCTTGCTCGATGGAATAGGATCAAACTTGTTCTTGTTAGCATAGTTGCCCCTCTCAGATGGTAGTCTAAACATCGTCCGTAGCTGGTCAACACCAAAAGTGAATTCATATTGTTCTATTTGCCCAACTAAAAGTTCCTCTCCCTCATCATTTACGATTTTATGCAGTGAGTGCCACAACTGTTGCACATAGACCTCGGGTACATAAGGTTCTTCCCCGTCAGCAATAGGGTTGTAGGAGAATATGTGGTTTAATGGATGTACTTCTATTAGCTCAGAAAAAATAGGAAATTGAGTGGTGGTGGTGATGGAGTCAAAGCAATGATTATTCATAAGATTGGGTAAGTAGTTGTCTAGGTGAAACACTTGTTCAGAGGGAACAAATGCTGGAAGGTTACCTGGGTTAGCCATCTGCAAGAATATACAATAATACCCATGGTTAATTATCAGATGTTCAACAGATAAGACTATAAGAGATTGTTCCTTCCTATTGAAAAAAATTTTAAACTTTGAAAAATTTTGAAATTTTTTCAAAAGTTCTCTAAGTGTTTTGTCGGAATTGATGATTCCGACAAAAACTTAGATGTAATTCCGAGGAAAAACAATCAGGTATTCCGAGAAAAGACTTGGAAATTCCGAGAGTTTGGAAATTCCGATAGAATTCCTTGATGGTGGAAATTCCGAGAAAAAACAATCTGGAATTCCGAGAAAAGACTTGAAAATTCCGAGAGTTTGGAAATTCCGAGAGAATTCCTTGATGATGGGAATTCCGAGAATTTTGATTTAACAATGATTCCGATACAATAAGGAATCCGAGAAATCCAAGATTCCGAGAAAATCAAGGATTCCGAGATAATCAAGGAATCCGAGATTATCACTGTTGGAACACGGTATGGAGCAAAGCACAGCGGAAGCACAAAACAAAAGTTTAAAAACCGTAAAAAAACGGGTCTGTATCGTGTTCCAAAGTGAGAATCGTTCTACAAAACCAAATTGCAACTAAAAGAAACAAAGGAAGGCAGAAAATACCTCGTTACCTTCTGAAAATCGGCTGTAGCAAAGCAAACAACGGGATAAACGTGAGATCCAAGTGTATCTCCTCTATTGCTAGTCCACACCAAGGTTCACTTGATCCCCGTATGCTAGTACCCCTTCCGGTGAACGTCCTATGCGACTCCACCTTCTGGAACAGCCCTTAGATGACCCCTCTTGCACCAAAAACACTCAACACACTCAAGATCTTACTCACCTAGTGTATATCTTGTGTCTTTCTCATGTAGTACCATGAGAGAATGTTGAGAGAGAGTCTAGTGAGAGAAAGTGAAATCTCATGCAAATTCAATCTGATCCAGACCCCAAAGAACTCATCTTGGCCGGATTAGAAGTAGTATCCTATTAGACCACAAGATGGCCCAATCAGAATTAACGATTTCATGCAGACAGACCTTCACGGCCTCTCACGGCCTGTGAAGAGCCCATGAAGACTAAATGCGCCACGACTGGCCGTAGTCCTTCACGGCCCGTGCCGCGTTCGAGTTACTCGTGAGGGCGTCATCCTCTACGACCCCTTCATGACCTCTCACGACTTGTGCAGACTCCACGAGCAGTATGAGAGTCGTTGAGTCAAACGTGAGGGTGGTAGGCTTCACGACTCGTGGAGCATCCCTCACGGCCATGAAGCCCCAAAATCAAACAATTTGATTTTTGGACCTTCTCTCTTTATCAGTAAGCTGTCGGGATCAATCCTTGGTGTGTGACCCAATAGGCTCGCACTTCATCAGCAGTAACACCAATGTACTTGTGTCAGTGGGCAGACTCCAACAGACTCCCACTTGCTCATGACACAACGTACCCAGAGGTATCACAGATAGGGAGTGGCCTCTAGCAAGGCATCCCTGCCCCCAAGTTAGTACGAGGTATGTCATCCCATACACAAGTACGAATTCACACCCAAAAGTTTGAAATGGCCCTATAGATAAGTGATCAACCATCCTTTTGTTCGCAATATCCTTGCGAAGGCAAGACATGGTACTAAGTCATTCTCAGTCCTTCACGATTATGTTTCTCGATCGAGATTGGTGGTGACCAAAATAAACAAGTTGCAATCGATTACCCAAATCATTGCAGACTCGAGCACGGCCATACATTTTGGTGTCAGCGCCCAATCATCGAGGGGCCCAGGGATATCTCTCTAAAGAGAGGAACAAGTTTCTTTGACTACATTGCCCACCACAGTGATCATACTCTGATCAGCTACTTCCTTTATAACAGCCAGTTACAGACTGCGTTTGAAAGCAACCAGAGGAAAGCAAACCAAAGTGATGCAGACACATGCATCTCAAGTATGAGGATGAACTGATATTTTCATCCTGAATCACTCATGACAAGTACCACAAAAGTGAATTCAGGTGTGGGTCGTCTAGTCACTTGAAACCCCTTTCAAGTACATGTAAAGTATTGCGTCCCTGTGTCCCAATCACCATTGGACATTTGACCAATCACTTCCCTCAGTCTTCGTTCAAACTTCCTTCCCGTGAAGAATGACTGACTGTGGACATTTAGAATGTATACACATTCAGGGAAGAGGTAAAACATGCAAAGTTGGAGCACAATAAGGCTTACTGAGATTACCCGCTACACGCTGTTAGAACTCAAAAAGTGAGGGTGTGTTATGTAACTTTCCCAAGGCTATATATGGCCTTGGTGCGATTATCAATACAAGCTTTGCATTCATATTCTCACAAATATCAAGGTGTTTGTGTGTGTTCTTATTGCCATTCGCATTGCTTCATCCGTAAAGGGACACACAAGTGGTATCAGAGGCAATTCTTCTTTGAAATTGGTTCTTGATTCAAGTTTCAATCATTTGCAATCATCATCTCAATCAAGTCAAGTACAAATGAAGAACTCTGCATCGATTTCAGCGCTGTGAAAGGTAATCTCTTCCTGTTTTCGTCTGGGTTCGAACATCTTGAAAACTGTGATTGTTTGATTGAAGAAACATGGCTCAATCATTGGTGATTCATTGATCATTGCTGAAAAGGTCACTCATCTCCAATTGAAGCATCTCTGTTCACTGCTCACTTGAAGGTTTGAAGTTTTATTTAAAATTTCATCATTATTCTTCTCCAATCATTGGAAAGATGAGTACAATTGATTAGAAAATCATTGTTTACTGTACATTATGTCATAAATCGATAGTCACATCAACTGTTCTTGGGAAAAGTGAAGTTTGAAAAATGGAAGTTTCAGGTTGACGTCACTTTGGAATTTATGATTTTGAATTAGAGGTTTGTTTTTTAAATCAAATTATGTCTATCAAGGTCGCCAATCATTTTTGTGTAATTTGCAAGTTACTTGGAAAAGAATGATTGGATAATCATTGATTTCTGAAACTTTGAAGTTGGAGCTGAAGAACACCAAGAACAATTCAGATCTGAGATTTCAATCTGTTGATTTGAAAAACACCTACGAAAAGGTGTTTGTTGGTGAAAGTTTGTTGTGATTGGAAAGTTTGTTACTGATCTGTAACAGACAAGTGCGAATACTTACTTACTACGATTACTGACCAACTGGGAATATAGAGGTCAAACCAAGTGTTGATTTGTGCAAGTGTTGATTTGTGACCAACTGATTTGTTCGCATTGTTCGCATTAACCCTGAAAATTGACTTCGAATCTAGTTTGACTGCTATTAAAGTTACCAGTTACAAGTTTCTAGAAATAGAGGTTCGCATTCGAGATTCGCATTCGAATTTTGAATTCGCATTCGAACATCTAGACTGCCTTCGGTTTGAAATTTTGCAAGTTGTATTTGTTGGATATATTCGCACTCGATTACTTGAGTTCGCAGTGACCAAAGTTTGAAAACCAAAGCAGTAGCTGGATTTGCTTTCAAGTGAAAATTCGCATTCGATTTTTGATTCGCATTCGATTGATAGTGTTAGCAGTATTAAGAGTTGGAAAAACAATTGCTTAGATTCGCATCTCATTAAAGGATTCGCATTCGATTTGACGATTCGCATTCGATTATTCAAAGTGTTATAATTTCAAAGAAGAACCGATCATGTCTAGTTCAAATGAGATGCTTGCGATTGGCACTGATACAAAACCACCGGTTTTGTTTAGAAATGATTATCATGTATGGAAAGGAAGATTTATGGATTTTCTTGAACATAATGACACATATGGTGAAGCGATGAGGGATTGCATTGAAAATGGTAACAAACAATTTCTTAAGGTCATTCCTGCAATTTCTAGTAACAATCCGGAAATTACTGCTGAGAGACGAGAAAAATCATTTGATGAGCTCACTGCTCAAGAGAAAGAAATTAAAAAGGCTGAAAGAATGGCAAAGTATTATCTCAAGCAAGGTTTATCATCTGAGATATATACCAAAGTGGATAGTCTTGAGACAGCCAAACATGTAGGACCGTGGGGGATGGGGTTCTAAACTAAACTAAAACACCCTTACGCTAGGACTGATCTAGGATGAGAAATAGTGCGGAATTTCTATTTTCCAAACCTCCTAAGGATTCTAAGATCTGCTTAGGTGTCCGGCACACAGTATCACACAGAGAAACACACAGAGTAGAAGCAAGAACAACTCCTAAGAACTCACACAGAGATGCTTAAGGCTGCGATTGGATTCGTAATGAACACTAAGTTCGCGATTTAGTAGGCTTAAGGTCGTATAAGGTCGATTATGTAAGGCTCCCGGTTGATTTCTAGCGAATTCTGTTGATTGCTCGATTACCCGCGAACATATGAAGTTAATCAGTATTTATAGTGTAATTAATTTCACTACGCACGTGATGCAACGCACTTCGCACGTAGCGAGTCCAGTACGCACGTACTGGTTGTTTTAATGATAATTAATTTAACTTTAACCGACCTTCTTCACTACGTGCGCACTGAGCTCCACTACGCACGTAGTGAGCCTGATTTCGCACATGGTGATCTGTCACCTAAACTTAAACTTCCAAACACACATCAACACATGATTAAGTACTTGTAAGCTTAAGATCATCACAAAGAATCACTAAGAATATATACACATGCAAACAATTAATCAAAACACATTTGAATTAACATTTCAAGTAAACATGTATGTATTTGATTGATAAGAACTAGGGATTCACAATTATGCACCAACAAACTCCCCCTAAGACCTAGTTCTATCAACAAAACTTGCACTAAGCAAATAAAATGACAATCTAGCTGTTACAACGTTGTAGACTTTACTTCTTCAGATCCAGCATAGATGTCAAATGCAAAGCAAATTCTGACGACTTTCTGAAACTGCAACGCTAACTCCATATATTGATGCTTGTACAGAATTGGGTTGTAGTATAGAACAGTGATGTCATCTTTACCGAAATTCCTGATCCACATAGGATCGAATACCTTTACAGTTTCTCCACCTGACAGGTTGTCGTCTAAAACAATCACTGCCTCCGTTGTTTTCTCGTTGAAGTACCACCACTTGAACCTTGCGCTCCACCCAGTACGCATGATCCTTAATGGCAATTTTTTCATACAACGAGGAGCTTTGCAATTAAGCACTTTGAATTTCCTTCCTGTCAGTGGATCTATCTTGGTTGGATGTATCTTGACCCCCGGTATGTAAGGCTTTAAATTCTTCCATCCGAATTGAACCTCACGCTTTACCAGTGTCTCAAACCATTTTGCCATACTGTTATTATCACAATCCAAAAGAGGCAGGCGAGCAAGTTGACGAATGTCATAGAACGGCAGTGTTTGAATGTCGTTTGCCCTCTGGAAGTACTCAACTCCCCTTTCTCTCTTGACTGCATAGATGTTAAATTCAGGCATGAAACACCAACCAACTATCTCACCATCCGTTTTCTTCCCCAGAGTTTGATAGAACTTTGAATATTCTGGAGAACTTTCGGATCTCTTAGCTTTCCCAGCTTGACGAACCAGAAATCTTTCATACTTTCTTCTTCTCTCTGTCCGTTCTTCTTCCTTGGACTTTCTATCACCAAGATATTTCTCCAAGTCGAAGTCCACCTTTGCCTGTTCACGAGATTCTACTCTCCGATCAACTTCCTCAGCGTTAGCATTTCTGAACAGCTCAGCAAAGTCAGGCAAATCATCCTCCTCTTGTGGGCTAGGATAGTGTTGATCTGTTTCGTCCTCAACTTCCATTTCATCAGTATCAAACATTGGTTCCTGTTCAGCCCGAGGTGGTGGCACACAGCTTTCATCCACCTCTTCCAAAATTACATCCTCAATTGGAATTTGCAGAAGTTCAGCGATTTGTTCCTTTGTCAGGAATGGAAGAATCTCCCCTTCCTCTGCATCATATTCATACTGAGGAACAATTCACTCTTCCACATTCAACAGACGCGACGATTGAGGAATCTCAGCCTTCAATGGCTGGACGATTAACGGATCTTCACACAGAAATAAGAAACCATAAACATGTGTAAGTTAAGATTAAACATATCATTTCACATAGAAGGAATAAATATTTCATTACAAAAGATTCATCGTCACACAGAATACATCAATAAGAAATTAATTACAAAGTCACATAGACTATGATCAACCTTGCTCATCGCCAGAATAAGAGCCAGCCTGTTTAGACTCAGCGGCCTCTTTCAATCTCCTCATCCTGCTTTTCAACTTTATCTTTTAACCTTTTAAACTCAGATATTCAAGCAGGATCTGCTCCATCGTCTCATTTTTCTTAACAAGCTCGCTTATTATCATTGCTCTTTCCTCATTACTCTTCTCCAAGCTCTCAATCCTCTCAGCTTCTCTTTTCAACAAGTCCTCCATCTGCGCATCCCTTTTCAGCAGATTTTCTATTTGAGCATCCTTCTCGATCAGTTTCTGCTTTACTTCTGCCAGCTCCAGCTTTCTGTTACTTTCATCTTTGATCATGTCAAGTATGTATCCTTGGAGTCTGTTTAGGTTTGCTTCCATGGTTAGGGAAGGCAGCTGGGACCTGGTCTGAGATGATCCTTCAGCACCTTGAGTAGGAGAGGTGACTGGAGCAGCTGTGGCGGAGGATGGTTGGACAATTGTTGCAGACGAAGCCACCAGCGGCTTAAACTTGTAGACCTTCTTCTTCTTCTTCTCTGGCTCATCGACCACCCCTTTTTCCTTCCTCTTGCGACTTGCCTCCTCATCATCTTCTTCAAAGAAGTCATCAACATTGATGTCATCTAGGCTCCCCGGGATAGCCTCTCCCCCAGTGGGATCCCGGACTTCCTGACTCTGAACTTCAGTCTCCTCATCATCCGAAATTATCTCGATGTTTTCCACCTGGGATGTGGAGCCCTCGTTCCTCCAGAGATGTTTCCTTTCTGGAGCCTTGTAATTTGGGTTGCCCAGATGGCAAATCAAACGTCTTTTCGGAGGGATAGAGGTGCCAATGTACCGGCTCATTTGTCGCACAGTCTGCTCATTCATGTGCTTCAGCTTGATTCTGTCCCCGTCCTCCTTTACCAAACCCTCAACTTGGGTATCAAAAACGATCTGAAGGAATCGGGGATACATCAGAAATCTCCCGTCCTTCTTAGACAAATTCTCCTTTAAACAGTTGAAAATGGCCCTTGAAATGTTGAATTTTACATTCAGCACGAGTGCCACAAATAGATGGGAGAATGTTTGGTTCAGCTGATCATGGCCTGTTCTTCGCGGCCCCAAGCAGTGAGAAATGACGTGCATCAGGTAACGATACGGGGGGCAGAGCTTGGTTTTGTATATTGATTCATTACGTATCTCCCCGGTGTATCCACACCTCAGCAGACACCATTTAACCCGGTAGATGTTCAGAGAGATGGGATCTGAGATAGCATCACCCAGTTCAAGCAGCTCATTCAGCACCCCTTCTGATACAAACACAGGTTGTTTCTGCACCTCCCCTCGAATCCCACCCAGGGATTCATCATATACAGCAGTGTTCCAGAATTCTTGCTGATGTGAAGCGTATGCCGTGCAAGCTGTTGTGATGGCGGTGTGGATCCTTGATCTCATCAGATAGTCGATCATCTCATCACAGTCCCTTGTTAACTTGTTCTTTGTCAGACAGGCCCGAATTTTATGCATGTCACCAGCTTTCAGCTCAGCCTTGGTCTGACTCCCACTGCCAGATGCAGTCTCAGCGGGGTTTTGTGCGGACGAACTTCCGAGTTGAGTGGATTCCATTTTTGAATTCTGCGGAATAAACATTATGCACATTAGAAAGACACATCTACTGATTGTTACACACAGTTAAAGTCTGCAGATTAGAATAAACGTTCATATCAAAATTGACATTCTACCACGTGCGAAGTGGTTGGACATAATAAACTATAATTTTAATTAGATTATGATTCACTTCGCATGTGATGGACACAGATCGCACGGAGTAAACTTCACTTCGTGCGGCTGAAATTCATCAACTTCATCGTTCTCATAGTTGAGTACGTGCGAGGTGAAACCCACTTCGTGCGAAATGGCCTTCACTTCGCACGGCCAACATTCAAATCTTAAGAACAGTTCGACGAAGCCTTTGGCTTAAAACCCTTGATTAACAATGTATTTGTTTCGATTAAGTGATTAAATGACATCTAACTAAGTCCACTAAGGCTATTTTCACTTAAATTTAACAAATTAACACATTAAAGTCTCTAAATCCGGTTTTAAAGGTTATTGGACTTTCGAACACAAAATCGGCTATAACTCGAGATCTAACCGTTGGATTGAAGCGAAAATTATACCAGAATGTTCACAAAGCAAAACCGAATCACAAGGATGGATCGAAAAACACTCTAAGCACAAAATCAGAATCACAATCGAGAGAGAATAGAAGTACACTGTAGAAATTATGAACGCGTACTGACGAATACGCACGAGAACAATATATATACCCTGCTCCACTTCGTGCGAAGTGGATTCACTTCGCATGATGTTATCCAACAAAATCATACAAAGTGACTGACCACTTCGCACGAGGTGGATCTTACCTCGTGCGGGTTGGATCACACTTCGTGTACACCAATCCAGTTCGCACGTCATGATCATCCACTTCGTGCGAGTTGATTCATTTCGTGCGACTTCGCTTCCTCACATAGAATTAGCCTTTTTCTCGACAATCCTGTACTCAGCACACAGCGGTCAGTAACTTCAATGCAAATCATAAACATTTGAGCACCTCAACGCACAAGAAATAACACACTAAAAATCTTTTTGTATTTTCCTGATAATAAAGAAAATGAAAATGCAGACTGTAAACAAATTAAATCCTAAAAACTAAGAGACAGAAATGAAAACACTAAAGATTTGCAAAAAGTAAATTACTGAAATTAAATCTTTTTGTGAGAAGGTTCCAAGATGGAATCAGTACCAGCACATCTATACTTAGGTATCATTCATTTCAGAACCTTAGGCACAAACATACTCCCTCAATTTTTGTCTGTCTATCTAACTTTCCTCAGATAATGACAGATTTGATTTCAACATTTTCTGATTATCTAGAACTGAGTACATGGTTAAGACTATCTCTTTTAAAATCTCACAGTGTTTTGACTTACTCAGTAGGATGCACAACTTGAGTACCCAACCACCATGCTTATGTGCTTTGTGATTTTGTCAACGCATTTTATGCTCTTTGACATGGAGGTCAATTTTTCACCTCTTTTGATAATTTCTGTTGAGCTTTTGTCACTGCATTTTATGCTCTTTGACAATTCAACACTAATAGATCAATGTAGCTTTTGTCACTGCATTTTATGCTCTTTGACAATTCAACATTGATAGATCAATGTATCTATTTCTTTTGACATCTCAGATTGGGGTCAATTTTCACCCTCATTTTACATTTTGCTCATTTTCATCTAAGCACATTTGGCATGGTAACAGGTATGTGCACCAGACTAAGTTAGTCTCAACTGTTATTGACTTGTAGACTTGGAATGTCTCGATAGTTTGAATCTTTGATGGATTTCCACATGCGTAACCACTTATCAGCCTAAACTCTCATCATATGTCTTACACGCCATCTGTTTCTTATCTGATTTAACTCAAATTTTCAGACAGTTTTCTCAAGAATATGTACATGCCTTCAGTCCTAATTTTACTAGACATACTTTGTATTGAAAGCCAGTGTACCATCATTTTCCATTTGAGTTGCATCAACTTCTCATTTTTGTTTTTCTGATTTTTTTGTATTTTCTATGTTTTCTGATTTTTTTTGTATTTTCTATGTTTTCTGATTTTTTTTTGTATTTTCTAAGTTTTCTGATTTTTTTTTTTGTATTTTCTATGTTTTCTGATTTTTTTTGTATTTTCTATGTTTTCTGATTTTTTTTGTATTTTCTATGTTGCACCTATCTCCCCCTAAAATACTAAAGAAATAAATACCTAGAAAATAGAAACGGAAAAACACACAAAAAATAAACACAAAGACAAACGAGATATAACCACACAGAAAATAGACACACAGTCACAAATACGGATAAGGACACTAAGTCGCATTATCAGAGACAACCTCACACTTGGTTTTCATCCCGTTTTCATTCACTAAGAATAAAAATCGGGGTTTATCAAATGCCTTTGTATACAGGTCTGCTTTTTGGAAATCAGTTTGAATAGACAAGACATCAATTAATTTCTTTTCCCAGCAGTCCCGTATAAAATGGTATTTGATACCAATGTGCTTGGTCTTATAGTGTTGTACGGGATTTTTAGTAATGGCTATAGCAGCAGTGTTATCAATATAAATGGGAGTAGTAGAGAATTGCAAACCGTAATCCCGCAGTTGTTGTTGAATCCAGATGACCTGAGAACAGCAGCTCGCCGCCGAAATATATTCAGCTTCACACGTAGAAAGCGCAACTGCAGTCTGCTTTTTGCATCCACCATAGTCTGAATCACTGTAGGCCGTCAACTCAAAGTTATCATCACAATGATACCACAGTCCAAGATTGGGAGCATCCTTCAGATAGCGAAAGATCCGCTTGACAATCATCAGATGCTTGCCATTGGGCTTGGATTGGTATCTTGCCATCAAACATGTTGCAAACATGATATCTGGTCTGGATGCAGTGAGATACATCAAAGATCCAATCATCGCTCGGTAGAGAGACTCATTCACCAACTCCCCCTCAGTATCTGGAGACATGCCGTGGTTAATGGGAAGAGGTGTTGCAGCAGTCTTCTTAGTAGACATTTCAAAACGGGCTAGGATGTCAGCAACATACTTCGACTGATGTAGAAAAATCCCTGTCTCGGTCTGCTCCAATTGAAGTCCAAGGAAGAACTTCATCTCTCCCATTGAGCTCATTTCGAATTTTTCCTTCATAATCCTTGCAAAGTCTTCACACAGAATCGGATTGGGAGAACCGAAAATGATATCATCCACATATACTTGCACCAAGACCAAGTCTTTATCATCACCCTTGATAAATAATGTTTTGTCGATGGTTCCTCTCCGGTACCCATTATCAGTCAGATATTGAGAGAGGGTCTCATACCATGCTCTTGGTGCTTGATGAAGCCCATACAACGCCTTATTCAGCAAGTATACTTTGTCAGGATGAATAGGATCTACAAACCCCGGAGGTTGGTTGACATACACCGTCTCCTGAATTTCTCCATACAGGAACGCACTTTTAACATCCATTTGACAGACTTTAAAGTGTTTGTGCGAGGCAAATGCGAGAAATAAACGGATAGCTTACAGCCGAGCAACTGGAGCAAACACATCAGTGTAGTCTATATCAGGAATTTGTCTGAACCCCTGAACTACTAGCCTTGCCTTGTTCCTGACAATCACCCCCTGATCATCCCGTTTGCACTTCAGAACCCATCTGCAGCCAAAGGACTTAACACCTTTTGGTTTATTCACTAAGCGCCATACGTTCAGCTTTTGAAATTGCAGCAGCTCTTCTTGCATTGCATTAATCCAAGAATCATCTTTGAGTGCCTCAATATGATCTTTTGGTTCAATCTGTGAGAGAAAACCCGAACATAGACATTGTGTAAAGTCCACAGACTGAACCAAATTGGCACCTAGATCGGAAAAGTCTGTCATCTGTTTCAATCCCGGGGATTCTGAAGAATGAGAACCTGATAGCGTTGCCACTTGCCTCCTGGTTTGAACATGAGAATTCGGATCGCCAATAATTTGTGCAGGAGGATGGTTTTTATCAACTCTACTTGATCTCTGCAACTGAGCCTCTACATTAGTTTCCAGATTGGTAACCACGGGTGTCTCTTCAAATGTTAACGTGTGGTCATTGGATGAACTTTCACCCTGTGAACCCTTGTCTGGTGGAGTATGTGGCTCATCTTCAGAGTCAGATACAGCATCACTGAGTGTGGGTATGGGAGAACTAGAGGACAGGTTTGGTGTGGCACTGTCAGAAGAGTTATGTAGATCATACCACATCTGAATTGCAATATCTTCTTCTAGTGCTACTGGTGGCAGATTGAATGAGTCAAACAGGTTATCATAGTCAAATAACCAGGCATCACCAGTTTTTGTTGGAGGCGAAATATGCCGTTGTACATCCACTTCAAACCATTCTTCCACACAGTTGGACGTTAAGTTGTAAACCCGCTTATTTGGAATACTGTACCCCAAGAAATAACCCTTTTCAACCTTGGAACTGAATTTACCTGCGGCTTCACGTTTTAACATTGTGCACGGAGCACCAAACGGTTCAAGATGGCTGATATTCGGTTTCCGATTATTCAACAGTTCATAACATGTCTTTCCCAATCGTTTGACCACTAAGACCCGGTTAAGTATGTAACAAGCATTTGCGACAGCTTCGTTCCAAAACCTTACGGGCAAAGCAGAGTCAGCAAGCATGGTGCGTGCTGCCTCTATTAAGGTCCGATTCTTCCTCTCATCCACTCCATTCATTTGATGAATGTATGCGGCGCTGAACTGATGTTGGATACCTTTTTCGTTACACAGCTTTTCCATCTTTTGGTTCTTGAACTCAGTACCATTATCTGATCGAAGCTTCCTGATCTTCAACTTGTAGATTGTCTCTAACTTGTTGATCATGACCTCTAAAGTCTCGAATGTCTCAGACTTCTCTTTCAAAAAGAAAACCCAGGAAAACCGCGAATAGTCATCAGTCACTACCAGACAGTATCTATCTCCATGAATGCTCTTGTACCGTACAGGACCAAATAAATCCATGTGAAGTAGTTCAAGCGGAATTGAGATGGAGTGATACTTCTTCAACTTGTGGGTCTTCTTCGTCTGCTTTCCCATTTTACATGATACGCACTTGTATGGTAGATGGAAACTCTTAATGTTGACTCCCGTGACCAGCTCATGATGCACTAAGTGGTTCATCTTTCTCAGGCTTAAATGACACATCCTCTTATGCCATAACACTGAATCCTTCTCAGTGGCCTTTGTGAGAAAGCATTGGTGTTCTATATCTTTCACCGAAGCATTGGACATATCCAAAACATCAAGGTCATTTTGTCTTGGAGTTGACATTAAGATTATGTCTTCGGGAATTTGGTACTCCTTCTTTAGCACATAGCACTGTTTGTCATCGAACATCACCTTGAACTCTTTATCACAAATTTGGGAAACTGACAGCAAGTTGTTTGCTATCTGCTCGACATAGTTGACCTTGTCAAAGCTCACTCTCCCATTGGACAAGAAACCCTGAGCGGTGATGTGTCCCCCTTTATCGCCAGCGAAGCTGACATACCCTCCTTTTATTTTTCTGACGTTTGATAGAAGGTTCAGATCGCCTGTCATGTGCCTGGATGCTCCACTATCCACAATCCACGTGTTATACCGATGAGCACCCTGCACAAACAAGTAAAGGGTTAGTTAGCATTGGGAACCCAAGCCCGAATGGTCATGGGTTTCCCATCTTCTCCCATCACTTGTACATTAATCCACATACCAGGAGGTTTGGATTCTTCCTTGGTATCTGGATTACTGGATGGTTTAGGTTCAGATTTTGTTGTCCATCTCAAGTCTGAACGGGGAGGAGTCTTATGATAAACACTTGACGTGTTAATGACTTTATGTATTGGCTCCTTCCCTTTCAGATTTACCTCAGGACTCTTGGGTTTACATGAAGTTTTCCCAATTATCCTTTTGAGCTGAGGGGGTTCAGTTGATTTCTGATTTGATTTATTAATCATTTTATGTTTCTGAGCAGGTTCAGATGAATCAATTGTCCCCTTTGAGCTCTGAGGCTGCTGATCACACTCATAGCTGAGATGACCAGGTCTCCTGCACATATAACAAACCCTGTTAGAATAAGATTTGGCAGGGGTATGTGGCTCCTTCGGTTCAACTTTACTCTTGGGCTGCACTCCTAAACCACTTTGTTTAGGTAAGATTTTGACTTCTTCATAAGGACGGGTTGCAGGAGACTTTGCACCCTCCTTCTCAATGGTTCGAAGTGCAGCTTGAACGTTTTGCATTAACTACCTTGACCAGAAGAATTGCCCAGAAGTTTTCGCATACCTGGTTCTGGCTTTTCTTCTGGTTTAGGCTCTTTCCTCTGAGGCTCACCAACTTTCCCCTTCATTTTTAAATCAGGTTTTGAGCTTGAAGTAGAAAGTGCATCAACCTTGGGTACAAGTTGGTCAGCTTCAGCGAAGACATCTGATTGCACCAGTTGGTTTAAGACTGGTGGTGGACATTTCGTGTAAGTCTTCGTGTCTTTCTCTTGAACGGACCCTTGTGGTCTACGGTCGATTATGTGTTCAAACAAATATGACGAAGTGGAATAACTTTTTAGCCTCTGATTTAGAGTGTCATAATCGACCTTAGAGCTAGCAAGTTCCCGTTTCAGAGTATCAATCTGATTTATGTAAAAGACGATATCATCCTGTTTGTTTAATAAAGCAACCTCTAGTTCTCTGATTTGTTTGTTTTGACTCTCAATCTTATCTTTTAGAGTCTTTTCTCTACCCTTAATGATAGAGTTTTCATGTAATTTAAGTCTCTTTCTAAAATGTCTGACATGAGTGCTATGGCTGCCAAACAAACTATAACTGCTTTAAGTAACTTGATAATGGATAACGAACAAGGTCGAATTAATAAAGTACCTAGACTGTTAACCATGGAAGACTACCCTTTCTGGAAACCACGGTTTGAAATATTTATTGATGGGGTTGATCCACGGTTGCACCGGGCCATTTCCGCCGATTACATCGTACCTAAGGGTGAAGGGAACATCGAAGTTCCCTATGATCAGATGAGTGATGATCAGAGGAAGGCTTATGATGCAGAAAAGAAAGCCTATTCTTACCTGATCCAAGCTATTCCGAACGAGATATTCCATCAGTTCCGACGGTACAGAACGTCATGTTCTTTGTGGAACGCATTACAAAAGAGGAACGAGGGGAATGCATCGTTGAAAGAGCTCGGGGATGACCTAGCTGACCCAACTGCTCTGATACCACTTTGTAGGACCGTGGGGGATGGGGTTCTAAACTAAACTAAAACACCCTTACGCTAGGACTGATCTAGGATGAGAAATAGTGCGGAATTTCTATTTCCCAAACCTCCTAAGGATTCTAAGATCTGCTTAGGTGTCCGGCACACAGTATCACACAGAGAAACACACAGAGTAGAAGCAAGAACAACTCCTAAGAACTCACACAGAGATGCTTAAGGCTGCGATTGGATTCGTAATGAACACTAAGTTCGCGATTTAGTAGGCTTAAGGTCGTATAAGGTCGATTATGTAAGGCTCCCGGTTGATTTCTAGCGATTTCTGTTGATTGCTCGATTACCCGCGAACATATGAAGTTAATCAGTATTTATAGTGTAATTAATTTCACTACGCACGTGATGCAACGCACTTCGCACGTAGCGAGTCCAGTACGCACGTACTGGTTGTTTTAATGATAATTAATTTAACTTTAACCGACCTTCTTCACTACGTGCGTACTGAGCTCCACTACGCACGTAGTGAGCCTGACTTCGCACGTGGTGATCTGTCACCTAAACTTAAACTTCCAAACACACATCAACACATGATTAAGTACTTGTAAGCTTAAGATCATCACAAAGAATCACTAAGAATATATACACATGCAAACAATTAATCAAAACACATTTGAATTAACATTTCAAGTAAACATGAATGTATTTGATTGATAAGAACTAGGGATTCACAATTATGCACCAACAAAACAGATCTGGGATGAGCTGATGAAACAACTTCAAGGTACTAAACAGGGTGAATACATCAAGAAGACTCAATTGGTGAATAGTTTCCATGACTTCTCTGCAAGGGAAAATGAACTGCTTCATGAAACTTACAGTCGTTTCTGCAGACTGTTAAATGAGTTGAGATCCATCAAGATACCCCGGTCCGATCTGGATCAGAACTGTGTCTTTCTAAAATCTCTGGGTAGTGAGTGGAATGACATTGTCAGGCTATACAAACATGTGAACAAAGATCTGACGCAAGTAACATTTCATAACATCTTCGAAGATCTGAATCAATATCAATCAGAAGTTTCAAAGTTTTCCTCTAAGGTGTCTCCTGCTGATCCTCTAGCTCTGGTAGCTGCTGACAAACATCCCAGAGAACACACAAGATCAACAAAATTTAAACAAGTTGTGTTTAGTGAATCAGATCCTGAATATTCAGATTCAGACTCTGTGGAAGCAGCTATCCAGGCTTTGTCATTCGTCACTCAAACCTTCAAGAACCGGCTTAACAAGACCAACAACAAGCAAAGGCTCACTTCTGGATCACGGCGTCCTGAGGACTACAGGTCTACTGACAAACCAAGGTTTCAACGGGAAGAAAAGAAGGTAGATAAAAGAGGGGAGATGAAATGCTACAACTGTGGCGGATCAGGACATCTTATTCGAAATTGTCCTCAAAAGAAAACCAAAGATGCTGAGTACTACAAACAAAAATAACGTCTGTCGAAACTGAAAAAGGTTGGAAAGGCTCTGATGGTTGAGGAAGATCAGTTCTTATCTGATAGAGATTCTGATAGTGATATTGAGGCTGAAGTGTTAGAAATATGCCCATTAATGTACGTACGCCATATGGACCGCTGTTGATGATGTATGGGCCTATTGGGTCATACACCGGGGTCTAACCTGACAGCAACTTAAGTTAAGGGACCAAATATGGCAAAAGACAAAAGTTGACATCTCGGGTATTTTTGGCTATTTTGTAATTCTGGAAACTTGTTCCTGATTTTGTTTGGTAATTTTGTTACCATTTAGTGATGTTTGGTTGTATGTGGTAGATTTGAAATTGGTAACCTTGCTTTTGACCTTGTGGTTGACTTTGTGTGTTTGGATGCAATTTGGTGATTTTATATCACATTATGGGCTGTAATATTTATTAATTCAGTTTGGTATGTAATAATATTGTGGCTTGCATGCCATTTTATTCATCCGTGTAAATGTACTAGATAAATAGGAAATTATTGTGGCTTGTACGCCATTTCAATTTCTATTGTATGTATTGTATAATTTGGATGAAGACACACAAAAAGGAGTCAAAAGGAGATGGAGGATGACCATAGAAGCCGGTGGAATCCAATGGAGATAGCGGTTCTAGTGGGAGCTCCCATCGGAGTCCTTTTGTCCCTTAGTTTGACCACGTTCTACCCGTTTTGGCTCACGTAAAGAACGCATAGGATTTAAGGCAAGGGTTACCAATTTATTTCGTTTAAAATGCGTGTGATGTGATTTTATATTATTCTTGCATGGTTTTCTTAGGATTCGCATGCTAAACAATTTTTCGAAAATTAATAAAATCAAAAGAGATTTAGTAAAAATGGTTTGCAACTCTCGCGCGGTCACATACAAGATTAACTCACCTAGTGGAAATAGGTTTTGTCACTAAACAAGTTAATCTGTAACCAAGCCGAAAACAAAAACCCGTTTTTCATAAAACGTAAGTCTTGCGCCATCCGTGAGTCGATACCACCCGAATCTAGATTTATGGGTTTTGGTTGTCGAGCTTAGTACGAGCCAACTCTCATAAAACTGTGTGGAAGGTGAGTGTGGCGAATTCACAATTTTGGTTGTCGAGCTTAGCACGAGCCAACTTTGGTGAATTTGTTACCGTATGTTTTTACGGACGATTTACAATTGCAAATTAAAATCCTTGAGTGATTGTCGAGCTTAGCACCAGTCAACCAAGAATTTTAATTTGGAATTGGTGCAAGTAGGGATCAAACATGCCAAACGACCGATGGTTGTCGTAGGATCCCGCAAGTGTCTAAGAGTTGCAATAGAGATTGCAATCGGTAAGATGGTTATCGGCCTAAATAGCTCCATGAAGTGATCCGCGGCAACCCCGTCATTAATTGGAGTGAAATATGGTTCTTAGCCCTTGTTAAAAAAAAATATTTTTTCGAGACGATATGGGTAATTATTTTAACGAGGATTAAATCAAACTAACTAATTCGCGTACTCTCTTTAATTATAGGATGTCGAATCAAAACAACACTACGTCGAACTTTTCACTTCGTATGTTTCTACAAAGGGAGAAACTCACGGGAGTGAACTTTGTTGACTGGCTTAGGCAATTGAGGATTGTCCTACGTGCCTAGTCTAAGTTGCACATCCTTGAGGAACCCCTTCTTGAACCACCTGCTATCAATGTGGAATGGACCATTCGATACGCGTATGAAAAGCGTGTTCGGGATGCACACGATGTTGTTAGCCTCATGTTATCAAGTATGAGCTCGGAACTGCGAAAGCAATTTGAGCACATGATTAATAAGCTGAAGGAAGTATTCCAACAGCAAGTAAGGCAAGAACATTATGAGTGTGTTAAAAGTCTAGCTGGTTGTAAGGTGCGGGAAGGCAGGAGTGTTAGTGCCCATGTTTTGAAGATGAAGTCATACATGGACCAGATGGAGAGATTAGGTTTTCCTGTAGGGAGGGAGCTTGGTGTGAATTTCATACTTCAGTCTCTGCCCACATCATATGAAAAGTTTGTCGAGAACTATCATATGCATGGAAAGGAAATATCCATAGATGAATTGCATGGAATGTTGAAGGATGTTGAATCTAACATGTCCAAGCATGAATCATCCTCATCCACTCCTAATTTTGGTTCTAAGGAACAACTTTTAGCCAAGAAGAAGAAATCGATCCCATCGAATGAAGAAGTTGGAGTATCCAAGCTTACTTCAAGCTTTGAGTCTATGGACATTGATGATGTGCCTAAGGAGGCTCAAAATGGGGTGGTTTGCTACTTCTGCGGTAGATTTGGGGATTGGGGCCGTCATGCCCGCCCTTCGTGCCGAGAGGATATAAAACTTCTCAGAAAAGAGAGAGTTAATTTCCTACTTGAGGTACATTCATGATTATACTTCACAGCTATTCCTTCATAAGCTGGGTTGTTTACCCGAGCTATAAGACTCACGTTTGTCACAAATTTATTTTGGTGCAAAGTGTAGGTCTGTTCGTTGCAAGAAGGAAAAGCTTGAAGAACGGGATCTCTCAAGAAGAAATTTGTTGATTGTCTTCTACAAGAGAATTGGGAGTGTTGGTCTCGCCATTAGTTCCGGATTAAATATTACTTTTGTTTGTATGCCCTGCGTGGCAAGACTTGCTTTATTGTATGTTCTTTTGAAGATGATGGATATTTTTGTATCTTGTATTTTGTTTAAAAGATTTTTCATTTTGATGGTTTCATTTCATATTCGATCCATGTCAAAGCTTATGTGTTATTTTTGACATTTTTTAGTGCTTAAATACACATTTGATGACGATGGAGATGACTTGAAATTGAAACATTTTAGAAATAAAATTTATTTTGAGATGCTTTTATCAAAACTTATCCATATCATTGTATACATAAAGACACGTTATAAGTAATAAGGAAATCATGAAATAACTGATTCTTAGATCCAAAAGTGGTTTGGATACATTAAGTATATGGCATAATCAAACTTGACCAAGTAAACAACATTTACATCACTTAGATCCATGTGGTTAGGATCTTTGTAAAAGTTTAGCTTCGGGCTAAATGAAAGATGCAAATCTTGTTTATTGGACTAGGATGATTAAGAAATCTTTCACCAGTATTGGTAGGAGGATTATAACTTTTTGGATTTTGATCACACTTGTGTGGATAATCCGTTCAAGTATGCCATGTATAATGACACTAGTAAAATTCTCCATCACCATCTTTATGATAGTTGTTGGGAGAATGTTTAACTAGATAAGAGGTTTGTGTCTGAAACCTGGAGGTGTTCGGAAATAACCTTAAGAAATTGGGAATCAATAAGGGCATATAGATATGGATTCTTAGATCTAGATAAGATGCTAAGTTTCTATTATCTATATTAATTTAAACATGAAATGAATCATGGGTTTAACCCATACTTCGTTTTCTCTAAGAAACACATTTTGTACATGGTGTTACTTTAAAGAAAAACCGGATATCTTTGTTGATGATATGGTAAAAGGCAGGCCTTAAAATGTATTCAATATGATTGGTATACATTATTTTATGAACCAAGTCCTCAATCTAAAACATGACATTATGGTCACTTAAGCATCCAATGAGATTTTGACTAGAAAGAGTCCTTTGCTTGTCAATCTCATAACTTAAAATTATCCATTCTACATTTAGTGGGAGATGGATGAATTATAAGTTGATGTTTGTATATTTAAGTAGTTCGTCTGAATTTTAGATAATTGTTTCTTGAACTTATGGGAACCATGTTTGGTAGCTAAAAAGGGAGAGGACAATTTACAAAAGCATTTCAGTGGAAGAACGTAAAACTTAAATAAGAGACCTAATGTTGACACTAGCATTTAATCAGCATAGAGATGTTGGTAAAACCTGACAATATCCATTGCTTCTTTAAATCTGATGGAAATCAAGAAGGCTGTTTAGATATGAGGTTGTCATAATTTAGTAACAGCAGCTTGATGGTAAATCATTGTGATGTTACCATTCATCGGAAACATGGTGGGACCCTGTGTTCACTAGTGAATAAAACAAGGGAATGGTATACATGGATGTAATCTATTTGTTGCATCCAAGTACTTGACTTGGGTTAATCCCACACCTAAGGTGTAATCCGAGAAGGTGAAGGGACTAACATATATGCAATTATGGACAACTTCAAATACCGACTAGAGACAAAGTGTTTCATATTGTTTAAATATGGAAACATGTTCTAGTGGTTATGTTGAAGATAACTTAGATAAAGTGAAATATTGTTGTCACCTTGCGGGAACAAGATTAGTTCACTTGGATGTAAGAGACTTGTATCCTTCATAGGATTAAGTTGAGGAAATGCTTAAGGCACTTTCCGAAGGTCTTATTCATCCATAATTTCCAGATTAAGTCTGGATTATGTGAAACATTGTTGTCACTTTGGGAAAACGAGTATGTTCACATGGAAATAAAAGACCAATATCGTTCGTAGGATTAAGTTGAGGAAATGTTTGAAGCATGTTCCAAGGTATAATATATCCATCATATCCAAGTTATGTCCATGACTAAAGTCAGAAAAACTTGCATCTTGTGGCTGTAATCCTGCTTTGCAAGAAAGTCAAAGGAATGAGTTTTCTAGAAAGCATAGATTAAGCAAGATACCCTTGTCAGGGCTAGTGGGAGCTTCATGTGTTCCTAGTAAAATATGCTCAATGAAAATAATGTCCTAATTTAGGGTTGTTCTACAACCTAATGTTGGAATTATTGTTCTATGAGTATAAATAGAGAATATGGAATCAAGTGGAGTTTAGATTCAAGAAATACTGATGTATGTTCTTGATGTTCGACGTAAATAGAGTTGTCTTGAGTAAGTTATTACTGCAAGCAAATCTATACTTGTGAAACTGTCGATTTTTAATCGAAGTTTAGAATATTAAAATATTTGGTGTAGATACGACATTGAGATTCAATGAGTGTCATTAACTCAGTTGGGAACTTCGGTTACATTGAGAGTATGTCGACTCTAATAATCATAAGTGTCATTTATCCTATTGTAGACTTCGGTAACATTGAGCATATGATGACTATGATAATATTATGTATGATCTCTTTGATAAACACTTTGTGAGTGGTTTAATAAGAGAATACAAAAGAGTACCAAGGGATATCGTGTAGATGATCCCGCAATTAAGCCGTTGTCAAATACTAGTGATGAATCATACTAGGTATAATAGCATTGTTAATGCTTATGACTAGGCTCGAATATCGTTTTAGTAAATGTTTGATTTACTTATAAGCTTTGGGAATGGTAAGCAGTACTGCTAACCGATGATTGTATCGATATATAGTGGGGACTATATATACGCATGATGCGGTTACCTTCATTGGTCTTTACTGTGTTCCATCTTAGCATGTTTAATCACTTCTCAGAATGTTTATACATTCTAAATTTCCACAGCCAGTCATTCTTCAAGGGAAGGAAGCTTGAATTAAGGCTGAGGTTAGGTGTTGGTTATGCATTAATCAACGATTGAATGCATGAAGCGCAACAGTAACCTGTGCTTGAAAGGAGTTTCAAGTAACTGGAAGACCCACACCCAAGTTCACTTCATGGATCATGGTCAAAGAGTGACTCGGAAGGATAATATCATTACGTCCTTCGACCCGAGATGTATGAATTGCTATAGCATGAAACTTACTTACTTTAACCATTTCAAAACGTAGTTCGTAACTAGCTACTATAAAGGGAATAGTTAAGTAAGATAAGGTTCACGCTATGGGGTTGTACAGTCAACGGAATTTGTTCCTCTGGTATAAGAGATATCCCTGGGCCCCTCGATGATTAGGCGCTGACACCAAAATAAGCATGGCCATGCGCAAAGGAATAATGATTGAGAATCAGATATGTCCTTAAATTTTGGTCACCACCAATCAAGATCGAGTAACATAATCGTGAACGATCTGGAGAATGATATATCAATCCATGTCTCGTGTTCACAAGGATATCGCGAACAAAAGGAGTATTGATCACTTATCAACTAGGACCTCTACGTTCTTTTTGTAGGTAATGGTTTTCTGCATAGAAGCGGAACCCATACTGACTTGGGGGCATTGATGCTTTCGCTAGAGGCCGCTCTTTGTCTGTGGTCACATGGGTACGGTGCATTATGTTCAAGTGGGAGTTTGTTAGAAATATGCCCATTAATGTACGTACGCCATATGGACCGCTGCTGATGATGTATGGGCCTATTGGGTCATACACCGGGGTCTAACCTGACAGCAACTTAAGTTAAGGGACCAAATATGGCAAAAGACAAAAGTTGACATCGCAGGCCAAGTTAGCGCCGCTAACTATTAGGGGTTAGCGCCGCTAAGTCCTAGAGGTTAGCGCCGCTACGGCTGCATGTACTTTTTGTCAAATCACTGACAGGGCGCGTTAGCGCCGCTAACCATTTTGAGTTAGCGCCGCTAAACTCCGCCAGTACCATTTGTCAATTCCACCTCCTAAGCTAGCCAATGCATGTGGGTTTAACACTCTCAAGGTTGGGCCGGCCTTAGGGGTTATGTGGAGTCTGGAAACATAATAGAGAGATAGGAGAACTCATTTTTGGGCAAGGGGTTTTTCTCTCTTTTGCTCTCTCTCTAATAATACACACATCTTCTTTGGTGCTACAAGAGGCCAAGAGAAGATCCAAGAGAGAGTTAATTCCAGATTGTTGGTCTCGTAGATGCTGTTCCATAAGTGTTTTTCATAGTGAAGAAACATGGAGGCTTGCTAGCTCAAGGGGTTAGACGTGTTCCCGGGGTACTACCCATTAGACGATCCGTGTTCATTCTTGGAGCATCACCACCACGAGACAACAAGTATTCTGGAGCTTAGGAGAAAAGGTATAACACCTCTTTCCTTCTTACAAGTTGCATTTTTATACATAGAGTTTGG
Organism: Pulicaria dysenterica; assembly: GCA_947179395.2. NCBI lineage: Eukaryota > Viridiplantae > Streptophyta > Magnoliopsida > Asterales > Asteraceae > Pulicaria > Pulicaria dysenterica. The sequence continues at coordinate 33,286,799 of OX359293.1, forward strand.
TCCATATTTGGGATTTCGGTTTTATGCTTTGATTGCTTGTTCTTTGGGCTGTTTTTGTTGTACATTCGCTTCCGCTGCGTACCCACGAGATCCCAACATGAAGAACATGCTCAATTCTGTTTTATGGGAAAGAATGGAGAGTCAGATGAGGAGAATAACCCTACCTTTGACAAGTCAGACTCAGAGACTGATCAGGTAAATACTAACATTGATTTGCTTGCAGGTTTTAACAATGCTCATGTTCAAACCATTCTTAAAAAGATACAAAACCTAGAATCAAGTGTTAGTAATCTGATAAGTAAAAACAAGTCTTTAAAACAAGTAATTCAAAGTCAAGATCAAGAGGCACAGGGTATAATTAATCAACTTGAATAGGATTTACAACTGTCAAAAGATCAATTGAAAACAACTAGTTCCAAATTTTCTGATTTGACAACTGAGACACAAACTATTATTCATGATCTTAAGGCTGAACGTGTGATTGCTGAAAAGGATACTGAGATTCTTCAAACTAAAAATTTCGAATTGTTCACTAAAATAAAACAGCTTGAAGATTTTATTATTAAAAGGAATCAAAGTGAACAAACAATTTTCTTGCACAAACAAAAAGAAAGACCTTACAGCCGTTGGACGTTTGAAGGCTTAGGATTTGACAATCCTCATGTGTTGAATAAAGTCACGTGCAAACAACTATTCAATGTGGATCTGTTCAATCTTGGTCTTACTGCAAGAATGAAGTTTGTCGGCCAAGAAGAAGCACAAGCTGAGGAGAAGGTGAAAAGAAGTCTTCAAGAGCATGCGAAAATATCTTTTGATTACACTGCTTTGAATGCATCATATAACTCTGAATTTCCAACAACTTCAAGTTCCAAACACACTCCTTCTGTGTATACGGATGAAGAGTTGTATGCACCTTCTGTTTCAAAACCTTTGTTGGAGTATATTCCTTCTCTTGAGTTAATCAAGCGATTCTACACTCTTCAGGAATACTGCTTCACTTCTCAGATAATCAATGATATCTCTTCTTTGGTTCAACCAGATCCATCAAATTCAGTTACTCTTCGTTCCACAGTTTCTGTAATCAATGATGTCTCTTCCAATTCTGATTCTTCTCTTCATATTTAAATTTTCACTCTTTCACGACAAGTAGATGAATTAAAATTGGCAAACGAAGGCCTTCGCTCCAAGCTATCTCAAGTTTTGAAAAAGGATGAAGAAATCATTGATAGACTGTGTGTGGAGAAATTTGAACTTAAAAATCTAATCAAAAAGCTGAACTCAACTCCAAGCACAAATGAGGATTACGATGCTCAAGATTTTTTCTATCAACATTCATCCATGACAGATCATGCCCCATTCACTGTGATATCATCAGTTCCACAAGTTGCTCAATCAGTTACACCAGTAACGTCTGTTCCAACCTCAAGTGTTAAAAGTATTTTAAAACAGGCTATTCACACATGCACTCACTCATCATCTCTTTCAAATGAGATACCAGAATCTTCTGCTGCAGCTGCTCGTCGTCCTAGAGCAAAAACTAATGTGTTTGTTGTACCTGCAGATGTGAAGAAAGCAGACATGAAGACTCAAATAAAAGCAAAATGGAAAAGGGTCATACCTAAGTCGAATAGGATATGTACCCCATCTTCTTCAGTCTGTGAAAACATTTTAATGTTTAAGAAAACATGTTTATCTTTCAATGAAACAGAAAACGTTGCTTTAAATATGTTTTGCATGAGTGATGGTTGTATGCATGGTCATTGTGAATACAAATGTGAATATGATCAACTAAGAAAATCTTTAGGAATCAAAAACATGTTCTCATTGGTCCGATCCGTATGCGAATCAAGTTTTCTTTCCATTTTTGAATTCCAAAGGAGCTGTTTTCCACATTTCAATCACCAAGCGTCAAGCATATATGATTAATCTGTTGAACAAGTCTCTCCGGTTGATCACTGTACGTGAAATGCAAGCATATCAAAATCATGGGTATCAAGCACTTTACTTTGCATGGCTTGCACGAGAACAGGAACTCAAGCACAAATCACGTTCCAAACGTACATCAGTTTCAACGTCCTTAACATGGGTGCAGAAGACGTCTGTTTCTGTTGTATCCAACATACAACATTCATCAGAGGCAAAGAAGTTCAAGTCTGCTTCCAAGCATTCAGCTTTCAAGTGGATAACCAAATCTGTCACTTCCGCATCATGTGCAACTCATACCACTTCTACATCTCCTTCAACCTCTTCTAATCATCAAACTGTGAACATGCAACCGAAACACAAACAGATTAAATCAAATAAACAGTTAACTCAACAATGGATTCCAAAGAAATCATCAAACATTGTTAACTTTGTTGCATCACATACATGTCCAACTCCTTCCATAAGAACTGACAACTCAGGACCCATTCGTAAATGGGGACCTAAATCTTCTTTATTTTCATTTTGCAGGCACCTGATCTATGGTACCTGGACTCCGGGTGTACAAAGCATATGACGGGCGACAAAAGTCTTCTCACAAATTATGTTTCTAAGTACTCCGGAAATGTAAGATTTGGGAATGACAATGTCGCACCAATTTTGGGGTACGGAGATATAGAAAGAAAGAACATCAAGATAAAGAAGGTTTCTTATGTGGAAGGATTGGGTCATAATCTATTCAGCATCGGGCAATTCTGTGATAAAGACTTAGAAGTGGTGTTAAAAAAGAACTCATGTTCAGTATCTACCGAGTCAGGCGATACTCTTCTATCGGGATCAAGAAAATCCAACTTATACTCCATAGATCTGAACAACTATAATACACCCACTTCGATCTGTTTATTGTCTGAAGCGTCATCTAACCTAACTTGGCAATGGCACAGAAAGCTGTCTCATCTGAATTTCAAGAATATCAACAAATTGATCACCAATGATCTGGTCAGGGGCATGCCAAAGTTAAGGTTCAACAAGACTAATCTGTGTGCAGACTGTGCTAAATGCAAATTGTGGAAGTCATCTCATTTCAGTAAACAGGAGATGAGTACCACTAAGCTGCTTCAATTGTTACACATGGATTTATGTGGTCCGATGAAAGTTCAATCTCGGAATGGGAAGAAGTATATCTTAGTCATGGTGGATGACTATTCAAGATATACTTGGGTCAAATTCTTACACTCCAAAGATGAAGCTGCTTCAATCATCATTACTTTCCTCAAGCAGCAACAAAACAAGAACAATCAGAGTGTTGGTGCCATTAGATCTGATAATGGAATAGAATTCAAGAACCAAACTCTGAAAAGCTACTTTGACCTTGTGGGAATCACCCATCAGTTTTCAGCAGCATACACACCTCAACAAAATGGTATAGTGGAACGTCGCAACCGAAGTCTGGTTGAAGCTGCTCGCACAATGTTGTCCTATTCTGGACTCCCACCTTCCTTCTGGGCTGAAGCTATCAGCACTGCCTTCTATACGCAGAATCGATCTTTCATTCACAAATGTTTAAATAAAACTCCATATGAACTGGCAAATGGGATTGTACCTAATATCAAATATTTTCACATATTTGGTAATAGGTGCTATGTGCTTAATGAAAAAGCTAACCTAGGAAAGTTTGCACCAAAAGCAGATGAAGCAATTTTCCTTGGTTACTCACAAGAGTCAAAAGCATATAGAGTTTTCAATCAAAGAACTAACACCGTACAAGAAAGCATAAACGTTACATTTGATGATTCATTATATCATTTCAGTTCCACCTGTACAATCCACAATCGCTTCTGAACATTTCCGTTCAGAACCGAGTTTTCAAATACAAGATACAAACATTGCAAACAGTTCAAATGATAATGATCTAGATTTTATGTTTGATATCTTTCACTCAAAATCTAATCATGTTCCAATTGTTTCCAGGACTGAACCCGTTCTTCAAGAAAGTGTTACTCTTACTCCTCCAACAGTAACAACATCAAATCCATTTTTTGATTTTCCTCTTGAAGATACAACTTCTGATTCTGTTACATGTCCTGTAGAGGTCACTCCACATATGGAATTTGAGAGTCCTCCTATTTTCGATTCAGATCCAAATCTGTCTCCAGAAGTTGAGGAACAATTACCTTCATGGGAAATCTTCTTTCCTTCGGCTTCAACTCCCAACGACCCTAAATGGACACGAAACCATCCTACAGATCAAATTATTGGCAATCCCAATGATGGTGTTCGGACAAGATCTGCAATGGCAAATGAGTGTTTGTATTCCAATTTTTTGAGTATAATTGAACCCACAAAGGTTTCAGATGCACTAGATGATCCAAAATGGTTTATCGCCATGCAAGAAGAACTAAATCAATTTGATAGACTTGCAGTCTGGCGATTAGTGCCACTTCCGTATGAAAAATCTGTTGTCGGAACAAAGTGGATATTCAAAAATAAACGGGATTCTGATGGTGTAGTAGTCCCAAACAAAGCTCGACTTGTAGCCAAAGGCTATAATAAACAAGAAGGCATCGACTTTGATGAAACGTTTGCTCCAGTCGCAAGAATTGAAGCCATACGTCTTTTTCTAGCATATGCTGCAAGTCGGCGTTTCAAAGTTTATTAGATGGATGTGAAGACTGATTTTCTAAATGGTATACTTAAGGAAGAAGTGTATGTCTCACAACCTGAAGGCTTTGTTAACCCTCGACACCCCAATCATGTATATATTTTGGATGAGGCATTGTATGGTTTAAAACAAGCACCTCGAGCTTGGTATGATGTCCTGTCCGAATATCTTCTTCAGGAGGGTTACACCAAAGGCACATCTGACACTACGCTATTCATAAAGGCCAGAGGCAAAGACAAGATTTTAGTGCAAATCTATGTTGATGACTGATATCGCTGTTTTTATATATATATTTTTACGCGATATCCGGGTATTTTTAGCCAAATATGATTCATATTATGTCAAACAGGTACTCTTTACCATTGTTTATCTATTTCAGGCTAAAATGCACAAGGCAACGTAAAGTGTGGCTTAAAAAGTCGAAGAGCCAAGGAAAAAAAATGAGTCGGGGAGATAGCGGCGCTAAAGTTAAAAGTTAGCGGCGCTAAACCCTAGTGGTTAGCGCCGCGATCGGGGAAGATAAGGGCCGGATTTTTTGATTTTCAAATATGCTACAAATCTGGGATAAAAAATAGATAGCGGCGCTAACTAATAGTTAGCGGCGCTAAGTCCTTGTTAGCGGCGCTATCTCGCAGGATCTTCCATCTATAAATAATCGCATTCCTCTCCGTTTCTGGACCCCTGGGACCACTTTCAGCCGTCATACACCCCTAGAAGAGTTCCAGAATCGATCAAGGGCAGTTTGGAGCATTACTTTGAGGATTTGAAGCTTGAAGTGAAGATTGAAGGCTTAGCATCATCAACTTTTACGGTTTATTCATTCCATTCTACCATGTTTCTGTTCTTTCATTATTTCCAGAGTATTAGAATGAACATGCTAGGCTAGATTTCGTTTTTCCTCCCTAGAGGAGATGAACCCAATAACAAGTTAATGATTTTAATGAGTTTGTGTGCTTTTAATCCATGTTAATGTTATGAATCTTTCAATCACTTATAATCCATGTTTAGATCTGTTTTTGGGTTGTTTATAATCTGAGTTTTGTTAAAAGTTTGATGACCATTCTATTTTTCATAAAGCTTAGATCTTTATTGTCTATGATCATTGGATGATATTGACTAGTGGTTGATTAATCCTAGGTTAGATAACTAAAAATTGGATCTTTTGCATGTGGTTCAACATATGATGACCTTTGTGTGTTGGTTAATGACTTGTGGCATTTAGCAACTCATTGTGGTTAAAGATTTTCATAAATCGAGTTAATTGACTAATTGGACGAATTAATTAATCCTATGACCATTAGGGTTGTTAATGAGTACAATTATAGGGTTAGATTTTCGGAACAAGAGTCTAATCAACTTTGGAATCGATATTGGTCTTAATTGTTAAATAGCACACATTCTCTGAATTATTATTGACTTGGAAAAGAGTGAAATCGAATCTAGGGAGGGAAGTCTTTCTTCATATAAGTAAAATCCGATTATTTTGCTACTTGCTTACTTTGCTTGTTTTAGTTCTTGATTAAGTTTGTGTTGGTAAGTTTGGTTCATTGGTAATCTCTAAAACTCAATAACAATTCCCTTTTTATTGCTTTATTTGTTTATTTGCTTTAGTAGTTAAATTTAGTTTAATCTCTAAATTTTTATAATTATTATCAAATCATTTCGTTCCCCTTGTGATCGACACCCGTGCTTACTGAATTTACTATAAAAACCGATTAGGTACACTTGCCTATTCGTGTCGTTTTTGGTACATTATAACACGGAATTATAAATAAAAAACTAGTACGTAAAACGAACATCAAGTTTTTGGCGCCGCTGCCGGGGAACGGTTTCATTTGAGATAATTATATTAATTTACAGTTTAAACTAGTTTTTTTTTTTTGGGCGAGTTTCGGCTCATAACAGCTTTTTCTGTTCGCTGCCTGTTATTTAGCGGCGCTAACAATTTAGGTTAGCGGCACTAATACTAACGAGTTAGCGGCGCTAACTCCGCTGACAGTTTGGTCGTTTTCGTTTTTCTTGCTTTCTTTTTCTAGATTTAACTTCTGTTTTCCAGGCCTGGTAGGTTAGTGCTCTCTTCCTTTAGACATCCTTAGGGTTTGTCTTTAGTTTATGTCCCGTGCCTCGTCTCCCGAGCTAGTCGAGCCTTTTGAAGAACCCGAGCGAGAATTTCGACGTTTGAGAAGAGCCGCACGTGAGAGAGAGCGCTTGAGAAAAATGGCTGAAGATTTGGCAAATTTGTCCCTGGAGGAGTATGCGAGTCGTCTTCGCGAAGGAAACGCCGCCGGTATTCACCGCCCTGCTATTCCCGATCAAACAAACTTTTAGATCAAGGGGCAATTTCTCCATATCTTGCGTGAAACTCCTTTCACCGGAAAGGATCACGAGGATGCCAACCAGCATGTCGAGGCCGTTCTCGAGATTGCTGATTACTTCCACATCCCAGGAGTAACCAAAGACGCCGTTATGCTGCGAGTGTTTCCGATAACACTCCAGGGCGCAGCCAAACATTGGCTAAGATCCGAGCCACCCATCCGTACATGGGACGTGCTCAAGACAAAGTTCATCAAACAATTTAGTCCTCCTTCCAAAATCGCAAAAATGAAAATGCAAATCCAGAACTTTGCACAATTGGATGATGAGACTCTCTACGACGCTTGGGATCGCTACAAGGAGATGCTCCAGAATTGTCCTCAGCATGATTTAAATGCTCACCAGGTCGTCCAGACATTCTACAACGGTATCAATGTCTGCACTAGACAGATGGTCGACTCTCAAGGACCGATACCGAAGAAAACCCCCGCACAGGGGTATGCCATCATCGAGGAGTTGGCTCAGCACTCCCATCAGTGGCACTCTGCGAGAGATTCTTCCTTTTGTAAGAAGCCGTCCTCCAATTCCAATAGCTCTGATAGCTTGGCCGCACTAAATGCCAAACTGGATACGTTGGGGCGTGATGTGAAGAAGGTTCAGCAAAATATGTGTGCCATGCAGATTGGTTGTGACAATTGCAGTGGACCACATCTCCAGAAAGATTGCCCATATGATGAAGACGGGAATCTTAAGGAGTCTGCTTGCCCTGTTTACGACAACAGGTACGACGCCCCAATTGATGAAGAACGTGCTCCCCATCACTCCTACCACAATCGTCCTTGGAAGCCCTATCCAGAGTATCGTAAAGAGATGGATGCTAAGTACAATCAGCGAGGTCCCGGGCTTTATAAAAAAGACCCACCAAGGGAGCCGGAGAAGAAGTCTGATTTCGAGAGTATGCTCTCCCGATTTGCAGCAGCATCCGAACAGAGACATAAGGAAACTGAAGAGTTAGTGAAAAGGATCGGATCATCCACTGAATCAGCGCTTAGAAATCAGCAGGCATCCATTCATAACATCGAAACCCAGGTTGGGCAGATATCTCGAGTTCTCCAGGACCGCTTTCCTGGAACTCTTCCGAGCAATACCGAAACCAACCCAAAAGCTGCCATTAATGCTGTGTCTACTAGGAGTGGTAAAACACCCCCTGATCCACGTCCTTTCGGTGCTCCCCCTGATCCACGTCCTTTCGGTGCTACCACAGTTCCTAATGTGCAGCCTCCTAAACAGCCTGAGAAGGATAAGGAGGTAACTCCTGGACCGCCTCCTGCTCCATCCACTGCTCCATCCGCTCCATCTTCCGCCCCACCTCCTGTTCCACCATACCGTCCTCCGATACCATATCCGTAGCGTCTTCGAAAAGACGAGCAAGATGAGCAGTATCAAAAGTTCTTAGAGCACCTGAAATCTTTGCACATCAACATCCCTTTTGTCGAGGCTATGGCTCAAATGCCTAAGTATGCAAAGTTCATGAAGGACCTCCTGACAAATCGAAAGAAGCTGGAGGCGGTCTCGAGCGTCACGCTCAATGATCAGTGCTCTGCAGCTATGCTGAATAAGATCCCGAAAAAGATGACTGATCCTGGGAGTCTCACCTTACTGTGCCAGTTTGGCAACTTGCCTGTTAGCCACGCATTGGCTGACTCTGGGGCAAGTGTGAATTTGATGCCCTATTCTTTCTTCGCCAAACTCGGCTTACCTGAACCGAAACCAATTCGTATGGCGATCCATCTGGCAAACAAATCTATCACTTATCCGCGAGGGATAGTGGAAGATTTGCTGGTGAAGGTCGACAAATTCATTTTCCCTGTGGACTTTATCGTTATCGATATGGAGGAGGATGACAAGGTGCCTATCATTCTAGGCAGACCTTTTCTGAGTACAGCTCGCGCTCTATTCGACATACAGGAATCTCAGCTGACACTCAGGGTAGGGACCGATGCAGTCACTTTTGGTCTCAACCACGCCATGCGTTATTCTAAGAGTTGCGATGACTCCGCATTTTTTGTTGATATTTTCGACACCATGTTCGAGAATGAGCTGGGAGGAACGAGTATGAAGGAGGCGAATGGCCAAATGCCCATTGGAGAAGGTCTCATCGACCCTGAGAGAGACCACGAGGAGTTAGTACGCATACTAACTGAAGGGCAAGGAACTGAACCTGCTGCGCAGGATTTTCAGCCGTCGCGGCGCGCGTTGCGATAAACGCGTCGCGACCACTTGAATCATCGCAAGTTGAGATCGCTGAGGAGGGAACCGATACAACACAAGAGGTTACCCCTAGTCTTACACCTCAGTCTGAACTGAAAGTGCTACCCCCGCATCTGGAGTATGCCTTTTTGGAGGAAGACTCTCAATTCCCCGTCATCATATCATCGGCCCTCTCCGAGTATGATAAAATCAAATTGGTCGATGTGCTGAAGAAAAGGAGGAATGCGATCGCCTGGTCCATCTCCGACATCAAGGGAATCAATCCGTCATTTTGTTCGCATAAAATTCTTATGGAGGATGATTCCAAACCGGTAGTTCAACCTCAGCGCCGACTGAATCCGAAAATGCAGGAGGTTGTGAAGAAAGAGGTTGTCAAACTCTTGGATGCCGGTATGATCTACCCGATTTCTGACAGCCCGTGGGTTAGCCCAATCCACGTGGTTCCGAAGAAGGGAGGAATGACAGTGGTCACGAACGAAAAGAATGAACTCATTCCTACTCGTACAGTGACCGAGTGGCGGGTATCCATCGATTATCGCCGATTGAATGATGCCACTCGAAAAGACCACTTCCCCCTGCCGTTCATTGATCAAATGCTTGAACGCCTTTCTGGTAATGCTTATTACTGTTTTCTCGACGGGTTTTCGGGTTACTTTCAGATTCCGATCAATCCCGAAGACCAGGAAAAGACGACGTTTACATGTCCTTATGGGACATTTGCTTACCGGAGGATGCCGTTTGGACTCTGCAATGCTCCAGCAACCTTCCAGCGCTGTATGACCGCCATATTCCACGATATGGTCGAGGATTTCATGGAAGTGTTCATGGATGACTTTTCAGTATTCGGTGATTCGTTCGATTCGTGTCTAGCCAATCTGGACAAAATGCTTGCCCGATGTGAAGAAACCAACCTTGTGCTGAACTGGGAAAAGTGCCATTTTATGGTACGAGAAGGTATAGTGTTGGGACACAAAGTTTCACAAGCTGGGATTGAGGTGGATCGAGCCAAAATAGATACGATATCTAAGCTACCACCACCCACTAATGTGAAAGGGGTGAGGAGTTTCTTAGGTCATGCGGGGTTCTACCGCCGTTTCATAAAGGATTTTTCCAAAATCACAAGGCCTATGACACAACTCCTTTTGAAGGATGCTAAATTCGAGTTTTCTGACGAGTGTTTAGCGGCCTTCAACACCCTAAGAGAGAAACTCACCACCGCACCAATCATGGTGGCTCCTGATTGGACCCTGCCTTTCGAACTCATGTGCGATGCTAGCGACTATGCGGTTGGTGCTGTCTTAGGTCAAAGGGTTGACAATCGGTTTCGACCAATTTGCTATGCTAGTAAAACCCTAAACCCGGCTCAAGAGAATTACACCACAACCGAGAAGGAACTCCTAGCCGTGGTTTATGCCTTTGACAAGTTTCGCTCTTACTTGGTCCTCTCCAAAACCATTGTCTTCACTGATCATGCTGCTTTGAAATACTTGTTTAGCAAACAAGACGCAAAGCCGAGGCTCATCCGATGGATCTTGCTTCTGCAAGAATTTGATATCGAGATCAGAGACAAGAAAGGGGCTGAGAATGTGGCAGCTGATCATTTATCGAGGCTGGAGAATCCGAATCTGGAGGAATTACGCGAGTCGGATATCCTTGACAATTTTCCTGACGAGTATCTGATGAGGGTATGCACCGAACCTCCTTGGTTTGCCGATTTCGTAAACTACCTTGCTGCGGGAGTTCTCATTAAGGGATTGTCACATCAGCAAAAGAAGAAATTTTTAAGTGATGTGAAATATTACCTATGGGATGACCCCTATCTGTTTCGGCACTGTGCGGATAATGTGATACGGCGGTGTATTTGGGGAGAAGAGGCGAGGGAAATACTGAGGGATTGCCACAGTGGACCCACCGGGGGACACCACGGTGCGGTCTACACCGCAAAGAAGGTATTTGAAGCCGGATTCTATTGGCCCACGATCTTTAAGGATGCACATGCTCTGGTGAAAGAGTGTGATGCATGTCAACGGGCCGGTAATATCTCTTCCAAAAATGAGATGCCTCAGCACAACATCCAAGTCTGCGAAATCTTTGATGTGTGGGGTATCGACTTCATGGGACCATTTCCTTCATCCCGAGGAAACAAATATATCTTAGTAGCCGTCGACTATGTGTCGAAGTGGGCTGAGGCTCAAGCCTTACCCACTAATGACGCACGTGTCGTGGTGAAATTCCTGAAGAAACTCTTTTCTCGGTTTGGTATCCCTAAAGCTTTAATTAGTGATAGGGGTACACATTTCGCTAACAATCAACTGGAGAAGGCTTTGCAACACCCTATCATCCTCAATCCAGTGGACAAACTGAGAATACCAACCGCGCGCTTAAACGCATTCTTGAACGGTCGGTAAACGGGAATCGTAAGGAATGGTCCGATAAACTGGATGACGCACTCTGGGCATTCCGAACAGCTTACAAGACACCTTTGTGTACCACACCTTTTCGGTTGATCTATGGTAAGGCGTGTCATCTCCCTGTGGAAGTAGAGCATCAGGCATACTGGGCACTGAAAGCTTGCCACCCCGATCTTGACAAAGCACGTGACCATCGTTTGTTGCAGCTCAACGAACTAGATGAATTGCGAAACGAAGCTTATGAGAATTCCTTGATCTATAAGGACAAAACAAAGAAATGGCACGATGCTCGGTTGAAAGGGAACAAACACTTCGAACCTGGGGATAAAGTGCTCTTGTTTAACTCCCGGTTGAAATTGTTTCCTGGTAAACTCAAAACCCGATGGTATGGACCATTCATGGTAAATAAGGTATTCCCTTATGGCACAATCGAATTACTTAATACCGAGGGAATTCCTTTCAAAGTTAATGGGCACCGAATAAAGCATTACTTGGAAGCAATGCCCGAAGAGAGGGAAGGTGAGGATATCCACCTCACCGTGCCAAACCCCTAAAGTGTGGGGTGGGAGTCCAGCTAACGACTCATCTTAAAGAAGCGCTTCGCGGGAGGCAACCCGTGTGTAGTTTAGGTTCTCTTTCCGTTCTTTCCGTTAGTTTGTTTCGTTTTCGTTCGTTGTTTCGTTTTTGTGTGTTCGTAGCCTGTTCCTCCATGTCATACTTTTCTGGTGTCTCTCTAAAAGTCATGTTCAGTTGGTCACTATCGAGAAAAGGGAGCCAAATCGTCAAAATCGAAAATCTGCTACAGTTGGGGGTTAGCGCCGCTAACATATTTTGTTTAGCGACGCTAGCGATATTGTTTTAGCGCCGCTAACGCGGGCGTCCCATTTAAAACAGTTTGACTCAGTGTTTGACCCACGCTCTCCCCACTTCATCACTCTCCCGACGCTAGCCCTCCGCTCGCGAACCACCACCGCTACTCCGCCGCCGTCCACCTATCGACCACCGTGCGACACCACCATCTCCGACGACATCTCCGATATCCAGTTCCGACTCCGACCACCATCACAAGTAAGCATTCTCGAAAAAAAAAATTAGGGTTTTTGTTCCAGAGCTTAGTTTGGTCGATTTGATTCGTATCTGAGTTTAATTCATGCTATTAGAGTCTCATCTGTCCATTGAACTTAGGAATCAGTACATCCATGCTCTGTTTATCGAAGTGCCATTGTTAGGGTTTCGGGTTTCAAACCCGAGTTAGAACTTTTGATTTTTGGGTATTTCTTTGGGTATAAGCTGAAATCTATGATATATACTCCCTAGTACTGATCTGAGCTGTTTTCCGCTACAAGTGGGGTTGATTTACCGATCTGTTGAACCCGCTACTGTTCATCGTCTTCAACACTTAGCGCCGCTAACATATCTGGTTTAGCGCAGCTAAGTCCAGAGAGTTAGCGCCGCTAAGTCCTTTCCTGTTTTCTTTTTCTCTGTCAGCCTAGACCATTCGCGTTATGCTTATATTTTTGGGTCGTATCTGCGTACTGATTTAGGTTCTATAATTTCTGCAGATTATGGCTGCACGCGGTAGAGGACAGCGAGGTAGGCAGCCAGCTTCCGAGGTGCCAGCTCCTCCAGATCCCCCGGTTCACCATCCTTGGTTAGTCTTCCCGGACACCCTCTCATCCAGAGTCCGCCTCGACTTTACGACACGACTGGCATCCCTCCTACCGAAGGAGGTCGACCTCCCACATGCGCTTGATTGGGAGATGATCGAGAGCGTAGGGTTGACTGTTCCCCTTTGCGCCTTCCTGCGCCAGGATATCCGAGGGGATGACGGAGAGCCCATTTTCATCTGTCGGGCTTGGGAGAGGCTCTTTCGCACGCATGAGCCGGTGTATAGGGAACTGTGTCTGGAGTTCTTTGCCACCGTCCGGTTCAACACCACCGTCGACGACATTCATGACCGGAGGTTTCTGACATTCCGCCTTGGAGGCCAGAGTCGCGAGTGCGATCTGGTCGAGTTTAGCCACCGCATGGGTTTATACACTGAAGAGGAGATAGAGAGCCCTTACTTCGCCAATTTCATGGCAGCATGCGAGCGGGTGGCACCGGAGAGATACGGGGTCGCTGAGTTCTGGGCTACCATAGCCCAAGGTGATTATAACCCACAGCGGGCGATAGAGAGCAGCATTCGCCAGCCGGTGCACCGTCTTATCCACCGCCTCATCAGTACCACCATTGCTTATCGCCGCGGCGGCGAGAAGGTCACCGGTGTTGACCTAATTTACATGTTCGCCATTTTAGACCCAGAGTTCCTCTTGGATATTCCTCATCATTTAGCATTCTATCTTGCTAGGCGGGCTGTTGGGAACAAACAGGCCAGCCCCATATGTGGTGGCCAGTTTGTCACCGTACTTGCGCGATCTTATGGACTCCTTACTGAGCAAGAGGAGGGACGCCTGGTGCGGGTCGAGTCTAAGATCATCGGAGCTGCGTTTCTAGAGACTATGCGCGTTATTGAGCAGCTGCCGACCGGGCGTTACAGAGTTGTTCCGTATGTTGTACAGGCGGAGGCCCAAGCAGGAGAGGGTGCTAGAGTAGAGCCCGAGGTTGCTCAGGAGCAACCTGCGAGGCAGGTGCGCCGTAGGAGACGAGCACCAGAGCAGGCTGAGGATGATAGCCTCCACAGCCGAGTGGATTGGTTAGAACATAATGTTGCCCAGGTAGGTCAGTACTTGGATGATGTGAGGACCCATCAGCGTCTCCTTACGGCGTACATACAGGCCATGGGTGCCGGCCTATCTGGTATTGTAGAGAGCGCAGGGGGCAACCCACTTCCCCTGCCTGATTTGCCGCCTATGTATCCAGATTGGAGGACGCGCACTACATTGCCTGATCCAGACATGGCAGGACCATCTGGGCATGGAGGGCACGAGTCCAGTGATGATGATGATGATGCTTGATGCTTTCACTCTGATCTTTTATATTTTGATGTATTCATAAATTTAAACTTTGATGTATATATCTCTTTTGATGTTATGATACTTGTCTGATCTTTGCTCTGAGTTGTTTATTTTTCAGTGGTTGTTTGGTTGATGTATGGAGTACATGCTTATATGCTGGCAGTCAGTTCAACGAAATTCTTTATTGCTCCGTTTGCCGTGTTGATACCCAGGGAGTTTATTTCTAATCTTTTTCTACCTTAGTGTTTGATTTTGTGTACAATGGGGACATTGTACAATTTAAGTGTGGGGTAGGGGGTAGAAAAGATTCCTAGCTTGAACCTAATTTGTCCTTGATTAAATTATGATGGTATTTGGGCTATAATTTTAAAAAAATTTAATGTCATTCAAGTAAATGTTAAGTATTGGTTGTAGGTGTCAAATGTTTGATTTGTGAACAAGTTCAGAGGTTATACTTAGTGTTTATGCATAGTATTTAGTGGCTTTTCGCCATTCCAGAGAAAGTTCCATTTATGGTAACCAACTTTTAATTTTTGAATCTAAATAAATGGTTAAGCCTTTTCTGAATCTAAGCTCGAAAAAAATAGACTGAGTGTGAATTTCCTCTTTTACTAATCATATGCCTGCTATTTTGAGAAAATTGAGAAAAATAAAAATAAAAATAAAGCAACAATAAAGCCAAAAGGCTAGTCTATAAGTCATTCATGTGGCCTTTGGGACTCGAACAAGTAAGCTCTGAGGGGTGTTCTACACCTAATCACCTAAAGCCAACTGGTTTGGGATCGGTTGGGCAGAAAGTTTGCTACATGGGTTCCATCGAAAGTCATAGGCTTATATGAGCAATAATAAAAGCATGTGCCAAGTAGAATTGAGAAATCTGCGATAAGTCTTGAGGTTGGGGGATTCTAAAGGGGTAAATTAGCCATAAAAGATTCATTAATTAAGGGTTGGTTATTTATAAAAAGAGAATGCATTTGGAATGGTAAGAAGTTAGAGAGGACCGCAACACGGGTATATGCATAAATCTAGGTGTAGTCGATGACTTGTTTCTAATCAAACGTATTGACATTTTTCAGCTGTATTTAGTATTTATCAGAATGATGTTATTTATTTGAATGCCTTAGCCTGGATAAAATTATGATTTGCTTGAGGACAAGCAAAGTTCAAGTGTGGGGTATTTTGATATCGCTGTTTTTATATATATATTTTTACGCGATATCCGGGTATTTTTAGCCAAATATGATTCATATTATGTCAAACAGGTACTCTTTACCATTGTTTATCTATTTCAGGCTAAAATGCACAAGGCAACGTAAAGTGTGGCTTAAAAAGTCGAAGAGCCAAGGAAAAAAAATGAGTCGGGGAGATAGCGGCGCTAAAGTTAAAAGTTAGCAGCGCTAAACCCTAGTGGTTAGCGCCGCGATCGGGGAAGATAAGGGCCGGATTTTTTGATTTTCAAATATGCTACAAATCTGGGATAAAAAATAGATAGCGGCGCTAACTAATAGTTAGCGGCGCTAAGTCCTTGTTAGCGGCGCTATCTCGCAGGATCTTCCATCTATAAATAATCGCATTCCTCTCCGTTTCTGGACCCCTGGGACCACTTTCAGCCGTCATACACCCCTAGAAGAGTTCCAGAATCGATCAAGGGCAGTTTGGAGCATTACTTTGAGGATTTGAAGCTTGAAGTGAAGATTGAAGGCTTAGCATCATCAACTTTTACGGTTTATTCATTCCATTCTACCATGTTTCTGTTCTTTCATTATTTCCAGAGTATTAGAATGAACATGCTAGGCTAGATTTCGTTTTTCCTCCCTAGAGGAGATGAACCCAATAACAAGTTAATGATTTTAATGAGTTTGTGTGCTTTTAATCCATGTTAATGTTATGAATCTTTCAATCACTTATAATCCATGTTTAGATCTGTTTTTGGGTTGTTTATAATCTGAGTTTTGTTAAAAGTTTGATGACCATTCTATTTTTCATAAAGCTTAGATCTTTATTGTCTATGATCATTGGATGATATTGACTAGTGGTTGATTAATCCTAGGTTAGATAACTAAAAATTGGATCTTTTGCATGTGGTTCAACATATGATGACCTTTGTGTGTTGGTTAATGACTTGTGGCATTTAGCAACTCATTGTGGTTAAAGATTTTCATAAATCGAGTTAATTGACTAATTGGACGAATTAATTAATCCTATGACCATTAGGGTTGTTAATGAGTACAATTATAGGGTTAGATTTTCGGAACAAGAGTCTAATCAACTTTGGAATCGATATTGGTCTTAATTGTTAAATAGCACACATTCTCTGAATTATTATTGACTTGGAAAAGAGTGAAATCGAATCTAGGGAGGGAAGTCTTTCTTCATATAAGTAAAATCCGATTATTTTGCTACTTGCTTACTTTGCTTGTTTTAGTTCTTGATTAAGTTTGTGTTGGTAAGTTTGGTTCATTGGTAATCTCTAAAACTCAATAACAATTCCCTTTTTATTGCTTTATTTGTTTATTTGCTTTAGTAGTTAAATTTAGTTTAATCTCTAAATTTTTATAATTATTATCAAATCATTTCGTTCCCCTTGTGATCGACACCCGTGCTTACTGAATTTACTATAAAAACCGATTAGGTACACTTGCCTATTCGTGTCGTTTTTGGTACATTATAACACGGAATTATAAATAAAAAACTAGTACGTAAAACGAACATCAATGACATTATATTTGGCTCAACCAATCCCAAGTATAGTGATGAATTCACAAAGACAATGGCGAATAGATTTCAGATGAGCATGATGGGGGAAATGTCATTTTTCCTTGGTCTTCAAGTAAAACAACTGAGCAATGGTATTTTTATCAGTCAATCAAAATACATCAAAGACTTGCTCAAAAAGTATTACATGCTCACCTGCTCATCACTGTCAACTCCTATGGCTGCCAAAACAAAGTTATCTGCTGATCTAGCTGGTCCAACTGCAGATCAGAAGACATATAGGGGAATGATAGGTTCATTACTGTACTTGACGGCGAGCAGACCTGACATTATGTTTTCAACTTGCTTATGTGCTCGATTCCAGGCCAATCCTAGAGAGTCGCATCTACTAGCAGTCAAGCGGATTTTTCGATATCTCAAAGGAACTATGGACCTAGGTTTGTGGTATCCTCGAGACTCAAATCTTGATTTGCATGCGTATTCTGATTCGGACTATGCCAGGTGCATGATAGATCGAAAGAGTACATCTGGCAGTGCGCATTTCTTGGGGGATCGGTTAGTCTGCTGGGCTTCGAAGAACCAGAACTGTGTCTCTACATCCACTGCTGAAGCTGAATATGTTGCAACTGCAATGTGCTATTCGCAAGGTTTGTGGATCCGGACACAATTATCAGATTTTGGCCTACAGTATGACAAGATTCCTCTGTTCTGTGACTCGCATCTGCCATTGCCATTTCATGTAATCCGGTACACCATTCTAAAACCAAACACATTGACATCGGATATCACTTTATTAAGGATAATGTGGAAAAAGGACTCATTGAACTTCAGTATGTTCATATTGATAATCAGTTGGCTGACATATTTACTAAACCATTGGACGAATCTCATTTCAATGATCTAGCCTCTAAGCTTGGCATGCTTAATATGCATGTATGACATACTCCTTATACTTTTTCCTTATGCTTAATATGAATTGGTATTACACAGTTTGTTCGTTTTGTAGGTCTTTGTTCCAGAAAACAAGGGGGAGTATCTATATCTTTACACATACTGGCTATGTGTCGGGGGAGAAATATAGATCTAGTCTCAAAGCTGATCTTTCCCTAAATCTTAAAAAAAAATCGAAGAGCATTCGAACTGAGAAAATTTGCATGCAAATTCAAAGTTTAAGTGCAATTCGCATGCGAATCTCTCACACTGACTCATTGGCATTCGAATTTTTCAAATCAAGGGGTTTCATGTGGTCCTCTGTTGGCCATGTAATCGCATGCGATTCTTAAAATTCGCATGCGAACTTAAAACACACGTACACGGTTTCTAATGCCTTCACATTTTGCCACGTGGTTACATTCGCATGCGAATTCATCACTGAGACACATTTGCATGCGAACCATTCAATATCCCACATTCGCATGCCTATCCTTCCCTTAGCAAAATTCGCATGCGAATCCTTCTCATCACAATATTCGCATGCGAATTCAAAATTCGCATGCGAATCCTCACGGTTACCAAGACCGTCACCGCCTTAAAAGGACCAATATCTACCTGACACGTGTCTCATTCGTACACATTTTTTCACAAAACCCCATCTTCTTCGGTTTTTCATCCATGCAACTTCGAATTTCTCTCTCACCGCCATTGTTACTCAAACTTTCAAAATACCTTGAACCTTTGTCAAAATTTAAAATGTTTACATCATTCGCATCGTATTCACAAGATAAATGGCTAACATGGATGGTGACTCCACATCACATGTTCATTCTGTGGCTCCTACCCAGCCTGCCCAAAACCCAAAACCCGATGAGCTTTTAATGCCTAGGGCAGAATTCCTATCTGTCACATCTCATGAAAACAACCAGTTTATAGACCTAGCCATCCTGAAAAACCCTAACCACCCAATTCTTACTGAAATCCTTCGTGTCCATCCTCTGAATCATGCCCTTACATATAATCCTACTACCACTGGTACTCATGTTCCAGAAGTGTATGCACAACAATTTTGGAAAACCTGCTATATCCATACCAATCGTTCTGAAAATCTTTCCATTAGGGTTGAGGTTGATGATTTTCGCCTTGTTATCACAGTAGATAGACTCAAGGAGATTTTTCACCTTCCTACAGCTGATAGCCGACCACCCGCAACTGATTTTGATCCACTTCCTGATGATGAACTGTGCCTAGCTGCTATTCAATCCTTTGGTTACTCTGGTCCATTGGAAAAGAAAATTCAATTCAGGAGAAATAACATGTTCATGACAATCTTGCAGAAATGCTTAACTGCCAAACACACGGGATATGAGCATCTAACAGAAAATCAAATGAGGACTTTCGTTGCTGTTGGCAATCACCTTCATGTGGATTATGCTTAATTACTCTTCAATGATCTCAAAATCACAATTACACAAAAAAAAACAGTTATAAAACTTGACATTCAGCACGTCATGGATGAAAACCTTGACATTCCTCGACGAGTAGGTTCGCCTTCTATTGCCCCCAAAGCTTTTAATGTTATAAAACCTGCTATTCATGTTCCATTACCAGATCCTCAACCATTTCCTGTTTCCTTGCTGGATCTTTGTGCGCAAAATGACATACTAGTCACATATAGGACGAATGTAGGAATTCCTCCCCTGGTTAGACCAGAGCCGGTCCTACCTTCCCAGGGAGAAGTAGCACCTCGTGAGGAAATAGAGGATAGGACTCAGTTATCTACGGGAGATGCTGAGAGGGCTGTGCAGAGAGAAAATCTCGAGAGGGGTGGTGAAGTTGGTTAGGTAGATACACATAGAGAGGGAGCAGCTACATTTGATCCAGCTGATATTCTTGACAATGTTGAGTCTCTAACTGTTCCAGCCAATGATCAATCTGATGTATCCACTGAATAAGTCAATCTTTCCAGCTCAGATTCTGATAGTACAGCTTCCGTCTCAAACACTGTCACTACACCTCCTGTTCATATTTTGTCATCTCCTGTCCGCACCCCTGAAATTCCTATCACTCATACATCAGACAGTACTCCTTCCTATATGAGATTAACTGATCCTACTGAACAATCACCCTTTGTGAATGCTCTAGGTCTGAATATCATTTTAAATCCAACTCCCTCACAAGTGATAGTACCACAATTCACTCCGATAGTTCAACTTGCTCCTTAGCATGATCATGTACCATCTTTTGAAATTGCTTCTGTTTCAACTGACACTTCACTATTATCTCCAAATCATTATGCTGGTTATGTAAATGAAGAAGAAGATGATGTGAGTAGTAGTTATGTGAGAAAAGAAAATGAGAGAGTTGAGAGTTCACCACACCAAGAAAGCCGGGCAACCACATCTACTATTAGACCTGACACTGTTAGGTCTGATATTGAAATATACACGGCTATCCCAACCGTGCACATTCAAACCCCACCCAGCCACTTAGCAGGTCCTCAAAGACCTTCTATTTCATTGCACAGGGATTTTGCACATAATCTACGACCATCTCCCTCGGCGATGGGACGTATTGAAACTAGAGGACAGCATCCCTCGTCCTTGCACAGTCTTTCAGAGCACATTGATTATCCGCGGATATCCGTATTTCTTGATAGACACAAAGACACAATTGAAGCACTGGTTATACTGATCAAAAGTGTTCCCAAAACATCCCTAGGTAATACTATTGATAGTATTATTCGAGGATGGGATGGAAATCCTGCTGGAGTCAACCCCTCCACAGCTCCTTTAGGTGGCCCAGCCTCTGTGGTAGGACCCTCAACGGATATCTCACGTGATACCCGGTATGTTACACAGTCCGAGCTTAACGATGCTATTAATCAAGTTGTGGCTCCTTTATTGGCAAAACTGGCTTCTATTGACTCCAAACTTGACAGGTGGTTCTCTGATGTTAATGCAAAATTCTCTGAGATCTCTGAAAGGTTGCGAGCAGTGGATGTTGCTTGCAAAACTCAAGCGGGTACCCAAAAGCAGAGACGTGACGATCCTGATCCAGATGATCGCCCTGAGGGGGAGACACGGAGAAGGCTGTACATGAGTTCGAAGGATATTGTATCATTCACTCCGTTGAGTCAAAATTTTACAGGAGAAGGGGGAAGTGGAGGTCAAGATAGGGATACTCAGGCCGATGATGTTCTTAAACAACAGATGGTTATCTTTGAACAGAGATCTAATGTACATGAACAGGGGGAGATAGAACTAAACATTGAACAAACTGAAGAGGTAACTCTTGAATCAGATACAGAGAATGTACAGGATTGGTATGGTGATGCTGGGATTGGAATGGAAGCTAATGAAAGTTCTAATGAAATTGATAAAGAAATTGATGAGTATGTTACATCTGTAACAAATCCTGAAACTCAAATACACAAGTTGTTAGAAGGTTTGAAGATTATCTAGAACCAGCTGAGATTGAGAAACAAAGAAAAGGGAAGCAAAAGATGACTAGAGCTAAAAAGAAAACTTTTGATGTTTCAAAAGTTCTAAGTAGGGTAAACTTTGAAGTCCATTCTGTTTTTCCACCCCCAACAGGACAGTTTCAAACATCTGCTGCAGATCTACTTAGACAAAAACAACAAGAAGAAGCAGCCAGAGAGTTTGTCAGAAATACTGAATGGCCAGTGCCTCCAAATGTATTCGTGCCTCCTGCTTCTTCAGTGTATACAGGTACTCCGTCTCTTGACAGAAGCAACATGTTTACGAGACTTGCAAGATTAAATCCAATCTGGAGGGATTATTCAGTGAATGGTCCATATCTCGAAGACAGAATTCAAGAAATTTATGTGAATGAAATTGAAACAAGGACACCTCCAGAGTTGAGACATTTAAATGAAAGTCAAGTAATAAGATATCAACACATGTTGGAAAGATTCAGAACTCCAAAAGATCAGATCATCTCAGAATACCCGATAACAAAACTTCTCAATATCTACAGTGATGATGGATTTGGTCATACCATTGTTTGGTTCGAAGTAGAAAGGGAAAATGGTCGGAAGTTTACATTCAATGAGGCAGATCTAAGATATATTCAACTTCACGACATCAACTTCATCTATTTGTATCTGTCGGAAAAACACGGAAAGAAACCAAATGAGGTGTTTGGCCGTTCTGCATTGATGAAGTATATGAGAAAGTTAATGGAGTTTATTGAAGAGCATGATATGCAACTGGCAGCTGAAAATAATCTTGAAAAAGTTAATGTACTGAAACCTCAACAGAATCATCCTAACTTGGATCAGATGGATTTATTAACTTTAGTTGATGCTGACCACAAGTTCTTCAATGGTGAACCACGTGTCGTCTTCAGAAATTCAGGAAAAGAGAAAACATTTGTTCGTATGTATGATCTCTTGGGTTATTCAGACGGCACGCTGAGAATCTTATATAATAGTCTTGAAATGAAGAACGAAAATGCTAGAGCTTCCATCACTGATAAAGAGAGACAACTTGTTTGGCTTCATATTGAAAAACTTAAGAAAACACTGGAGAGCAGGAGGATCATCCGCAAATGGCAAAGTTATTTTGGATTACGCAATGCTGTACCATAATTGTTTTTATCTTATGTAATTCAAAATATTTGTAATAGGCACACTCCTCACTTAGGGGGAGATTGTTAGAACTCAAAAAGTGAGGGTGTGTTATGTAACTTTCCCAAGGCTATATATGGCCTTGGTGCGATTATCAATACAAGCTTTGCATTCATATTCTCACAAATATCAAGGTGTTTGTGTGTGTTCTTATTGCCATTCGCATTGCTTCATCCGTAAAGGGACAAACACACGCGCATTACCAAACCCCTTTGATAATCGATACAAGCAGAAGCACAATATTGCTTAATGTTCCCAAGAGTAAAACATACCAAAACATGACTAAAACATACTCAAGCCAAGTTCATGCAGACTTTAGTATGAAATTCATCACTAGACTGCCACTATAGCTCAGTAAACGAACCATCCACGATGTCATCCGTGTGTACTCTGACATTGATCATATCCCTACTGCAACCAACCACTTCCAAAGTGTGCGTTGATGGGATTTCGATCATTTGTCCAAGCGGTTATACCTTCATTGTTTCAAAAGAACCCAACAAGATAAACAACGCTTGGGTCTCAAATATAATGTGCATAAGCCATCGTACTCTCATTGTCTCAAAAGATCTCAATAGAGTCAGCGATGCTTAGATCTCAATGATCATATCCCTATTACAACCAACCACTTCCAAAATGTGCGTTGATGGGATTTTGATCATTTGTCCAAGCAGTTATACCTTCATTGTTTCAATAGAACCCAATAAGGCAAACAATGCTCGGTTCTCTTAATTTAACGTGTATAAGCCATCGTACCCTCATTGTCTCAAAAGATCTAATAGAGTCAGCGATGCTTTAAGAAACATGTAAATTAACAACACCATATTTTGAAAAGGATCACAAACCCCAATCAAGATCGGCGGTTATCCTTTAAAGTAGAAGTCATCACAAGAGTAACAACTCACTTTAAGCTTCTTCTAATTACACACCACAAGAACATATACTCATATTTCTTGTATTCCATAAACTTCTATGAATATCCCATATTTATTATGGACGTATAATTCTTAATTTACGCTTCTATCCAAGCTAAATTAAGACATTATCTCCAAAAATATAGTATGTTCTAGACATACAAAATAGGATTACAACAGCGCTCCCACTAGCTCTGGCATCTATCCAATTTTCATCATTGCTTACTAAAAACTCAAACACTTGATTTTCTTAGCAAAGATTCCAAAACTTAGATTTATTCTAAGCCCAAAAGGACTCCATATTTGTAGACTTCATAAGGATACTCAGGATGTAAAAGACCCTCGGACAGTGTTGTGAGTATTTCCTCATAAATATTCCTATAACGGAATGCGGTCTTTGCATTATACTGCCATAAAACGGCATAAGCATCCGCTTAAACTTCAACATAACTACTGGGAGAATGTCTTCATATGATTCCTACCCAATGGTTAATCATCATGAAACCATTTCCTACCAGTCAGTATTTGAAGTTATCTACAAACTTATCCATGCAGATCTCATTCCCGAAAGATCTATTTACACCATCAGGTCAAAACCTAGGTGTTGGTTAACCAAGTTCAAAACTTGAAAATCCATCATGGAATGTATCTTATGTTATTACACTCCTCTTCTTAGCAGACTTAAGAGCCCACTACAGCTTCCGGTAGTTGATGCATACATCACGTATCATCAATAAGTCATCATCCTCAGATATAATAAATTATACCCTTCTGGACTTATGACGACTCTTACCAGACATATGAAGAAGTAATAACTTTATGCCAGATACTCCAACATAGCCATGTTGAGTTTCAATCATTTCTGATCGAATGCTGGTGTCAACATCAGGCCTTTTATCTAAATCTCACGTTCTTCCACTAGAATGCTTCAGTTATTCATTTCCCTTTTCGAGCAACCGAACCCGGTTCTCAAAAGGATATGAAATGAATATCTGGAACTCAGAAGAACTATTAAATACATTATCATCATCTAAGTTCATCTATCTCCCACTAAATATAGACTGGATAACTCTGATCTATGAGATAGACAAGCAAAGAACTTTTTCTAGTCAAATCTCTTCAGATGCTAATTCGACCATCTTTGTTGATTTAAAACAAGAACATTGCCCGCCACTACTCAAGTACACCTATCCAGCAGGTTACTTAAGTTTAAGCCATCAAGTCGGAACCATATCCAATATGTTCCATTTCTCCACTTAGCGATCCATATAAAACATGTATCCTAGAAAAAGTGAATTATAAGGCAACCTCACAATTCTTATGATGGCTTAGAAAGTTAGAATGTAGATGCTCAACATCTCACAAGATTTGAGTATCTTTATTCCTTTTTGCCCTCATTATCATCAAATTTGTTAAGGGTGAGTCTTGAACACCTCACAGGTTTCAGACATTCGTCTAATAAATTAGACTTACTCATTCCTTCTACCATCATCGGTAAAGGTAACAAATCATATATAGTTAATCCTTATGATTTTGCTTGAACGGTCTTTACACCAACGTGCAAACTAAATCCAACAAGCTTTTATTCCTCTCACATTCACAAGTGAAGGATATGTTTGTTATTTAGCCTTATAAGCAATATTTGCAATCAACAATTGACCCATGGTCAAAAGGTTCCAAGTTCCTAACCACATGGAGCTTGGTGATGCAAGTCTTGTTTATATGGTTAAATCAACTATTTCATAAGGATAACAATTCCATAATCATTCATAATCATTCCATTACTTCCTTAAGCAAAAGCTTATCATAAATGCCAAGACATGAATAAACTTTGAAATAAATCTCGAAAACCCACAATAACATAATTCAAAGTAATATTCATCGTCATCACAGGCATAAAAGATACAATGCTTCTTGCCACGTAGGGCGTAAGACAAAGATCTAAATGAAGTAATAGTATAGCTGGATGGAATGGCAAGATTCTTCTTCCAATCCTTTTAGTTAGAGACAACCACCATGTTTCCCTCTCTAAGGTCCAGCTCTCCATGCATCCATTACCTACTCCTGATAAACACCTGCACTTTACAACAAACAAGTTTGTGACAAACGTGAGTGTTTTGACTAGCGTTCAAAAACCCAGTCTTTAGAAGTAGAAGATCAATGGAGTTTGATCATGAATGTACCTGAAGATGATGAACTAACGTTCTTCCGCTTTAGGATACTTAGCTCTTTCAGGCAATTAGGGCAGGCGTGACGGCGCCAATTTCCAATTTCTCCGCAAAAGTAGCAAACTACCCCATGTGGCGCATCATCTTGAGGCACAATATCATTATCCTCCGACTCCACAGTTACGGATGGCCCAGTCATACAAGGCTTTCCTTTTGAGGTCAGTTTCTCCTTCTTGCTTACTTGTTTCCTAGTAGCCATAGTGGATGTGGACGAGGCACGATTCTTCTCAACCATGTAAGACTGAACAGCCTTCAGGGTGTCTTGAAGTTCGATCAAGGATTTATCCAAATTGTCTTTGAGATAGTTCTTGACAAACTTCTCATAAGACGCGGGCAGGGACTGGAGGATCATATCCACCGCAATTTCCCTCCCTATTGGAAGTCCAAGTCTCTCCAATTGGTCCATGTATCCCTTCATCATAAGGAAATGGACACTTACATCCTCACCTTCCTGCATCCTACAACCGACCAAAGCCTTTATACACTCAAACCGTTCTTATCTAACCTGCTGTGGAAACATATCCTTTAGCCGGTTTATCATGTCATACGCACTCAATTGCTCAAGCTGCTGACGCAACTCAAAGCTCATAGTTGATAACATGAGACAAGAAATATCTTGTGTATCTCTAAAACGCTTCTCAAAAGCGCATTGAGTGGCCCAGTTCGCGTTGGTAGCAGGTGGCTCCGGAAAGGGTTCCTCAAGGATGTGCAACTTTGACTCGTGACGGAGGACAATCCTCAATACACGATACCAGTCAGCGAAGTTCACTCCTATGAGTCTCTCCCTTTCTAGGAATAATCGAAGTTTAAAGTTTGGTGTGGTGTCGTTAATGTTTGCCATCTATAAAAGAGTACACGTTTTAGTTAGTTTCGATATAATCCTCGTTAAAATAATTACCCAGCTGATTTAAGAAAACCAAATTATCTTAACAAGGGCTAAGAACCTTATTTCACCCCCAATCCATGACGGGTTTGCCGCGGATCACTTCATGGAGCTATTTAGGCCGGTAAACGCTTTACCAATTGCAATCCGAGATTACAACTCTTAGACACTTGCGGGATCCTAGGTACTCGTAGCACCCATTTGGCATGTTTGATCCCTTCCCTCACCTATTCCTCATTAATCTGCTTTGATAGCTCGGCTAGAGCTCGACAACTACCAAGGCGTATTAAGTCATGGAATTGTAAATCGACCGTCAAGATACACGGTGGTACTCTAGCCCAATGACCGGCTCGGCTAAAGCTCGACAACCGACCCTTGCGAGTTGCCACACGCACCTTTCACACAGTTATGCAAAACCAACCTCGGCTAAAGCTCGACGACCGATCTTGTTTCACTAGATTCGGGTGGTGTCATCTTACGGGAGGCGAGTGATTTACATTTTTAGAAAAACAGGTTTTAGTTTTTCAAGTGGTCTTGTGGCGCGCGAGGTTTGTAAACCAATTCAAAACTCTTGGTTTTATTATTTTGAAAAATTTTCAAGTGAGCGAAGAACTAAACAACCACGCAAGAAAATAAACAAAACAACAACCACACACAAGTTATATCCGGTAACATGCCCCTAAACCCTATGCGCTTTCCCCGTGAGCCAAACGAGGAAAGCAAGGCCAAACTAAGGATACAACCACTTGGCCCAGCTGGAAGTGCTCCCACTGAATCCGTCATCTCCAATGAACCTCCGGATCCACCAATAGCCGAGACGTCTCCTCCACGACTCTCGATGGTTGTCTTCGGTCTTCTTTTACAAATACATACAAAATATTTGAAAAGAAACGGCGTGCAAGCCGCGAAATGCTAATCTAAGCTAATCTAACAATTACAGAGAATAGCAACCGGCATGCAAGCCAAAATCAAGTACAAAATACAAGACCGAATAAATTTAATTATTACAAACCAATTGTGGTACAAACCACCAAATGAATGAATAATCAAATACAACCAAACAACCAACACATGGGTCTAATGGGCAAGGCATTACCGGATCAAACAACAACCACAAAAAAACAACACGGTGTGCCACAACAAAACCGTGTAGAAAAATCCAACTAGATTTGTTCCTAAACAACCTAAAACACTCAAGGCACAAGTGAACAAATCTTTTACGTATGCATTAGGAATCCCAAACACTTTGAAAAACCATATTCATACATACACAACACAAGTATATGCACGTGCGCGTTATCATGCCAAAACCGCCCGATACATATAAATATGCGAGTTAGGATATTATGGGGCTTTTCAAGTCCAAACAACTTTGGACGGATTCTGGAAAAACAGAATCGAGAAGAGGCTAAAACCGAAAAATTATTTTTCTTTTTAAAAATTGCAACTAAAAGAAACAAAAGAAGGCAGAAAATACCTCCTTACCTTCTGAAAATCGGCTGTAGCAAAGCAAACAACGGGATAAACGAGAGATCCAAGTGTATCTCCTCTATTGCTAGTCCCACCAAGGTCCACTTGATCCCCGTATGCTAGTACCCCTTCCGGTGAACGTCCTATGCGACTCCACCTTCTGGAACAGCCCTTAGATGGTCTCCTCTTGCACCAAAAACACTCAACACACTCAAGATCTTACTCACTTAGTGTATATCTTGTGTCTTTCTCATGTAGTACCAAGAGATAATGTTGAGAGAGAGTCTAGTGAGAGAAAGTGAAATCTCATGCAAATTCAATCTGATCCAGACCCCAAAGAACTCATCTTGGCCGGATTAGAAGTGGTATCCTATTGGACCACAAGATGGCCCAATCAGAATTAACGATTTCATGCAGAAAGACCTTCACGGCCTCTCACGGCCCGTGAAGAGCCCGTGAAGACTAAATGCTCCACGATTGGCCATAGTCCTTCACGGGCCGTGCCGCGTTCGAGTGACTCGTGAGGGCGTCATCCTCTACGATCCCTTCACGACCTCTCATGACCCGTGAAGACTCCACGAGCCATATGAGAGTCGTTGAGTCAAACGTGAGGGCGGTAGGCTTCACAACCCGTGGAGCATCCCTCACCGCCGTGAAGCCCCAAAATCAAAGAATTTTTTTTTGGACCTTCTCTCTTTATCAGTAAGCTGTCGGGATCAATCCTTGGTGTGTGACCCAATAGGCTCGCACTTCATCAGCAGTAACACCAATGTACTTGTGTCAGTGGGCAGACTCCAACAATCACTGAATCCGAGAAAACTCTCGGAATGTCAAATTCCGAGATAATCAGAGATTCCGAGAGAATCTAAGATTCCTAGAAAACACTTGTTTGTTTTGCAAATGATGAAAACTCTCGGAATGTTGAATTCCGAGATATTCATAACAGTTTATGAACACAATCAAACCCAGATTTTGAAACCCATGATTTTCAACATACAAACCAAAGACAATTATACCCTTTGTCATTCTAAGCATTTTTAACTCTACACTTATCCCCATCAGAGTTCATTTAACATGATTAAGTCCCAAAACTAAAACCCGTAACCCAGATACATAAAAACTAGAAGAACAGATTCTCAAATCATACTCAAATAGATGTAAATGATGAAAATCTAAGCATGGCAACACATGTAACATGGTATCTAAGCATATCAGTGTTATCAACAAGCCAAATAACAACAAATAACCACTAAATCGACCTAAAGAATAATCGACAGTAAGGGTTTTCTGATGCTTAGATCTAAAATACACAAATATCTAAGATGATAGGAGGTAAGAAAAATGAATTGTACCATGAGAATCGCAACTGAAAACCGATCTAGATCTGATAAACTTGAAGAAATCCAAAGCTTTTTGAAATTTTGATTGTACAGAGAGATTTGGTCAATTTTGAAAGAGAAAACCGAGAAAAAGTCAAAATTCCGAGAGTTTGAAGCTTATAAACACATATGAACTCTCGGATTCCGAGAAAATGTGTTGGAATGAATGAATTGAGATCCACTTGAAGGGTTTTGATCTGAACAAACCACCTAATGACACAAACTGGTCAAACCTGGTTTAATTCTACTGGTTCAATCCTAAAAGCGGAACTGGATTGAACTCAACTCTCTAAACCCCAAAAGGGTTAGGATCTTAAAACTAATGATCAACATAGTTTCTAATAAACAAACAATCCATAGATAAGGTTATAAAAATATACCTGATCAGAAAACAATGGGATTAAATGGACCTAAGCCCGTTTAATTAAAAGCCCACTGGTTTTAATTAAAACTTTCAATCTTCTCGCTTTGACCCCCTGGACTTTTACTAGTTAATTAATTAACTGGTCCGTTAAATATTAAAACTTAATATTTAATTCTCTTTAAATAATAAATAACTATTTATTATTTATTTCCTTTCTAATAATTAATACAAACTGATTAATTATTTATTTCTCTCTTTTCAATAATTAATACTTACTGATTAATTATTTACTTTTCTCTTTAATAATTAATCCAACTGATTAATTATTTCCACACAAATTTATGGTGAAATCCAACTGTTCTGATTTGGGTGTGTAGCAGTGTGACCCTTTAGTCTCTTATAACATTGGATACAATGTGCCCATTAATTATCTTTGTACATAATCTAGCAGACTCCCACTTGTGCAAAATAAGTAATAGTTACTGCACATTGTTAGCCTAAGGAGGTCCCTAGCCAGACACTTAGGGTAACCAGGTTATAAGAACTCTTATACCCCAAAGTAACTTGTGATAAAACTTCATAAGCAACCTGCTTAGAAGTAACCTGTTATAAACTAGCTGTTTACAAACTAAACTATCATAAACTCCCTGTTCATGAATGGGTACGTTTTTATATATACATACATGCATATATATAGGTTTGTCCCTTGCAGCGCGATATTTCAATTTTGAGCATGAGCATGGAGAAAGTCAACTCAGAGACTCAAAAATTGGTTCATGACATACTTGATTTCAAAACTGCGTGATAAACGACAAAGAACATATCAGTTCATTTGGGCATGGTCGTGCACTTACCAGTTTCTCTAATCAGTCAAGGGGCCCGGAAATATCTCTCCTAAAAATAAGTTGCAATTACCATCTTGCATATTTGCATTTGGAAATACGGCTCCCGCTGAATCTAGACATGCTCCTTATGACCACCCTGTTAGGGCGTGGCGTTAAAACGCGCTAAGAAGACAACAGTTACCGCATCCCAAACCAGATACCTCAGGCTTAAAGATAACCTTATGTGATAAATACTTTTGACACCAATCCACGAAGTATTTCTCACAGTGGGTCAATCCAATATTCGTAACCCTAACGAATATCCATCAATTTTGGTCCGCAAAATCCTTTTGCAACTATACTCGACATACTTTCGAATCCACCCCAAAATTACGATGAATTTATACCCCTATCATAGTTCCCACCATGATAAGTAGTCACGGATAATGTTTTGAATAAACCTATTTTATTCCTGGATGAACCAAAACATACAAAATTGTGAAGAATAATGAAACTAATTTCTACACCCTTCCATATTCCGCCCTGGAATAAAGATGCATAATTTCTACCATTTCATTGGCTCGATTCACGGTGTATATCTGAATTACTTATTATTTTGCATTGTAACTTATCACAGATTACAAGGAAAAATAATATGGTTATAAACCTAAAACACAAGACTAGTACCCTGAAGTACTCCTTCTTGTTTTTGCTAGAAATCGTTCTTGCAACCTAAGAACAATTCTAGACTTACTTATTCTATAAATTCCTTAAACTTGGAGAAACTGGAAATAACTCTTAAGTTTCTGTTTTTATAAAACAACCTTCTTGTAATTAAAACTTTAATTACACTTGTAGATACATTAAATCTTACTAGATTTTATATCCATTTGAAATGATAAACCTTCTTACATCTACTTGCAAGAAACTTGAAATTGGATTCCCAGTGTATACCAACACTAATCTAATGTCATTACTAAGAATGTTTAAGAACATCCTATTTCATCATTTCTAACGTTGACCAACCAACAATATTTAATTAAGGTGACTTACTGAAACATTTTAGAATGTGTATAATTTTATTCAAGTCATAACTTGACTCAAAAACTTGCAATGATATCTTTATTGAGTATCTCTCAATAAGTCATGCATTCCTCGGATTTAGTCCTTTTACAAGAACTTACTATTTTAGATAACCTCTAAAATTATCCGATAATTATACTCTAAAAGTTCAATCTTGTATTTATCATACTAGTTAAAAAAAACTTTTATTAACTTTGACAAATACATTAGTCAGATGCTCCCACTATTTTTTTATGAAAAAAGTGAATTACTTTAAAACATCCTTTTAGGCTTTAGTCAATTCTTGACTGCCATGCCTAAAACTTGTGTTCTAAACACATGTTTTAAAACTTAGTTTTTGTAAGAAATTTGTTTCATGAAACCAAATCTTGGATCTCCATATATCCATCTTTCTATTTACAGAAAGTGGTTTCATTAAACTTTCCATAAGTGCATAACACTTGTGAAAGCATTTTAAATTTCTTTCCATTAAAAACATTGAGTATAAAACTCCCTTGATTATAGTAACTACCATAATAACTTTTATACTTTCTTAAATGTTTTATCAAAAACTATTTTTACTTAGAAATAATGACTATTATTTCCATTTGTTCAAGACTCTAAACATTCACTTTTCACAAAGAACTTAAAACCTTGTTAAAATTAGAAAAATTGTCTAATTTTATAAACAACACTTGTTTATTTAAGCATTTGAATAGTGGAGCCAACATTTATGTAACTACAACAAATCATAGCATAAGATTATTATGAATCACCAATCAAGTCAAGACTTGACTTATTGGTATTCCTTTAGTCACAACTGGACTAATCCTGATCCATAAAATAAAAACACGTGCACGGATAACTGAATAATTAAAATTTCCATAAACTCATAACCATAAGTTTCAAAACAATCAAGATAAAACATGTTCATAAAAACTTTAAAAAGAGTTTAATAAACTAGGAAATAGAAATTATTATATCCGTAAGCTGCACGTAGGATCTCTTTATGCTGGGCCGCATCACTTTCCATCTCCTCCTGCAATAAACGATTGCAAGACATTAGAATACTCGTAAAAACTTTTACAAGTGGAAAGTGATAAAGAAGCTATTCACACGATACTTGGGGCTAGCTTTGCCACCTGCCTCGTGACCCTTCGGGCAATCTCTTTTCCAGTGCCCGACCTAACCGCACTTGAAGCACCGATTCTCGGTTCTTGCTTTGTTCGGCTTCGGCTTCTTGCCCTTGTTGTCGTTATTAGCCCTCGGTGCATTCTGGCTGGGCTGGGCCTTGCACTTTCCTTTTCCGTTACGCCCCTTCGTCTTCTTATGTCCGCCATGTCCCACCATGAGAATGTCCTTGGACTTGGTCCCGATACTCTGCTCAGCTGTCTTGAGCATAGAGTGCAACTCAACCACTGATTTCTCCATGTTGTTCATGTTGCAGTTGACTATAAAAGGCTTATAGTCATCTGAAAATGAGTTGAGTATCGTATCCGTTGCTAGCTACAACGGTACTGGGTGCCCAAGTTGCTCTAAGTGGTCCATGTAACCTGTCATTTTCATGACGTGGTTACTGACCGAGGTCCCCTTAGCCATCTTGCACGAGTTGAATGCCCTGGTGGCATCATAACGTTCTGTGCGATCTTGCTCCTGGAACATGTCCCTCAGTTGGCGGATCATGTCATAGGCAGTAGTCTCCATCATGCTAGACTGCAACTCTGGACTCATAGTTGCAAGCATGAGGAAGCTAGCATCTAGGGCGTCATTGGAGCGCTTCTGAAAAGCCTCCCTGACATCTGCCCTAGCATTACTGGCAGGAGGATTTCCTAGAGGTTGTTCTAGGACATGCCACTTTCTCTCGTGCCTAAGCACGATTCAGAGATTTCTCTCCCACGTGAGAAAGTTTGGTCCGGCAAGCTTATCCTTCTCAAGGATAGAGCGGAGAAGGAGATTGTTAGTACTAGTAACGTTGGTTGCCATCTACAAATTAAAACCTTGGTTTAATTAGTAATTGCAGATAAAACTTTCTAATAATATATCATCAAACCCATAAATAATATATATTAGACCTACGACCCATATTTCACACACTTGACGCAAGGTTTGGGCACTTCCCGCCAAGTCATGCTATTTCTGGTAGGTAACATCCAGTACAAATCGTACCTAACTGATACGAATCCTAGAACCTCGTAGAGCACTTAGACCCAGTCTAGTATGTTTAACTCTACTCTAGTGCTTTTTGGGCCGGGACTCCCAATCATCACCAAAATAGATCGCACCACCTAAGACAGCATGAATTATGTCCGGGACTCCCGATTATCGCAAAATCTTTCATGCCCCTTTCCGCAATGGTGTGAACCCGGATGCCCAAGGTTTGGGCACTTCCGACACCCGAGTACTGTTTAACAGCAAGGGTGTACCATTAGGTAGGTAGCACACTGATCTAAGATTTTCTTGGGTTTTACTTATTAAGTTTAAAAACTTAATTTTCCAGTTTTTGAAAAACCATTTCAAAACTAACTGTTTTAAAAATGCGATTTATATGTGTACCTAAACTAGGTGCACAAAACGGCCTTTATAAGTTCCAAAATTATAATTTTTGACAAAACTTTTAAAT
The DNA here is from genome assembly GCA_947179395.2 of Pulicaria dysenterica. NCBI lineage: Eukaryota > Viridiplantae > Streptophyta > Magnoliopsida > Asterales > Asteraceae > Pulicaria > Pulicaria dysenterica. Next base: position 33,321,379 of record OX359293.1, read on the forward strand.
TTATAAAAATTTAACTAACACGACTAGCAACCTATAGTCGTATTCTAGTCTGTCATAAAATGTGGTTTTTCACTGTTTAATAACAACCTGTTATTAAATCCCTTTTTATTTAGCATTATATAAATGCCACATATCTATATGAAAAGCAGTAAATAAAAGAACCACAACCACGCAGATAATAGAACAACATATAAAGCCCTATAGTTTTGCCAACTAATCCTAAGGTCAAACCTAAGGATAAAGTGACTTGAATTCGCCTTCTTGATGTGTTGCTCCCACTAGCCTTGACACCTCCCCGAAGTATCAGTGCTTCGTGTGAAGAACATCATTTACTTGATCACCTTCTTCGAGTCCATCTTGGTTGAGGGATTAAACTATTACTAATCTATTACAAATACAATATTGAAGGGGTTGTAAGTGGCACGCAGGCCTCCCCGAACCAGTACAATATTACAAATAAGAAAGGGATTGTAATTGGCACGCAGGCCTTCCCAAAACCAAAAGAAGAAAAAGGAAAAACGAGTCCTAAGTCGGCAAAACTATAGCTATATGTATCACAACAACGCAGTTAATATATAAAACAAAAAAACTGTGTTGTTAAGCACATAACCTGATTTGTTCAAACATTCTCACTTACCCTTTTGATTAATACCTATTAACCAAAAAGAGAATTATGATCTTCTAATTAAATTTATTTGACCAAAAATAGTTTTTCAACAAAAACTTTAAAAACTTGATCTCATTCAAAACTTGAATGAAATCCTTATGTCGAGTTTTTTTACTAGTTTTCCAAAAACTTAAAACCGACAACTTTTGATCAATTAAATATTATCTCATTTGTTTCTCCATTTTGTTATATAAACTTCACCCTTTTAGAATTTATTCAAAAATGATTAAACTAGTCATAATAAATAAATATCTAAAAATATATATTTTAATTAAACTAATTAAAACATATAATACTAGTTTATATAATACCTTATTAATTTTTTTTAACACTTAGAAATTAATATCCCCTTTTTTTGTTTTAACCGAGAAACTCCCTGGGCCGCATGCCACCTTGAGCCAAATCCCACCTTGGGCCGGAGCCCTTTGGGCTGAGGCTTACTCGGCCTTAGCGGCGCTAAAAAGCTTTTAGTTGCGTTAAGCCCCTTCACCATGTTCAAACCGGCTGTTGTTCACAGTAATGGTCTCGGTTCCGTTTTCTCGATTAATACGTAAATTAAAATATTTTAAATCCTTTTTAACCTATTAAAACTAACTGTTTTAATATACTGATTAAAAACTGGATTTAATTCAAAAACCAAAAACAATTAATTATTAATTTCAACAAAAACTTGTTTTATTAATAACTAATTATCTTAAAACTAGATTTTTAACCCTTTTAAACAAAAACAGTTCAAAACTGGTTAAGATCAAGTTTTAGATAAAAAGTTTATCCTTTTTAATCGTTTAAACACAAGTCTGGTTTAAACCTAACTGGTTAAAATCAAACCTTTTATTAACTGGATAAAAAAAACAGAAAAAATTTGTTTTTATCCTTTATGGTTTTCGAGAACATGAGGAGAAGAAACAAGATGGAGAAGATCATTCAACTATCAAACAAATCAACTAACTAGATAAAACAGGTTTAACTAATTAAACAGACTGTTTAATTTTCTTGATCAAACTTATCATTATCCAAAAAACATAACCCTTTCAACCATTCAAACTAACTGTTTGAATTTTCTGATTAATAGGATTAAACCTAATAGCAAAAATCAACTGTTTTTGCTACCTATTGTTTTTCGAAAAAACTGATAACAATATTAAGATCAAGAACAAAATCCTTAAATCTAGAAACAGATAAAACTAGAAACTATAGATCATAGAGCCGAGGCTCTGATACCACTGAAAGGTTTTGATCTGACCAAACCACCTAATGACATAAACAGGTCAAACCTGGTTTAATTCTACTGGTTCAATCCTAAAAGCGGAACTGGATTGAACACAACCCTCTAAATCCCAAAAGAGTTAGGATCTTAAAACTAATGATCAACATAGTTTCTAATAAACAAACAATCCATAGATAAGATTATAAAAATATACCTGATCAATGCTCGAAAAACCGAGAATGTGTGTGTATACTTGCGTCGACCTTGGCTTCGCAAAAACACACTCGGTGTGTTTTCTTGTTCGACTTCGACGTCAAGAGAGAAGCCGAGAGAGAGAGTGTGTGTTCGACGAGAGAGAGCCGAGATCAAGAGGGAGAGATGTGTAGGACCGTGGGGGATGGGGTTCTAAACTAAACTAAAACACCCTTACGCTAGGACTGATCTAGGATGAGAAATAATGCGGAATTTCTATTTCCCAAACCTCCTAAGGATACTATGATCTGCTTAGGTGTCCGGCACACAGTAACACTAAGAAACACACAGAGTAGAAGCAAGAACAACTCCTAAGAACTCACACAGAAATGCTTAAGGCTGCCCTTGGTTTCTCTAGTGCTCTCCACAGGCTGTGGGAAGTTTTATATCTTCTGAATTGATGGAAGATCTCATTTGGAATGGCCTGGATTAGTTTAGCATAGGCCTTCTTCTCTGCATCATGACTGCTCTTCTGTTCAACAGTCATTCCATCGTAGGGGGTTTCAATATTTCCCTCCCCCTTGGGAACCATATAATCGGTGCTTATTGCTCTCCGAAGTCTACAGTCAAGGCCATCGAGGAATATTTCGAACCTGGGCTTCCACATAGGATAGTCTTCCATGGTTAACAGTTTAGGTACTTTATTGGCACTCCCCATTTCACTGTCTAATAATAAGTTGTTTAAAGCTGTTGTCTGTTTTGATGCCATTTCAGTAATCAAGAGCTGATAACACACAGACTGAAATTAGGATTTGATAGACCACACAGATTCAATACGCACGGAGTGGGAGCTACTACGCACGAACACGAATCACTACGTACGGACTAACACGAGGACACACAGATGCTCCTACGTACGAACTGGAACTCTACCACGCACGGATTGAGAACCTAGGACGCACGGAGTGCAGATGGTACGCACGAAGCAACAAAATAATTTTTTTAAAGACAAAGTAAACCACACAGACTCAACTCGCACGAACTGGATACACCACGCACGCGTTGAGGACCTACTACGCACGGAATGAACACGCAGCTTGACGAAGATTCTAGATGATCTACGACACACTACGCACGTACTATGGGCACTACGCACGGGTTAAAGACTCACTTCGCACGGGTAAAACTCAAACAGTTAACGTAAAAACACGACCTTTTTAACGCAAAACGACCTATTTTTGATCTACTAACCGGTTAAAAACGTCGAAATGGACAAACACACAGGCCTAATCGACACCTAGATCACGAAATCCTAAAGGAAAAGTGATAAATCAAAGCACAAGGCTCTGATACCACTTTGTAGGACCGTGGGGGATGGGGTTCTAAACTAAACTAAAACACCCTTACGCTAGGACTGATCTAGGATGAGAAATAGTGCGGAATTTCTATTTCCCAAACCTCCTAAGGATACTATGATCTGCTTAGGTGTCCGGCACACAGTAACACTAAGAAACACACAGAGTAGAAGCAAGAACAACTCCTAAGAACTCACACAGAAATGCTTAAGGCTGCCCTTGGTTTCTCTAGTTTTGATCACTAAGATTACGAATTACGAGGTCAAAGTCGCGATTACTAAGGCTTAAGGTCGGATAAGGTCAATGTCGTACGATAGAAAGTGATTATGCGTAGTTACGAACGGTTACCCACGCTAATGCGGGGTTAAGCTCTATTTATAGAGTAAAATCTTCACTACGCACGTGGTGCAGAGCACGACGTACGTAGTCGGTTCAATACGTACGACCTTAAATATTTTAATGTTAATTAATTACCTATTAACCGACTTAATCACCACGTGCGAGTTGAGCTTCACTACGCACATAGTGGACTCACCACGCACGCAGTGAACACATCACGCACGTGATGAACTTTCACACAGACTTAAACTTCCAAACTCACATCAACACATGATTAAGTACTTGTAAGCTTAAGATAATCACATAGAATCACTAAGAATGTATAAACATGCAAACCATTAATCAAAACACATTTGAATTAATAAACTATGAATATATTTTATTGATATGAACTAGGGATTTACAAATATGCACCAACAAACTCCCCCTAAGACCTAGTTCTATCAATAACCATTGCACTAAGCAAAAATTCCACAAAGTAAAATGCACAAAGCAAAATGCACACAGCTGAATGCTAAACGAATACCTTTCGTCATGCCCTTACCTGCACTACGCACGATGTGAGCTGTAACTTGTGCTTAGTGGGGTTCCATTTCGCATGTAATGAGTTTCTCATCTGTGAACCTTAATTACTGTTAGTACTACACTCAACAATAAATTGTCAGTAACTTCAAGATCACTTATAAACATTTAAGCAAAACACATCAAAGGGAGATGAAGGAAATGTAAACAGAACAAATCACACTAAGAGAAAATAGAACATACTAGAACTCTTTTTGTATTTTTCTAAACAGAAACGAGATAAAAATGCAAACTATTAACAACTTATTTTTGGGAATCTAAATTCAACTATTTAAAAACTTAAAAATAAAAGACAGAAATGAAAATAACTGAAATGAAATTAACTCAGAATAAATTTGCAAAAGAAGTAAATTCCTGAAAATTAAATCTTTTTGTGAGAAGGTTCCAGTATGGAGTCAGTACTAGCTCGTCTATACTCAGAAATCATTCATTTCAGAACCTTGGGCATAAACATATTATCTTAAACTCTGTCTGTCAACCTATCTTTCTTCAGATAATAACAGATTTTGTTTCAACATTTTCAGATTGTCTAGACTGGATACATGATTAAGACTATCTCTTTCAAAGTCTCACAGTATATTGATTCACTCAGTAGGTTGCACAACTTAATTACCAAAACCACCATGCTTATGTGATATGTTAATTTGTCAACGCATTTTATGCTCTTTGACATGGAGGTCGATTTTTCACCTCTCTAGACATTTTTCAGATTGTCTAGACTGGATACATGATTAAGACTATCTCTTTCAAAGTCTCACAGTATATTGATTCACTCGGTAGGTTGCACAACTTAATTACCAAAACCACCATGCTTATGTGATATGTTAATTTGTCAACGCATTTTATGCTCTTTGACATGGAGGTCGATTTTTCACCTCTCTAGACATTTTTCTTGCTGAGCTTTTGTCAATGCATTTTATGCTCTTTGACAGTTTATCATGATAGATATTGGTATCTATATCTTTTGACATTCTCAAATTGGGGTCAATTTTTCACCCTCTTTTACATATAGCTCAATGTCATTTAACACATTAGGCATGGTAACAGGTGTGTGCATCAAACTAAGTCATTCTCAACTGTTATTGACTTATAGACTTGGAATGTCTCGATAGCTTAAATCTATGATTGATTTTCACATGCATAACCATTTATCAGTCTAGACTTTCCTTATATGTCTTACACACTATCTGTTTCTTATCTGATTCAACTAGATTTTCAGACAGTTTTCTCAAAAGTATGTACGTGCCTTCAGTTCTAATTTTACTAGACGACTTTGTATTGAGAACCAGTGTGCCATCACTCTCCATCTAGGTTGGATCAACTTCTTCCCTTTTTTTTTTTTTTTTTTTTTGTATTTTCTATGTTTTCTGATTTTTTTGTACACTTTGTATGTTTTCTGATTTTTTTGTATTTTCTATGTTTTCTGATTTTTTTGTATTTTCTATGTTTTCTGAACTATCTCCCCCTAAAATACTAAAGAAACTAAAAACTAAGAAAATAGAAACGCAAAGACACACAGAAAATAAACACAAAGACAAAAGAACAATTTAGACACACAGAAAATAGACACACAGTCACAAATACCTCACACTTGATTATAGCGGTTGACACCCTTCACATAGAAGAAAGAATTAGAAAGCATTAGGAACCCAAGCCCGAATAGTCATGGGTTTCCCGTCTTCTCCAATCACTGGAAGTTTCATCCAAGTTCCAGTCTTCTCAGCAGCATTGTTGAACCTGTCACTCGAATCCTTAGGCATCAAAACACACAGTTTGTTAGTCCACTTAGAAGTATGATTGAGCGAAGATTTTCTTTTGCTAACAACTTCAGGATTTTTAGATTTTCTTATGGTATCCCCGTTTGTCCTTTGATGCTGAACTGGAAGAGTTGAGTTTTGATTGTTTTTAGTAAACGTTTTATTCTTTTGATAAGTCTCAACTTTCCTGTTACAGCGCTGATGTGGCTGCTGATCACACTCGTAACTGAGGTGACCAGGTCTCCCGCACACATAGCAAATCCTGTCTGGATATTGCTTTACAGAACCTTTCGACATCCTTTGAGATTGATACCCTAACCCTTGATGTTTGGGTAAGATTTTGACCTCTTGGTATGGACGGGTATCAGGAGACTTTACACCCTCCTTTTCAAATTTCCGAAGGGTATCGTGGATACGATGCATCAACGGATCTTTGACATTAGAACTTGCCAACAGTTCTCTCATTCCTGGTTCAGCCTTTTTAATTTCTTCTTGCTGAACCTCATTCTTCTGAGGCCCACCCACATTCTCGTCTAACTTTAAATCTTCTTTTGGGGTTGATGCAGAAGATTCATCAACCTTTGTGAGTAGTGGGTCTGATTCAGAGTGAACATCATCATTCACCAGTTGATTTAACACTGGTGGTGGACATTTAGAGTATAACTTCTTGTTCTTTTCTGAATCAGTACCTTGACCTCTCTGATCGATTATGTACTCAAATAAGTAAGAAGACGTGGAATAACTTTTGAGTTTTTGACTCAGAGTTTCATAATCGACCTTTGAAGTAGCAAGGTCTCGTTTCAGCTTATCAATCTCATTTATGTAAAACACTATAGCATCCTGTTTATTTAACAGAGCCACACCTAGTTCATGCACCTGTTTGCCTAAACTTTCATTCTTTTCTTTCAACTGTTTTTCTCTTTCTTTTATCAACAGGTTTTTATCTAACTTAGATGTGAGCTCTGAAATTGTAGACTTTAGGAACACTATCTGTTTTACATAATCATTACAAGAACCACAAGGTAAGCCAAAAGTACATACCTTTTCCTCGGATGATTGACCACAACTGCACACCTTTTGGTTTGACTCATTGGCACGAACTTTCACTGGTGTCTTTTCTGCAGCTGGAACCGAGGCTGGTTCATCATCAATGCTGGCAATTGATTCTTCCTCACTTGAGTAACTTTCTGTCTCGGATTGAGAATCTTCGTTCAACACATGAACATTTGCCACATTAATATCAGCACCATCATTCCCAAATTGTACTGACCAGTCAATTCCCTCGTCCTTTTGAACAACTGCCATTGCCTTAGCCGGTTTTGGAGTTGATTCAGACTTTATGGTTGAAGAGGAAAATGATCTACTGCCAGGACTGGTTTTGAAAGGATACTTCGGTCCCACACTCTTCGGCTTATCACATTCTCTCGCGAAATGACCTTTTTCACCGCAATTATAGCATGTTACCGCAGACTTATCAAAACCAAGTTTGGTATCCTTTGTAGCTGATATTTGCTTTCCTGTTCTTTTCTCATATGCTCTCGCCCTCCTGACTAAGTTAGCATATGACCAGAGGATATCTTGTCTTTCCATCTCATCATCATCAATCTGGTCATAGTCCTCTTGTGTCAGATGAGCATTACCAATCTTCCCCTTCAGTAGATCATCATAAGAGGAGACTAGCGCACTTAGCATGCTCATATGTGTTGTTACTTCATCCGCACTCCCATACTTGAAATGCTCGGCATTGAATCCAGAAGTAGACACAGTATAGGATGGCCCAGAAGATGAAGCTTCAGATGTAGATCTGCTAGATTCATGTACATTACTCACATAGGCAGATTGTAAGGGGACATTTGAAGAAGTGGATGACGATACAGGTGTTCCAGAGTAGTAGAGAGAAGGATTTTGTTGGTAACCGGACATGGAATCCAAATTTTGTTCCTCCTGCTCTTGCTCTTTCAACTTTGTGATGAAATCATTTAGATCCATCCCGTCAAAGCCATCACTATTCTTCAATATCATAATATATGGCCGCCAACTCTTGGGCAAGGCTTTTGCCAAAATTTCCACCTGCTGCTTCTCTGGAACAGTAACACCCAGACTGTCCAGTTCACTAAGAAGATGATTATATCTTGTAATGAGAGAAGGAAGTTTTTCATCTCTAGTAGCCATGAAATGATCTAATTCCTTTCTCAATTGACTTGCTTTCAATTCCTTGAGGGCGGCATTTCCCTCATTTCTCTTCTCTAGTGCTCTCCACAGGCTGTGGGAAGTTTTATATCTTCTGAATTGATGGAAGATCTCATTTGGAATGGCCTGGATTAGTTGAGCATAGGCCTTCTTCTCTGCATCATGACTGCTCTTCTGTTCAACAGTCATTCCATCATAGGGGGTTTCAATATTTCCCTCCCCCTTGGGAACCATATAATCGGTGCTTATTGCTCTCCGAAGTCTACAGTCAAGGCCATCGAGGAATATTTCGAACCTGGGCTTCCACATAGGATAGTCTTCCATGGTTAACAGTTTAGGTACTTTATTGGCACTCCCCATTTCACTGTCTAATAATAAGTTGTTTAAAGCTGTTGTCTGTTTTGATGCCATTTCAGTAATCAAGAGCTGAGAACACACAAACTGAAATTAGGATTTGATAGACCACACAGATTCAATATGCACGGAGTGGGAGCTACTACGCACGAACACGAATCACTACGTACGGACTAACACGAGGACACACAGATGCTCCTACGTACGAACTGGAACTCTACCACGCACGGATTGAGAACCTAGGACGCACGGAGTGCAGATGGTATGCACGAAGCAACAAAATAATTTTTTTAAAGACAAAGTAAACCACACAGACTCAACTCGCACGAACTGGATACACCACGCACGCGTTGAGGACCTACTACGCACGGAATGAACACACAGCTTGACGAAGATTCTAGATGATCTACGACACACTACGCACGTACTACGGGCACTACGCATGGGTTAAAGACTCACTTCGCACGGGTAAAACTCAAACAGTTAACGTAAAAACACGACCTTTTTAACGCAAAACGACCTATTTTTGATCTACTAACCGGTTAAAAACGACGAAAAGGACAAACACACAGGCCTAATCGACACCTAGATCACGAAATCCTAAAGGAAAAGTGATAAATCAAAGCTCAAGGCTCTGATACCACTTTGTAGGACCGTGGGGGATGGGGTTCTAAACTAAACTAAAACACCCTTACGCTAGGACTGATCTAGGATGAGAAATAGTGCGGAATTTCTATTTCCCAAACCTCCTAAGGATACTATGATCTGCTTAGGTGTCCGGCACACAGTAACACTAAGAAACACACAGAGTAGAAGCAAGAACAACTCCTAAGAACTCACACAGAGATGCTTAAGGCTGCCCTTGGTTTTCGTATTGATCACTAAGATTACGAATTACGAGGTCAAAGTCGCGATTACTAAGGCTTAAGGTCGGATAAGGTCAATGTCGTACGATAGAAAGTGATTATGCGTAGTTACGAACGGTTACCCACGGCTAATGCTGGGTTAAGCTCTATTTATAGAGTAAAATCTTCACTACGCACGTGGTGCAGAGCACTGCGTACGTAGTCGGTTCAATACGCACGACCTTAAATATTTTAATGTTAATTAATTACCTATTAACCGACTTAATCACCACGTGCGAGTTGAGCTTCACTACGCACGTAGTGGACTCACCACGCACGCAGTGAACACATCACGCATGTGATGAACTTTCACACAGACTTAAACTTCCAAACTCACATCAACACATGATTAAGTACTTGTAAGCTTAAGATAATCACATAGAATCACTAAGAATGTATAAACATGCAAACCATTAATCAAAACACATTTGAATTAATAAACTATGAATATATTTTATTGATATGAACTAGGGATTTACAAATATGCACCAACAAGATGGTGTGGTGGCTAGGGTTATCTTCCATAATCCTTTGTTGTCTTATGTTAATCCTTAAGGCTTAAGAATATATATATATATATATATATATATATATATATAAGGATTAAATGGACCTAAGTCCGTTTAATTAAAAGTCCACTGGTTTTAATAAACTTTCAATCTTCTCGCTTTGACCCCCTGGACTTTTACTAGTTAATTAATTAACTATTAATTAACTGGTCCGTTAAATATTAAAACTTAATATTTAATTCTCTTTAAATAATAAATAACTATTTATTATTTATTTCCTTTCTAATAATTAATACAAACTGATTAATTATTTATTTCTCTCTTTTCAATAATTAATACTTACTGATTAATTATTTACTTTTATCTTTAATAATTAATCCAACTGATTAATTATTTCCACACATGGTGAAATCCAACTGTTCTGATTTGGGTGTGTAGCAGTGTGACGCTTTAGTCTCTTATAACATTGGATACAATGTGCCCATTAATTATCTCTACACATAATCTAACACCAATTTCTCGGATTCCGACATAAAATGTCGGAATTTGAAATTCCGACACAAACAAAGTTTAAATGTTCTCGGAATCCGAGATTAAAAGTGTCGGAATTGACCAATTCTTGCATTTAACTTGTAAAAATTTAAACTTTTTCTCTCTTGACCATTTTTGAACAAAATCAAAGACAAAGAAAATAAAAAAAACTCCCCCTCAAATCAAGCATCAATTTGAGAAAGAAGAAAAAATATTTTTGCCTTTTTGATCTTTTGCACATGTTTTTGGATTTTAAAGATTTTGAAATATTTTAGAGTTTTCTGAAATATACCAAAACAGAGAAAACGGAAATGCAATTAACTCTCCCCCTACAAGTATGAACCATCCGTAGTTCATAACTTGTCAAATCAGTAAACCCTAAACCATCCGTAGTTCATAACCTGACATACTTAGGACACATGTTTGAAATGTCATACATATCTAGTCTTCGTGACTAGCGGAACATCTTGGAGTGATATCTTTGTGATATACACGATGATTAGATGGAAATCCTACCTGAATCAACGATATGCCAGTTCTGCAAGTAGGTCACACAGTTTATTTAAACTGTTGTGTTAACGAGTAATCTATGTGATCTCGGTGTTAAATTTACCCAAGGGAACTTTGAGACGGTGCCGTAAAGACTGTCTCGCATACTTTCAAGATATATCATTGTTGTGACATTTCAAGAAGCGCAAGTCTATCATGATGTGGATTTTTTACACAAAGTGATTACATTCATGTCAAAATCAAGTTGTATGCAAAAAAATTTTGAACATGATGTTCATGATAAATCTTGAGCATCATGAGGGGGAGAATAAATTTTGAAGAGTGAAGATTGTATAGATGATTTTGAGATATAAAAGCAAAACGTTATTCAAGATATTCAGGGGGAGAAGAAAATCAGTTTGAGTTGTTCATAGAAAACATTATTATGATGTTTTGAGACGAAAATATGAAGTCCCATGTATGTATGTAAGGGGAGTGACAAAGAAATAGCGACAAGTCAAGGGGGAGCAAAGAAAAGTACATTGTATTTGACAAAGATTGAAGAAAATTAGTTTCTTTTGAGACCAAGAGTGTTTAAAGTGTTTCACGATCGAGAACTACATTCTTGGAGGAGAGAATAAAATATTCTTCCCAATGCAAGTTTAAAATCATTTTGTTTGAAGGCTCAAGATCAAGAGATCGTGAAGATTGTGAATTCTGAAAATCACAATGTTTATACAACCAAAGGTTGAAAAGCCTAACGTTACTAGTGAAAGTTTGAAGATTGAAGAAAGAGGATGTCAATATATGCTTACAAGATTCAAGTTCTCATCAAGATGTTGAAGTGAAGACTATTCTCAAAACTTAAGAGTCTGTCATTGAATATGAGAAGACATTCTGAAAACATCAAGTAAAAAGACTGAAGATTCAAAAAGTAATCGTTCTAGTCTTATCCCCAAAGCTTCAAGAGTATGCAGACTGAAAAAGAATATATGCATGATTCAAAAGGGGAAGATTGTTAGAGATTTCACAAGATGCTAAAAAAAGACATAACATCTTCTATTTCAATACAAAGGGGGAGATTGTTAGGATCTTATATTGTATAGAAATAGAAGATCACATTGTGTGTGAAGTTTGTATAAAATACAAACTAAGAGGGATTAATTGTAAATATACTCAAAGAGTATATAAGCATATGATTAGTGTTAATCATGTAACTTTAGGAAGGTCTTTGTCATAATCACAATATTAAGTGTGTTTTTTACATGGTGTTATCATTCTCTCTCTACATTCTTGATTATGTTCATTGATCTTCATGAGATTAGTTGATACCTGAATCACTTGGGACAAACATCCATAGAAGCAATCAGAGCAGCATTAAGTTCAGCTTCATCTTTATCTTTAGTATTCTTTACAGGCTCCATGGAATCCAACCGTTTGTGAAAAGCAACTCCAAATGCAGCAATACTATCAAGCATCTCCTTTTTAAAACTTTCAGAATCTGAACGTTTGAACTCATTATGAACAAGATCCACCAATGTAGCATCTTCCTGTGTGTTGTCTGGTCTGGCCATTAGCTTGAGATATAATTGTGTTTTCAAATCATCCACAGATAACTCTGGCCCTTGATTTACAAGAAGTCGATCCAACTTGCCATTGATACTTGCATTTTCCCTTTGAATCAGATCAAGCCTTGAATTGACAGCATCAATCTTTGAATTTACATCTTTATGTACTTGTTCAATCTGAGATTGTACTTGAGATAGAGATGATTGCAGGTCAGCCTTGAAAACAAATTCCTTAGCAACGTGAGAACGTGTAACAAACCTGGGATCACTTAGATTACCCGTTAAGACGTATGAAATTGGAGGAATACATCCCTCAGATGTAGTGCCACCCACGTTCACAGCTGGACCAGTGTTGACTGTGGTGGGATTTCCATCTAATCCTTGAAGAACACCTTGAACAGTGTCTTCTATAGATGTTCTGCTAGGTCTTTTAAGAAGACACTAGTTGGTACTTCAAACGTGTCACTGTGTTTAGAAAGAGACTCGGAGATCCGAGAGGCATCAATGTGCTCAGACAAGTGAACGTCGGAAACCTGGGGCGGAATGGTTCCTTTTTCAATATCTACTGTCTCAGAAGGAGACTTCTGAGTGGCTGGGTGGGGTTGTGCTTGCTCTGCTGGGATGACAGAGACTTGTTCAATATCAAGAATGATAATGTCAGACCCGATAGTGTACGTGGCTTCCCGGATTTTTATGGCAAGTGAACTCTCAGCACTCTCTTGTTCTTTTCTCACCCTCTCACTCTCTTTTTCTTTTGACCTCTCAACTTCGTCTACAAAATCCTTTGAAACTGTTAAGATATCTCCATAAAGATCACGGGTATTCAGGTCATCAAAATCAAACATGAAGTCATTAGAATATGATAGTGATGTTGTAGCACCTTGTTTCGGAGTCTCAGCTAGTTGTTGAAGTACAATAACCTTTTCAGCTGGTGGAGTCAGAATCATACCTTCCACATTCATTTCTATCAGTATATCTGGTGTTCCCTGTGACTGTGATTAAGATTGGGATTGTGCAACAAATTTTTCTAAAGGCATATCATCATCCGCATCTCCCCTCTCCTACTCTCACATCACCACACGGGCGAAGTCTATGGCTTCGGCGGAAGGAAATGGGTTTTTTGATAGAAGCCTGCTCTGTATCGAAAGAATGGAGTCCCCCCCCCCCCCCCGATCATTTCATCCGGTTCTTTTTATTTTTAGTAGGTGAAGCTGAGTGAACTCATACCCTTACCCTCAGGGGGGAATCACTGAACACAGACTTAATCGGTTCTTCTATCCGTTTTAACTACCCTCAGACATAAGTAGCTCTTTAGAACTTGGGTTTAAGGCCTTCTATCGGCCTTAGCTGTTGGTTGAAAGATATATTTGACTAATATACTAAGATGATAGCTAGAGACTAGAGATGAGAGTGCAGGATCTAGATTTCTGGGAGAGGAAATGTCGGGTTGTAAAAAAGCAAGTGTATTTATATACCATGGTTTTTGGGGGATAAGAAGAGCATTAAGAACAGGCTTAAGACCAACAAGATCAAAGCAAGGTTCCTAAGGTTAACTGGCTTCTTGGTGTTGTTTACTTATTCCGGTTAAGCATTTTCTATGCGGGTATTTCTTCGTTCAAGACTCCCTAACCCTACGTACTCGGATAGAAGCTACTCCTCTGCAACTACTGTTTCTATGGTCTCTTATGCTATTCCGGGCAAGCACGGAAAGTGCGATCTTATTCAGAACAGGGGTGCTACCTGTCGACCGTCCACAAACAGGAATAAAATCCCACCCTTTTTTCTATGCCCCGGTCAGTCTGTGCTTGCATTGGAAACTTTGACTAGCTCCTTGTCTTGGGTTTGGCTATTTCTCGTACTGGACTTCTTCTCACTATTAGTTGCAAGAGCGCTTCCCTCCTTTCCTCCGAAGTAAGCCCTATGGTATCCAAGTCTGCCTTAACCGACAAGGGAATGTCTTTTTTTCATCCATGAAAGACCAAGAGATAACGCGCATACAAAGAGGATTCTTAACCGTTCGCGAAGAGAAGATAGTTGTTTTAGGCAAGGAAAAAAGCCAACCATAGCATAACGCAATCAAAGCTTTCGTCCTTGGCCGCTCCTTCAACTGATTTCATTCATTCATAAACTCGCGGCATACCGAAAAAAAGATAGGATTTGAATCGATGACTTAAGCCCTTGCGCTATTCCCCCCTGATCGCATCATAGATCACTACTCACACCCCGAACGAACTCAAGCACCACAGTAAGCTGCCAGCTTACCCGTCCCAGTGTGGACTCTTGAAGTACTGAGTTCAACCAATGCCTTCTTGTATTCCTTGGCGACAAAGCCACTCATTGGCAGCCGCCGGCACTTCCCGGACCTTCTCACCAACCTCACGTGGCAGAAGAGGATTACCCGCGGGACCATCCTGTAGCGCACCGAAGCGCCCCTCCAGAAGGTCTTGAAGTGAAGAAGCCGCTTATGGAGGATGAACAACGCTACGGCGAACTTGAGGATCGACTCAGTCGCCACTTCTTGTTGAATCCTGATCATTTGAACCAAAGGAAGTGACCCGCATAGAAAATGCTTAACCGGAATAAGTAAACAACACCAAGAAGCCAGTTAACCTTAGGAACCTTGCTTTGATCTTGTTGTTCTTAAGCCTCTTTCTTTCCTGTTTAAGTTTATTACCTAGCATTCAAGCCTTCCCCATCATTTCAGATTTCAGATCTCATTTCAGATTGACAACTGCCCTAACATCAGATGAAGACTAACTATAGGCCTAACGCACGTAGTGGTCATTATAGCGGTTCCTTCTGATCCTAGAAAACGTCCGAAAAAACCTGCTACGGAACTACCGAGCAGGGGCAATCCCGATTTTTCTTTATTCAACTACCTTGACCATCTTCCGAAGTTCTTAATGATCAACTGATCAAAGTAAGGGCGGGCTGCTCTACATTCAGCCACATCACAGTGACCCCCGAAGCCATCTTATTCTAGTTGCGGGACGAAATCCGTCAGCCAATTGCTGGCTCTGAATAACCAGCCCAGCAAGATTTCCTGTGAAACGTGACTTTATCTTTAGTGAGGTTTGGTTTTTGACTTTCCTACAGTATAGCTGGGTTACTCTGGAGCTTCTGGTCTCCAATGTCAATTCTACCCATGTACAGCAGAATGTGCCTTAGAGCATTATATTATGAAGACTGGAGAAAGCCCTATATTGTATTTCTTTTCTGGATCACAAAATCCTCCCCTCTGAAACAAAAGATGTAGTTGGAATAAAGAAAAGGGCAAAACGTAATAGAAGACTGCTTTCGCTGGCTTTTGAGTAAAGAGAAATGGACTGATAGTTGAAATTGAGTAGGGCATGTAAGTCAACTATCTGTCTCAACAGGTGAGGGGGTGATAAGTGGAAATGCTAACCGAACACGTCCAAAAAGTCTCGTAACGAGGCTAGAGCCAGTTGCCGGTCGAATGAAATTCGTACATGCAACAGAGTAAAAGCTGCGGTAATGCTTACTCTCCTGGTCAATAGAGCTATTCAAACCAATCCCCCCTAAACTCAACTCATAAAATACTCTCCTAAGGAGATATTCTTTCTATCCATAAACAGAAAAGGGGAGAGATTCCTGCTTGCCTACTTCGCGGGAGAAGACCTGTTAAAAAAAACAGACAAGAGAAGATATCAAGATGACTACCAAATTCATACCAGAATCATTGATTGTAAGCTATCCCTTTCAGGTGTCATGCCAAAGTCTTGCATTAGGATGGAGAACGAGTTAATCTGACATTGAGTATAGTATCTTATTCTAGGAAGCCTGAAACTCACGAATCTCTTACTAAAAAGAAGAAAGAAGAAGGTGATCCGCTTTCAAGCTGTTGGTTAGCTATTGTACAATTTTAATAAGCTATGCTTATTAAAGAAGTCACCTTAATAGTTTTACAATACAGGGACAGAGACTTTTAGAAGGTGCATAAGCACCGGGGAATGCTTAAAGGCTTTCAAACAAACTTGTTGGAAAAACTCCTGCTCTTTTCAATATTCCTTCCTTGGGAAACTTGAAAACTGTTCAAGTTTGGGACTTATTCAAGTTTTTATCAAAAGTTGGTAGGTGAACATAGGAGGAAATGGAAAGGCCGAGATGGAAAGGAAAGAGTGAATGAAACTGAAACCTAAAGAGAAGGTGTCTGCAATTATTGAAGAGACCAAGCATATAGATCCGTCCCACTCTCCGGACCTCACCTCTGCTTTTTTGGAGTACGGGATGACTCGGATGGGCAGATAAAACAGAACCTGTCAGTTACGCCTTTAGGAGCCGCCACGTATAGCTTTAGTTTATGCTGTAGCATCGGTTATGGCTCTGGTTACGAATGACCCAATCTATCTATGGCAACCACCCCTACTTTTAGTAGATGGAGATATCTTTTCGTAGTTAGCCCGGTAAACCGGACAACCTGGAAATCCTTATTATTTTGTTGCCTGGAAGAAGGTAGATCCGTAGGACAAAGAACGAACATGGAAGGGACCGGTCACTGGCAAGTCTGTTGGAAGAAGTCTTGTAATAGAAGTATAGTCTCGTTTCAAGCCTACCGCGTTACCTAAAGCGGAAAGAAAGAACCATGGGAACGAATCTACAGGGCTATCACCTTCTTTGGCTAGATCTTCCAACCTTTTCACAATTACAGTTCACATCGCCCTTGACTAAACTAAGATAATAGAAAGTCAAGGGGCTTGAAAGCTTACCTTCTTATTAGAGAAAGAGGCATCATATTCAGTTTGGCGCTAATGGAATCCATTTCGAGCAAAGGTATTCTCATATAAGGGACAAGCCGGATCATGAAGAAGGGATTTTCCCTGGCTAGCGCCAGCGAAGTGTAGAGCTGGGTCTTCATTTCAGTGATTTTCATCCGAACAAGAGAACACGAAGATTGAAAGCATCGGCGACAAAAATTAAAATCATTTATATTTTTATTTATGATCCCTTTTGTTTTTTTAGTTCTATACCACTACTGAGACCTTTTCCAAAGAATATCCTTCTATGCGTATATGTCATCTTTCAACCCTACACCTCAAGAGAGGACTGTTACTACACGGACACAGACTCTGTTGTGCTAAGTAAGCCACTACCTGAAGAATTGATTTCATCTTCTATCTTAGGTCTGTCCAGTAGAGGCTTTCTTAGCGAAAAAAGAAAGTATATTCGGATTAGGGGAAAGAGTCTTCACCTTACTTTCAAGTGTCAATCATTTTTATTGAACTTTCTTTCAGGCTAGCTCTGGGCAGGACTGGCGGATCACCTGGCAGTGCTTGGCCTTTGATGGCTTTGAGAGTCTTGAAAACAATGTAGTATTCCGCCAGGAGCATTTGCCACCTTGCTCTCGATACTCGCTTTAAGATCACACAATCGGTGATTTCGAGTATTACCTACAACCACTTCACCACCCCTCTTATCATTTTCACTCATCTCTTCCCCGTCAGTTTTGTTGGGGTTCTATGTACACAGCGGAAGCAACAAGGTACAACATACAAAGCATAAAGTACAAGTAATCAAAGCATAAAACCCCAAACCATGGACAACTTAAGCAACATGCAAAACAGAAAGAGAAGAGGTTATACCCTACTCCTTAGCTCCAGCAACTTGAAGATGTGGTGGTGATGACAAGAGAGCAAAGAAGCTTTCCTCTA
Source organism: Pulicaria dysenterica (assembly GCA_947179395.2). Lineage (NCBI taxonomy): Eukaryota > Viridiplantae > Streptophyta > Magnoliopsida > Asterales > Asteraceae > Pulicaria > Pulicaria dysenterica. The sequence goes on from OX359293.1 coordinate 33,339,693, forward strand.
ATGAAGTCCACCCCGGGTATTGTCCTCTCTCCTTGTACTAGCAAGCTTGGATGATCTTCTTCCAGTAGAAATCACCACAAGAACAGCCACCAATATGCAGGAATTCGGATCTCCTCTTGGCACTCACAAGAACACTCTAAAAGTTCTCTCAAGACTAAGTGGGTGTGAGTTTTTGCAAAAGGATAGAATGAAAAGCAAATGGGGTTATTTTATAAACCCAAAGATGCCACTTCCTCTCCCAAGGCCGGCCAAGAGTTCTCCAGAAGAAAGCCACATGCATTAGGCAAGAGTGGAGGTGGAGAATCTAATCATTGCATGCAGTCTGACAAAATTCCGCGCCGCGTGCCCGTAAGGTTCCGCGCCGCGGAATCTCCGCGTCGCGTATCCTTAAGTGCTCCGCGTCGCATTATTTGCTAGCACATCAATCTTTCTATTTTGACACCATTGGTCCCTCCATCTTTTAGGCTGTCGAGATAGGTCCCCAGTGTGTGACCCAATAGGCCCATACATTATCGGTAGTGATCTAAATGGCATACTTGTGTCAGCGGACATACTCCAACAAACTCCCACTTGCACATGACACACCGTACCCATAAACCACAGACAAAGAGCGGCCTCTAGTAAGGCATCTCCGCCCCCAAGTCAGTATGGATTTTTGTCAAAAACCAAATCCAGAATCAGTTACGAAATGGTCCTATAGATAAGTGATCATTTATCCCTTCGTTCGCGATATCCATGTGAACACGAGACATGGTTAAATGTCAATCTCCAGATCGTTCACAATTATGTTTCTCGATCTCGATTGATGGTGACCCAAAATCTAGTTGCAATCGATCAAACATCATTGCAACTTGAGCATGGCCATGCATTTTACATCAGCGATCAATCATCGAGGGGCCCAAGGATATCTCTCTAAAACTAGAGGAACGAATCCCTTCGACTACATTGCTCCGCTACATACACCATACTTTACCTAAAAGCTCCCTTTATAACAGCCAGTTACGAACTGCGTTTGAAAGCAATCAAGACAAAGCAGATCTGTTGGTCCCGAATGGATACTACTACAACAAATGTTTGTAGAAGGGGGGTTGAATACAAACTTTAGCAAATTAAAATTTAAGAGACACACGGTTTACTTTTATATAATTCTTATTGACGTTAATCAAGAATTACATGAACTAGATGCGGAAAATCTAAGTTCAATAAAAGGTGGCAACGAATTTTGTCTAACACATAGACAATGCTAATCTTAAACAACTAATGTCTAAGACGTTCAACACATGAACAAGTTTGTTACACTGAAAGTAAAATGCTAACTCTTCTAATTCTCAACTTATGAGATTTCAGTGCTTTTCAACGCATTCGCTTTTTCAGCATGTTTCCATGCATGAATATATATAAGCAAAGTGTGTCCGGGTTGATGAAGAGAGAAGGAGACAAAGGTACTTGGTTTAATAATATTATAATAGATAAAGTTAGTGGGTGAAAAGGTAAGTTAACTTTATACACAAAGTGTGTAAAGTGAACATACTTTTCAGTAATGAGTATACCAACTATCTATTATTATATTATTAAATTACTACCTTTATGTCTTGAGAAAGTAACCTTATCCTTCCATGCTTGTGCTTTAATCGACACCATGCTTTCTGAAGATTTGACTTTACCAAGTATGGGGTTGCCAGCCATACTTAACATCATATCTTCGAGATCTTCTTTTCAAGAGTATCTTTCTCCTTTTCCAGGGGATAAAGATCTATCCTTTTTGTATCATTGTAGATCCAAAAAGTGTAGTACTTTTACAAAAGAAAGATCTAAGGCATAATAAGAACAACACATGTTCTGCCTTTGACTTTAAGAAAATATTACATAGAAAAGCTATTAACTGAGATATACAATAAAGACTCAGTTAACAGACACTGAACTACAAATATAATTTTGCTCAGCTAAGGATAAGTGTGAAAGACTCAGCTGACTAGACTTGCTCAGCTGATCAAATTGCTCAGCTGATAATACAAATCGTAGCAGCAGCTAATAAACTGATTAACTCAACTGTCAGCTGTTCCCAAGGGCTCAGCTAATAATTTGAGTATAGTCAGCTTATAAAGAGAAGATTGGATAAGTAGGAAATATCTTATCTGACAGATGGAAGGCATCAGCTGATAACTTGTGATTGTGTCAGCTGATCCTTGACTGCTTAGCTGACCTTGAAATCTTTATCAGCTGATGGTTCTAGGCCATCAGCTGATCCAGTGTGATTCCTCAGCTGATGCTCTTTGACTGATCTTTTCTTCTCAGCTGATCTTTCTGAAGCTGGTCCTTTGACTGATACTTAGTGTCCAGCTGACACTATGATTCGTCAGCTGACATTTCTTACTTAGAAATTCTTTAAGTCTCAAATAGAAAAACAACACATGTTTTTCATCAATCTAAGTCCAAAACTGAATATATGGTTTTGTTAACATCAAATCCTATTTTACTTAATAGATAGGTTTGATTAAGGTTTAATATTGCTATCTCACCAACAATCTCCCTCTATTTGATGATGAGAAAACCTTATCTTGTTTAAGAAGAATCAGTTTGACTAGGATTTGTAAAGATATAACTTTTAAGTGCAATTTTGGTTACCTAGCTATCTGTTTTTGGTAACTCTTTTAAGTATGTTCCCTGATGTTATGTTTCTGGGAATCTTTTCATTTAGGAAGTACCATTGTTCTGTTTTTGGTATCTTTTCTATCCTTTTTCTGTTTTTAGGATTTTTGATCTTTTCTATATTTACACTATGTAAGCTGTCTACTAAGATTCATCTATACTAGCATTTTAGCTAAGTAGTCCATGATCAAAGTTTCAAGCTTGATTACAAAACAAAATATTTACATAAGAGTTTGTACAGTGAAATCTAACTAAGAGTTAAACTAAGTACTGAAGTTGAACTATTCTAGGAATTGAAATTACATCTACTCTAGTTATGAAGTGTGATCTTCATTCCCACCAAGGTTCTTCTTTTACATCCAAAAGTCTGTTCAGAGGATTAGCAGCCAACAACTCTTCAGCTCTTGCTTGAATCAGATTTTCAAAATGTTCACTTCCTGTCTGTCCCCTTGTTAAATGTGCAGCTTGAAAGATTAATTCTCCAGGGGCTCTTCCTAAGTCAGTTTCTCTTAGGAATCTCCAAATACCAGCTCTGTCTTTGAAGAAAATCCCTCTCTCAGGTTCAGTTATGTACTTAAACATTTCTGGCTCAATGTTGGAGGGCAAAGCAGTGTTGAAATTTTCATATGCAGACAGGTAAGGATGATCAGGATTAAGTATAATCCGTTCAGCAGGTACAAAAGCTTTGGAGGATTTCTTGAAGGCATCCTCAATCACATCAATGTGTTCCACAAATTGATCATGAGTGCATATCCTGTGGTAAACAGCCATTCTGATCCAGAATTCGAATTTGTTTATGAACCATGGGGCAATTTCACTTTTGGATTTAAGGAGGTGATACAGAGTCTCAATCATCTCAGTGAAGGAGAACAGTTTGCAGTGATGGATATAGGCATTCTCATGTGTTTGTATTTCATCTCTTCTTACTAATCTGAGATATGGCCCTTCATCTGTTCCCTTATATGGAGTGACTCTGGAAATGAGATTTGGATCCTTTCTTTCTATCAAGTTCTTCTTGTTATCCAAGACCTCTTTGATCTCCCTTTTAGATTGCTGAGTTGTAACTCCAAAGTTGAACTCATGCAATGCTTGAATGGCTTCTCTGTGAGTTCTTCCTCTTTTAGGAACTTTCTTGACAGAAGGATCATCTTGCTGTGATGCAACCTGTGTTGGATGTGATTGAGAGGATAGCATGATGATTTCTTCTTCTTGTAATTCTCTCAATTCATCATCAGTGACACCAACTGCAGCAGCAAGATCCTCAGTGGTAGTGAAATCCTGGTGTCTCTCTTTGGCTTTAAGAACTTCTTCAATGGTTGAACCAAGAGCAGCAACCAGTTCACTTAACTCTCTGAGATTCTCATCTTCTTGATTTAGCTCTTCCTCTCTTCTTTCTTCTTCTTCAATCTCCTCAGCAGTCATTATTTTCTTTCCTTTTCTTCTTGATGAACTGCTGGGAGTTGGTTGACTTGATTGAACTGGAGAGGAAGCTTGGACTGGTGGAGCTGTAGTGGAGGAGCTCTGCTTCCTTATGTTGAACATAGAGGACAAAGGCATTTCATCATCATCATCATCATCAGAATCCTCATATGGTAGTTCAATTGGAGCACAGGATTCACCTTGCTTTGATTTCTTTGTCCTTATAGCCATTTGCTTTAGCCTTCTCTTTGGCCTCTGCTCTTCTTGAGCAGGTTGCTCCCCCTCAGATTTATTCTCCCCCTCAACAGCTGATCCTATTTCATCGGGGGTTGATGCATCCTCTGCTTGTAAAACTGACTTTGTCCTAACCGACTTCTCCCCCTTTTTGTCATCATCAGAGGAGGGAAAAACAGTAGGCTTTGCAGGGGCATCAGGAGTGGTGAAAGAATAAGGAGTTGGGGTAGGTGTAGAGGTAACGGGTGGTATGGTTGAGGATGAAGGTGAGGCAGTGGGTATGGGAGGCTGAGTGAAAGGTGATGTTGAGTGTCTAAGGTGAGAGGGAATAGGAGAGAAAGAAGGAATGGAAGTTGAGATAAGAGGTTTTAGGCTGTTGATAGCTTCAGTGAGATTGGAGAATTCTCTCAGAGTATCACTGTGCCTTATCTTAGCAGAAAAGCTGGACCTATTTACCTCAGTATCAATGTCTTTTAGGAGAGAGGGGATAGTTAGAAGAGATTCAGGAATGGTAATGGAGATATCAGGGGGTGAGGGTCTAAGGGTTTTGAGTTGGGAAAGGAGATTGGAAATGGTATGGTTTAAGTTAGAAATGGTTTGGGCAGGTATAGGAGGGGAGGGTGTAGGAATAGGAGTAGAGGTTTGGTTTAGAAGTTGATCTAGTTTGGTAAGAATAGGGGAAAGATCATCAGGGGCAGGGGTGGGTTGGGGTTTGGGTTGGTTGGCTTTAAGTGACTCAATCTCATTGGTTAGGTGAGAGATTTGAGTTTTTGTTTGAGTTTGGAAAGAGGTAAAGGAGTCTTGAAGACTATCCATCTTTTGAGAGATAGATAATAAGGTTTGAAGTAGTTGGGGTGAGGGTTCAGAAGTAGTAGAGGGAATGGGTTGGGTTGGAATTGATTGAGAAATTGTGCTTTGAACTGGAATGGATTATGGTCCCTTACTTAGACCTTGGTATAGAGGCCTAAGATCACTGGGAACAGAAGTTGTACCCTGTACTAATGACTGGTTTATGCCACTAGTATTGACAGGTAGTGCACTAGCATGTGTAAGAATTGAATAAAAAATAGGTGCAAAAATGTGAGTGTGAGTGAGGGTTGCACTCAAAGGGGTATCCCTTATTACAGTAGCAAGTTATTGTGAACTTACTAGGGGATAGGCTTGACACATAGGGGTTGTAGATACAGTATGACCTTGGGAGAAGGTCTGTCTTTCAATGGTATCACCCTGTTGGGAGGGTGACCCAGATTGCAGCAATCCCATGTTTACAGATGTGCCCTGTTGTGAGGACACACCTACTGGTTGTAGGGTTATATCAACTTCCATGAGTTCCCCCTCAAAATAAGAGGTAGCTATAGGACTTGAGGTCAGAGGTGCAGTGTGCAATCCCTCTGAGATAAGTGCAGTGTGCACTATCTCTAATGACCTTGTTTCTATTTGGGTTACTAAGGGAGTAGAACTAGCAACTGTTGGGAGTTTACTAGAGCTTGGCAGTTGTGGGGGTGTTACAACTAGAGGAGAGGATGGGTTCTCATTGCTGGGGTCAACCAAATGAGTATCCTCAAGAGTGGTAGAGATTATACCTGCGATGTGTTGAGTCTTGCTGATCTCAATTAGTTGAATAAGATTGTCAGAAATTGTGTCTTCCTCAGCATCATCACCATCAGCTGCATCACCACTTTGTTTGTCTTGTGGAGTGCTTGAGCTGGAAGAAACCGGGAAATGTGAGAGTGGCATCCCAGTTTGAGAAGATGAGGAGGTGGTATCTTGAATATTTTCAGTATAATGAAATCCAGCATCACTGTCAGCATCATTGTCATTATCACCCTCAGCATCAGGATTAATAGGTTCATCCTGTGCTGGTTCATCAAATACATCATCTCTAAACATCAATTCTTCTTCCACTAAGGCTTCATCTGGAGCATGAGTCATAGACTCCTCAGAATGATCAGTGATTAAATCAGGAGATTCAGAATCATTAGCCATTTGTCCCTCAACATTTTCAGCATCAACTTCCTCTTCATTTTCAGCATTCTCAGCAGCAACATCAATCAACTCTTGCATCTGAGCAGTTATAGCAGGACCTTGAAATTCCCTTATCAAATGGAAAGTTTTCTGACCCATTTGAGGGATGGTCATTGTGTGCAAGTGAGCAGCTAACCCAGCATAGTGTTCCCTCTTAACATCTCTAAGTGCAATTAAACTTAGATACCTGATGTAAGGAACTAGGGTTCTGGTTGATTTCTTTGATGTGCCCAGAGTGATCTTATCCACCATTTCAGAGAATATGACTTGTGAGAAGTCAATATTCCTCCCTGTGACCAAAGCATGAAGAATCATCAATTGAGACTGATTCATTTGGTCATGGCTGCCAGACTTGTGACCAAAACATCGAATGATTACACTGGCCAGATACTTCCATGGGTGTCCTAGAGCAGACAGTTTATACTGGCCATGGGAAATAGCACCTTGGTAGCCAATCAGAGGCAAAACCTCTAAAACTTGATCCATTGTAGAAAAAGGTTGAAATGGGGCCATATGGGGTACGGAGATCGCTTGTCTAAGAGAATCAGTAGTGATGTTTATGTTGATGGTACCATTGAGGCAGGTGCAAGTGATTAAATCTTGATTAGCATGGTACCTTGCAGTGTACCACATCTCACCAACAATGTTTGGAAAGATAAACAGAGGATGAGCAGATAGACATGCGAACAGGGGGTGGGCAGTTATGAAAGCCACCATAGGTTCGTATCCCTGGTTTGCTTTGCTCGCGGGAATGTCAGTGTTTATGAGAAAGTTGTTTGGGCGTATTGTGATTTCAGAGTTAGGTGTGACATTTTCACCAGCAATGGCGTTTGGAGAAGTTGCAGGGTTGAAGATCACCATGATTACAGAGTGAATGAAGTTTGAGCAACGAGAGTTTAGGGTTTGAAAGTTTTAGAGAGAAAGAGTGTTTGGGAATTTTGAAAGCTTAAGAATTTTGAAACCTAAATTGTCACAGAAATATTTTGCAAAAAGTAACTGTCACTTCTGCAAAAAGGTAATAGACGGAATAGATATTAAATACACAGACAATAAACGGACAAATAAACTAAATTAAATAACCTAGTAACACAATAAATACAAATGAGAAATTAATAAAATAGGTGTGGGGACACAATATTTTTGACTTTTGAAAAACATCAGCTGACAGACGAGAGTGTCAGCTGATTCATGTTGAGATAAAATAAGTGTCAGCTAATGAATGCACTTAGCTGAGCTTCTAAGTCTTAGCTGATGGTTTATCAGCTGAGGTATAGTGTCAGCTAATGATCGTCAGCTGACATAATTCTATTAGCTGATCTACCATAAGTAAAATATGTAGAAGCTTAGATAAGTACTTCATTTCACACACAAATAAAATTATTTTCTCACACACAATTAACTACCTAAGAAGAGAATATATTACAAATTTAACATGCCAAGTTTGGATATTAGGAAGTTGAACCGAGACTCATCCAAAGGTTTTGTAAAAATGTCAGCTAATTGAACATCAGTGTTGATATAATGCATTGAAACTTTCTTTTTCTGCACATTATCTCTAAGAAAATGATGTCTGATTTCAATATGCTTAGTTTTTGAATGCAAAACAGGATTATTAGAGATAGATATAGCACTTGTGTTGTCACACAGAATTGGGGAGTTTTCAAACTGTAAGTCATAATCCAGTAGTTGATTTTGCAGCCATAGCAATTGAGCACAGCAGCTTCCAGCAGCAATGTATTCTGCCTCAGCTGTAGAGGTTGAAACAGAGTTTTGTTTCTTGCTTGACTAGCTGACTAATCTTCCACCTAATAATTGACAACCCCCAGATGTACTCTTTCTGTCTAGTGTTCAACCTGCAAAGTCAGAATTAGTGTATCCAACTAACTCAAAATCAGAGTCTTTGGGGTACCAAAGACCTAGATTAGGAGTTCCTTTGAGATACCTGAAAATTCTTTTAACTGCAGCTAAGTGAGATTCTTTGGGATCTGATTGGTATCTAGCACAAAGACATGTAGAAAACATAATATCTGGTCTACTTGCAGTGAGGTACAAAAGAGACCCTATCATACCTCTATAAGCTGTAATGTTCACTGATTTACCATCAGTGTCCTTTCCAAGCTTTAAGGCAGTGGACATGGGTGTTTTCATTGAAGAACAATTTTCAAACTCAAATTTATTAAGTAAGTCATTTACATACTTTGTTTGATGAATGAAAATTCCATCAACCTCTTGTTTAATTTGAAGACCTAGAAAATAGTTTAATTCACCCATCATACTCATTTGATAGTTATCAGACATGAGTTTGGAAAACTTTTTGCAAAGATCAACATTTGTAGACCCAAATATTATATCATCTACATAAATCTGTACAAGAATCACATCACCCTTGAATTTTCTTATAAATAAGGTGCTATCTATACTTCCTCTTATAAATCCTTTATTGGTCAAAAAGGAAGAGAGGGTATCATACCAGGCTCTTGGTGCTATCTATAGAAACAAAACATGTATACAAACAGAAGTTACAAGCTTTTGATCTTGTTAGTACAGGTGCTTCTATGTTACCTATGACCTGATAAATTGGATGATTTCTGAGGTCCTTGTAGGCATTTTGGATTCTGGGAGTTGAAAATCTTTGGTTTGGGTTAGCTGATGAGACTTCTGGTTGATCAGCTGACAGAATTTCTTGATTACAATCTGATGAGACTTCTACTGATGAGGGAATGTTTGATATGGAATTAGAGTCCATTGATGTTGAATCATGATTCCCTTCATTTAGTAAAAGTGTGGGTTGGTTTAGGATAGAATGTGCAGAGGTGTTTTGTTCATTCGGAACAGGTTCATCTAAGTCATCTATGTCAGCTGATGAGATTGGATCAGCTGATGAGAGTGGATCAGCTGATACTGGAGTGTTGTCTTCAGTACGCAGCAAATCATTAAATTCCTTACCTGTAGATGGATTAGTAGAACAGGAAGCAACAAAGTCATTTTCATTAAAACTTACATTGATTGAATCTTCTATGACCTTTGTTCTGAGGTTGTAGATTCTGTAAGCTTTGGAAATCACAGAATATTCAATGAACACACCTTCATTAGCTTTTGGTGCAAATTTTTGCAATTGATCTTTCTGGTTCAGAATGAAACACTAACACCCAAATATGTGTAGAAAGCTGATGTTGGGCTTCCTTCCCTTGAGCACTTCATAAGGAGTCTTGTTGTGCCTCTTTATTATAAGAGATCTGTTCTGAGTAAAACATGCACAGCTGACAGCTTCAGCCCAGAAGTTGAATCCTAACCCACTCTCACACAGCATGGTTCTTGCAGCTTCAATCAAAGTTCTGTTTCTTCTTTCATCTACACCGTTCTGTTGTGGAGTTCTTGGAGCAGAGAAGTTTTGAGATATTCCTTTCTCATCGCAGAAACCTTCAAGAGTTTGATTTCTAAATTCAGTTCCATGATCACTTCTAAGCATCCTTACCAGATTGCCATTGAGCACTTCCATCTTTCTAATGAAGCTTATAATTTCTTCAGCAGCCTCACTCTTTGCTTTTAGGAAGATGACCCAAGTGTATCTTGAAAATTCATCAACCATTACCAATGCATACTTACTTCCACCAATACTAGAAGTAGCAACAGGACCAAATAGATCCATGTGCAACATGTAGGAAGGTTCAGTAATGGAGAAGGCTTGCTTAGATGGAAACGAAGTCTTGTGCTGCTTTCCCTTCTCACAGGCAGAGCAAGGTTTAGGCTTAACATACGTCAGTGAAGGTAGTCCTGACACTAGTTCACCCTTGCTCAACTTGTTAATGTTTTTGAAGTTTAAATGGGAAAGCCTTTTGTGCCATAACCAGTTTGTGTCAGTTACAGACTTGGTATACAAACAGGTTAACTTGGACGGATCACCAGAGGACATATCAAGAGTATATACATCCTTGGTTCTCTTTGCACAAATTATTGTTTTACCTTCTTGATCTAAAATGGAACCACCTGTCTTTGTAAAGAGGACTTTATGATCACCATCACATAACTGACTTATGCTGATGAGATTATACTTAAGTCCTTTAACATATGATACCTTGGATAAGGTTAGGTTCCCATTATGAAGTTCTCCGTAGCCTTTTGTTTGCCCACAATTATTATCACCAAAGGTTACTCTTGGACCTTTTTCCTTCTTGTAGTTACTAAGCAAAGCTTTACAACCTGTCATGGTCCTTGAACATCCACTGTCAAGATACCACGTGTTCAGACCCTGCATAGATGTGATTGAAAGAAGGTTAGTGAGATTTGGGCATCCACATTTAAGTGGACCCCTGTGGATTGCACCTAGCCATCCACTTTATATTAGGTTGTTTATGAATGAGAGAAACAACTGTGTTATCATAATCAGTCCGCTGTCTTGAGTTACCTTCTAGAGAACAACTACCTGCCTTATGTTCTTTGATCCCACATTTATAACATTTTTTATTTTTGGAGCTTTTAACATGTTTTGGTAATTGACTAAGAGATGTCTTAACTGTTTTCTGATGATTATGGGTCATCAGCTGACAGATTTCACCATTCAGCTGTTGCAGCTGATTCTGTAAACTAATAAGGTCTTTGTTTACAGTCACCTTAGGTTGACCCTTAGTTAAAATGAGTTTTTGATCAACTTTAGGTGTGGCAGACTTAGACTCTTTGTAAACAAAATGTCCTTTTCCCTTAGTTTCTCCTATTAAAAGAGTTTGAAGTGAAGTTTGATCAGCTAAACAAACAGAAGAGGATCCATGATCAGCTGACAGGATATCATCTGAGCAGTTATCATCTACTTTTTGATCAGCTGATGTAATATCATTAGCTAAGGAATTTTCAGTCAGCTGAGTTCCTAAATTTAATGTATCAGCTTTCAAGGTTTGACAACAGAATGTCTCTTTGGTATCAACAAATGATTCCATTCCTTTACTTACTTCCTTTACACTTAAATTTTCAGTACTTTTGCTTTCTGTCAAGACAATAGAACTTGAACCAACTTTTGAAGAGGTTGAGTCTTTCAGCTGAGTACTTTTACTTTTGACAAATCTGTTAGTGATAATACCTTTTCCTTTACAATCTTTTGAAAAGTAAGAGGTAAAATATCAGCTTTTTCTAAGATATTTATGTTCTTGCTAAAATCAACACAGTTAGCAGTTTGGGAATAATTTCCACCAATAATAGCTTGAACTTGTTTTGGAATCTGCTCATTGACACACTGAGTGGTCTTCTCAGTAGAAACACACCAAGATCTAACTACTTTTTGAAGGTCATTAAACTTTATTGTTTCTTCATTGGTTTCTTTTACCAAGATCTGATTAAGTATCTTTTGATTAGCTAAATCATCTTCCAGTTTTGTCATTTGTTTAAGTTTCTCATCTTTAAGACTTAATCTCTCTTTTAGTGATTCTATTTCTAATTTTAGCTTCTTTTCTCTTTGAATATTTGACTAAAACTCAACACACAAATAATCAAACATAGTGTTCTTTTCATTATCTTCATAGTTAATAAATTTTCCAACCTGATACATAGAAGAAGGATCCCAGTCAGGAGAAGTACAAGCTTTAGCAGCTTTCTTCATATCCTCATCAAAGGAACTTGTACTTGCTGTGTTGGCCATCAAACTGAACTGAGCTATGAGGACCTCATCTTCATCACTTGAGAGATCTTCCTCAGCCCAATCTTCTTCTTCAGCAACCAGCACCCTGTTCTGAGCTTTCTTCTTCTTCTTGTCAAGGACAGCAGCAAGAAGCTTCTTATATTTGGCTTCATAATCAATCTTGCTGTCTGAGCTTGAGGAACCCTTGAAGCCTGTGTTTCCTTTGGACTTACATTCACTGGCATAGTGACCAGTTTTGCCACAAGAGAAACAACCTTCAGAAGCCTTTGGTTTTGACATGTCTCTTTCTCCTTTGAAGGGTTTCCTTTCAAACCTCTTGACACCCTTTCTTTTCAAGAAAGGTTTGAACCTTTTAACCAACATGGCAACCTGCTCAACAGCAGCTTCAATGCTGTCCATGTTCTCCAGAACTTCATCCCCATCAGCCACTTGCTCTTCATCAGAAGATTCCTCCTCTTTCTCCTCATCACTGGACTCATCCACAACTGCAGCAAAACTCCTAGATCTTGTATCCTTAGATACAAGGCAGTAGTTGGAGCTTTTGCAGCCTCCTTCATATCCTTGGTAGAGAGTTTCCTTTGTTTCACTGATTGCTCGTGATTCACAAGATTTCCATATAAACCAACCAGTGAAAGACCCTTGATTTTCTCACCATGTTTAAGCACAGTGATAAAATGATCCCAAGATTCTGGGAGAGAGTCTAGAAACTTGTTTACAAGTTCCTTATTGCTTTTGTGAACATCTGCCCTTCTTAAGTCATTAATGAGGCCGTTGAACCTGGTGTAAGTCTGAGTGAGACTTTCACCTTTATGAGCAAAGAAGAACTCATATTCTCTAATCAGAAGGAGTTTCTTGTTCTCCTGCACTTCTTCAGTGCCTTCATATTCAACAGTCAAAGTGTCTAGCATTCAGAAAGAGATGTCAAAGATTGTTAATATTGATATAACAAACTTTACAGACGAGAATTTAAGAAGAACAGACTTCTTAAATTCAATGAAAAACAAGTACAGACTTGAGAGAAAGTAGACAGACTTTAGCTATTGCTTACTGAACATATAGTAATCGTTAGCTCACTCTTCTCGACTAAGAGAAGAGTATTTATACATTTCCCTAATCAATCCTAGCCGTTGAATAGGTGACAAACGTCACAATCTAGTGAATTGATTAGCAACAGATTTCCTCATGCAAAACCGTCTTGAAAGTGACAGTTGATGACGTCACTGAGGGGACCATTTGCTGAAGACTATCTTCAGTAAACTGAAAGTTTCAGAGATGAAACTTTCAGCCCTTCAGATGACCGTTATTTATGACGAGACAAATCATCAGTTAAAGTCTTCTGCTGAAATCTTCTTCAAATACTTCAGCGCTGATTGAATGTAAACAAATCAAGACTAACAATCTCCCCCTATTTGTTTATAGACCATCATTATTTACTTAGAATAAACAAATAGAACTATATACTTAAAAGAACTCATATGTACATGATCCAGACTGAATATTTTTGGATTCTTTTCATTTTCCAATGTTTTTGAAATTTTTTTTTTTTTTTTTTTTTAGGTTTTACAAGAGAAAAGAAATACAAGAAAATAAAGTTCAGAGAGAAATTAAGAGCTTCTTGATGGCTTGTGTGCTTGAGTGCCTTCCATGACTTTGGCTTTTTCTTCCCATATTTCAGTTTCAGGATCTCTAGGCTTTTTGGCTTCAAATAGTTGAACAATCTTCAGGCGAATAACAGCAGTTTCAGGATCCCTTGAATTAGAGTAGGATGATATTGCCTTCAGATGCATCCAATCAGCATTGTCAAGTTCAGACACCCTCTGAAAACTTGGTCTGTCATAAGCATCCTTGAAGAAAAATCCTCTAGGATTGTCAAGAACTTGTTTGTCATTGAATACGAAACCTGAAGGGAGAGAACAATCCATATTTCTGCAATTTGGAAGAACACCAGCGGCCATAAGCTTAACAATCTCTTCTTCAGATCTCTTAGAATACCTTCTTCCTCTCTTCTTTAAAGGTTGAACCTTATCTTGATTTTCAGTGTTATCTTCAGAAGGTTGATAACGTTTCTTCAGAAGATCATAGGATTCTTGTAGATAAGAAAGCCTCTTCTTAACTGACCTAACCAGTTCCGTTAGTTTCAGTCGGTTCAGACACTTCCCAATTTCAACCCATTCAGACAGACTGAATTTTGTAAGGTTGGCCTCGGAGACATACTGAACCTTGAGGAAATTTTTATTTCTCGAGATCTCAACTATGTTTTCACCTTTTTCTTTGGTAACCCTGACTTTTGTGATTGGATCAGGGTCAGCTCTGTTCATTCTGGTTTCAAACCATTCCTTTTCTTTTCGTTCTCTCATTAGCTTGGCTTTCTCTTCTTTTATTCTTTCCTCTTCAATTTCTTTTTCAACAACAAGCTGAAGAGATTGAGGAGACATTTTCTTCTTAGTCTTTTGTTGACCAGCTTCAAGTTCAGCTGTCTTCTTTGCTTCAGCTTCAGAAAGACGTTGTAATCTGTCAGTCTCTTTAGCTATCTCCTTTGACATTCTGTAATCTTCCAAGGTCAACCCAAGAGCAGCAGCTTCATCTTCTTCAGTGACCTGATCTCCCCCTTTGTTGGACACCTGATTTTTAATTGCCTTCATGCTATCAAATAACAGTTTTTCAGTGTTGATTACTTTAGGCTTTACTACTTCAGTTTCATCTGCAATACCTTTACCTTTATCAGGATTCCTGATAGGTGAAATAGCTTTCTCAATGATAACTGAAGGAAAACCAGTTTTGGAGATTATCAGCGGAATCTGATCTAGGATTGTTGGATTCAGAGTGTTTGATGTTAGATCCCTAGGACTAGGAATATCAACATTCATCATTGTGTCAGATGCAGAAACTGAACTTTCAGTAGTATGAGGAGCATTAGGATGTATAATCAAGGCTGTCTCAGGTTGAGTGACTTTTTGAGGATGAGATTGAATTAACATATTAAAGTCACGTTCAGGGGAAGATCTTTCAGAGATTTTAGCATTACCTTCATCCCCAGGTTCACTTAGAGATTCTTCAAACCATCTGTTCAATTCTCTCTGTTCTTTTTCAGTTTCATCTCTAAACACAGAATACTCTTTAATTGTTTGTTTCAGCTGACGAATTTCTTCTTTATCTCGAAGCGACTCTGCTTTCCTTTTCTTGATCTGAGCTTTTATGGTTCTAGCCACAACTGAAGATTTCAAAATTTTCTCCCCCTTAGAAGCTGAGGAAGAGACTGTAGCAGCTTCTATTCTTTCCAATCGTGGAACAATGTGTTTGTTCAGTGTGGCGACCATCATACGCTGCATATCTTTCAGAACTACCTTTTTGTGATAAGACTGAAGATAGCGTTTAGAAGGATAAGCTGTTAGAGAATCGCGGAGTTGCGAGATATTGTCAGTGAATGTTTTGAGAAAAGTGATTTGAAACTTTGAAAGAGACTCAGATAAAGATGACTGAGAGGCTGAAAGCTTAGATAACACTTCCTCGTAACGTTTATTGCCATTAGCAATATAGTCACAGAGTTGTTTAAAGAGAGTGACCCGGAGTTGATTGTGAAACTGAAATTCTTTGTTTAATGTACTGATGTAATCGATTAAAAGTGCAGTAAGAATTTTAATTTCGTCAGCAAAGTTGACATTTGACATGTGCTGAAGGTGAAACCGATGAAACTCTTTTGTAACTTGACTGTGAAGGAGACGAATGGAATCATCAAGTTTTGAGTAGGCATCAAGAACAGACATTGAGTCCTCATCAATCTCAGTGGGTGAACGAATGATGGGAGGAGACAAAGGAGTGGTTGTATCAGCTAGAAAATCTTGTTCAGTGGAGGAAGAAGAGGTTTCAGATTTTTCAGAACTGTCGAGAGGATCAGTTACTGATTTGGCAAAAAGTGTTTGTTGAAGAGAAGGAAACTGAGCATTAAGGTCAGTGGAAATATCCTGCCCATAAGCCATTAGTTTATCTAGATGAGATTGATTGGAAGTGGGAAGAATAAGATTGACAGAATACTCAAAACCAGAAGCAGGATCACAAATGAAACCCTGTTCGTTGTTTAAATTTTTAAAAGAAAGTTGTTGAGGTGGGGTAGGTATAGCCATAGAAACATTCGGGTTTAATGAATCATCAGGGGCTACATTGGGCTTTGCTTCAGTAGTAGCTTTGTGTGTAACTACATCTTTATGAGCAACAGAAATAGCCAGAGGTTCAGATGGATTAGCTGAACCATCAGAGGCCAAGATGGTAGAGGAAGGAATAACTTCAGTTTCAGGGTTATCTGAAACATCATGAGTCAAAGGTCTCTCAGAGTCAGATGGTTTAGCTGATTCATCATGGAGGGTGAATACATCAGACTCAGATGGTTTAGGTGCTGAGAGATCATCTGTATGGGTTAAATCAATAGGATCAGTTCGGACTACTGAACCATCAAGGGATTTTGGCTGAACTGTAGTTTCAGTTGGTAATACTGAAACTGTGACATGAGTGGTAACAACTGAAGCAGGGGGAATTACTGCAACTGAAGTGGAGAGAACCTCAGTTGAGATTGTGGTTGTCTCAACATCACTGGTTTTGAGAGCCTCGGAGTGTGAGGGTGATTTACACTCGTCATTGGTAGTAAGAGATTTAGTAGAGGTGAGAAGAGTTACAGTGGGTAGTGGATCAGTAAGGACAGTCTTAGCTTTTGTTGTTTGTTGTTGCTTAGTGGTTGAGTCAGGAGAAGGAGGAGTTTTACGCTTCAGTTTCTTGGATGCAGCAGCAGGATTGTCATCAGAATGTTTTTTTGTTAAAGAAGACAGTTTGATTAGATGCCTCTGAATCTGAAGGTTGGTTAGGTTGTTCAGGTTGTTCAGCAGAAGGAGACCGACGAACTAAACCAGCAGGAGTGTCTGTCATCCTTTCACCCAAAGAGTTTTAGTTGAGAGGTCAGTAGAACAGGTTTCAGTTTGTAGAGTTCAGTCAAGCAGGTTTCAGTGGACCACGTTTCAGTTGAAAATTTCAGTTGCTCAAAGATTCAGCATGCCAAGTTCAGAAACAAGATAATTGAAATGTGCTTCATCCAGAGCTTTGGTGAATATATCAGCTAACTGATGTTCAGTTGGAACAAAATATAACTCAATATTATTGTTAGCAATGTGATCTCTGATGAAGTGATGACGAACATCGATGTGTTTTGTTCGCATATGAAGCACAGGATTGTTTGAAATGGCTATGGCACTGGTGTTGTCACAGTAGATGGGAGTTTTTGCAAGTGAAATACCATAATCAGCAAGCTGATGCTGAATCCACAAAATCTGTGCACAGCAACTCCCTGCTGAAATATATTCAGCTTCAGCAGTAGATAGAGAGATAGAGTTCTGTTTCTTGCTTTGCCAACTGACGAGTTTGTGTCCAAGTAACTGACATCCACCAGTGGTACTTTTTCGGTCCAAATGACAACCTGCATAATCTGAATCTGAAAATCCCATTAGATCAAAACCTGAGTCTCTGGGATACCAAAGACCCAGATGAGGAGTACCTTTCAGATACCTTAATATCCTGGATACAGCAGACATATGAGACTCTTTTGGATTTGCTTGAAATCGTGCACATAAACATGTAGAAAACATAATGTCAGGTCTACTAGCAGTTAAATAAAGCAAAGAACCAATCATCCCACGAAAAGTAGGCAAATCAACTGCTTTTCCATCAAGATCAGCAGTTAACTTGGTTTTGGGAGCTATGGGAGTTTTCATAACTGAACATTCAGTGAAATTGTACTTCTTCAGTAAGTCAGAAATATACTTTCCTTGATTAATAAAAATACCGGTTTCAGTTTGCTTAATCTGAAGTCCCAAAAAGTAAGTTAGCTCTCCCATCATACTCATTTGAAACTTTTTGGTCATGATTCTTTCAAATTCTTTACACAAATTTTCATTAGTAGACCCAAAAATTATGTCATCAACATATATTTGAACAAGAAGCAAATCACCTTTTTCTCGACCAAGAAAGAGAGTTTTATCGATTGTATCTCGTTTAAATCCCTTTTTAAGAAGATATGCTGAAAGAGTATCATACCAGGCTCGAGGTGCTTGTTTCAATCCATACAATGCTTTGTCTAGCTTGTAGACATAATTTGGATATTTTGGATTCTCGAAACCAGGTGGTTGCTGAACGTATACCTCTTCTTTCAGTTCTCCATTGAGAAAAGCACATTTGACATCCATTTGAAAAACTTTGAAACCTTTATGAGCAGCAAAAGCAAGAAATATGCGAATTGCTTCCATTCGTGCAACGGGAGCAAATGTCTCATCATAATCAATTCCTTCTTCCTGACAATATCCCTTGGCAACTAATCTTGCATTGTTCCGAATGACAACCCCTGATTCATCTTTCTTGTTTCTGAAGACCCATTTGGTTCCTATCACAGACTGATTCGATGGGGGTGGTACGAGATTCCATACTTTATTCCTTTTAAACTCATTCAGTTCCTCTTGCATTGCTGATACCCAATGTGAATCTTTTAAAGCATCATTCACTTTCTTTGGTTCAATTTGAGAAATGAAGTCAGCAAACATACAAAACCCGGGTGTTGCTGAACCTCTAGTACGAACCCCATCATTTAGATCTCCAATCACTTGATCAATAGGATGAGCTTTAGTCCATTTGGTGTTAGGAGGTATGGATTTTGCAACTTGAAATGGTTCAGTTGGAGAGTCAGCAAAGGAGGAATTTATTTCGATAAAGGGATCAGAGGGAACTTCAGTTGAGGATGGAGGCTGGGAGTCAAAATCAATCAGTGGTATGTCAGGGTTAAAGGGTTCAGGAGTTGGTGTTTTACAGGATGTATCAACTGAAATGGGAATGGGAGTAGTAGGAGGTATGCCATTTTCATCACAATCATCGCAAGCTGTTTCTGGTGGCAGATCAGCTGAAGTGTCTTCAAAGGGAGAGGAAAGCAACTCATCCCAGTTATCTGAAATTTCAGTGTTTTGATCTGAGTGTCTTGACTGAAGATCTAATTCATCAAATGTGACATCCATTGTTTCAAAGATAGTATTACTTTTGAAATTAAACACTCTGTATGCCTTGGAAATGTTGGAATACCCAAGAAATATTCCTTCATCAGCCTTGGGAGCAAACTTACTTGGGTGATCCTTACTGTTCAGAATAAAGCATGTACAACCAAAGATTCTCAAATGACCAATATTTGGAATCTTGTTGTGCAGTAGCTCATAAGGTGTTTTCAAGTGCCTTTTAACTACCAATGATCTGTTCTGTGTGTAACATGCTGTATTGATAGCTTCAGCCCAGAAACGTAATGAAATCTTTGCTTCAGCAAGCATGGTTCGTGCAGCTTCGATTAGAGTACGATTCTTCCTTTCAGCAACTCCATTCTGTTGAGGGGTGTAGGCAGCTGAGAAATTCTGAACGATCCCATTTTCTTCGCAGAAATCCTCAAGGGTTCTATTTCGAAATTCAGTACCATGATCACTTCTCAGCTGTTTGACATGAACATTGTACTGACGATTAATTCTTGTGATGAAGCTAATAATGATCTCAGCTGTTTCACTTTTTTTAGACAGGAAAAATACCCAAGTGAAACGTGTATATTCATCCACAATTACTAGAGTATATTTCTTTCCACTGAGGCTTGGAGTGCTGACAAGTCCAAAGAGATCCATGTGAAGCAACTGAAATGCTTGATTGATCTGATCACAGTGCTTTGATTTGTAAACTGACTTCTTTTGCTTCCCCTTTTCGCAAGCATGACACACTTTGTCTTTCACATAGCTAATCTTAGGCAATCCTTTGGCAAGTTCATTTTGTGCCAATTTACTCAGGTTTTTGAAATTCAGATGTGACAACCTTTTGTGCCACAACCAATGTAGTTCTTTGACTAACTGTGATAAAAAGCATACATCTGAAGGAGACGAGACTGAATTGAAATCGAGAACATACATGTTATCTATTCTCTTGGCTTGAAGGACTTCAGTGCCTTCTTTATTTCTGATAGAACACTTGTATTTCTTGAAAAGAACAGAATAGTCAGCATCACACATCTGACTTATACTAATCAGATTGTGCTCAAGTCCGTTAACATGAGCAATATTCTTAATGTGAATAACACCTTTCTTCAATTGACCATAGGCATCTGTTTTTCCACATTTACCTCCACTAAATAAAACTTGTGGACCATCAGCTGGCGTAACTTTTGTCAGTAACGATTTACATCCAGTCATATGTCGAGAACATCCACTGTCAAGGTACCAGGTATTGTTTCCTTGACCTCCCTGCATAATTTAACAAAAGGTTAAACCAATTTGTGAACCCACCTGCTGATGGGCTCAGAAGAAATGCTACAGGTAGCGACAGGAGAATCACATGTTTTAGCTTCATGACCTCTAATACCACATTTATAGCATTTACGTGTGGATTTGGAATCCTTTTGCTGTTTGGTATTATCCTTTTGAGAATTAGATCTAGTTAACTCTTTTAACTGATTCATCATAATCTTCAGAGTTGATTCAAATTTTCGAAATTTGCTCAACCTTTTTGATTTTGGCTTTTCATACTGAACACTTTGTGTTTTTGATATTTTGAACTTCTGACTATGTTTTGAATGATTAGATCCAGATGAAGCTTCAACTGTCAGAGGTTCAGTGATGTTGTGAACTGAAGTGGATTCAGTTTTGATGGAAGTTATGGGTTCAGATTCAGCTGAAGTAATCAATTCAGATTCAGTGATCATGTTGAATACGGATTCAGTGGGATGAGAATAATTCTGATTTTCAAACAAGCTATCGGAAGGCAACTGTATGTTTCTGATTTCAGAATTAGTTTCCTCATTGAACTCAGGGACTTCACTGGCTGCCTTAGTAAATCTTTTATATAGCATATTTGAGTTTCCTATGTTTTCACGAGTGAACTCACTGAAAAACATTTCATCAACATTTTTACATTTTTTGCTAAATGAGGCAGCTTCTTTGATTTTTCCTAACCCAACTCTTTCTCTCTGAATGATCATTTGATGATTGATACTCTCAAAAGCAAGTTTATTGGGACTGAGCCAGAGATCAATAATGGACTGACGATCTTTGAGTTTATCGTTTGTTAAAGATAGCTCTGCTTTAGCCATTTTTATTTCATTTGTTAACAGCTCTAGATGGCATTTTAATGCAAGGGACTCTTGAACAAGAGTGTCATTTTCAGTTTCAGTTTTCTGAATCAGATTTTGTTGATCTGAAAAGATTTTCTTGATTATGATTTGTTCATTATGCGCAGAAATTAAATCGGACACTAAATAAGCAAACATATCATTTTTCTCATTAGACTCATAATTCTGAAAGTTTGATACCTTGTACATCATAGAGGAATTCCAACCCTCAGCTGAACTCAACCTTTCAGCAGTAGCTAGATCTTTCTTGAACTGGCTTTCAGCTGCCATCAAACACATGTAGGGCTGAGCACACCCTGAAAATTCTTCAGCAAACAGAGCTTGTTCAGACTCTTGATCATCATCGGATGTTTCCGAGTCAGTCCAATTCAGTTCTCCAGCGATCATTGCCTTCTCTTTCTTCTTTTCAGATGATTCTTGACTTTTCAGCTTCAGTGCCTTGTACTTTGATTTGTACTTGTCAGCCTTTGATGGATAACTCTTGGAGGAGGATTTGACAAAGCAGTTTGCAGCGAAGTGACCAAGCTTGCCACATTTGTAGCATTCCTGCTTGGATTTATCAGTGGTTGATTTGAAGCTGCCTGAACCTTGATCATTGGTTTTAGCCTTGAACTTTAGGAACTTGTTGAAGTTCTTCATTATAAACGCGCGTTCAACCTTGAACTCTGGATGACCTTCTTCATCTCCAGCTACCCAGTCAGTTTCAGTCTCAGTGTCAGAATCATCAGAGAATTGATGAGCTGGTACCTCAGTTTCTGCTACAAGAGCTAAGCTCTTCTTAGCTGATCTCTTCAGCTCCAGTTTCTGAGCTCTAGTTTGCTCATCATTCAGAAGAATACCATACAGCTTTCTCATATCCAACTTCTTCAGCTTGTTGTTGGTCCTGAGAACAAGACACATAGTGTCCCATTCACTGGGAAGAGCATCCAGGAACCTGTTAAGAATCTGAATCTTCTCTCGCTGAACACCAGCTTCCAGCATATCATTCAGCAAACAAGTAAACCTGGTATAAACTTTAGTAAGAGTCTCAGATTCTTTAGCACAAAAACTTTCATACTTCCTGATGACATTCGTTCTCTTGTTCTCCTTCACCTCTGTAGTTCCTTCGTAAGCTATACACAAGGCTTCCCACATATCTTTTGCAGTTTTCAGATTAGAAATAGTATGATAGATATCATTTGGAAGTGAGATAGCAATATTATTTCGAATCTTAGCGTCCAAGTTTACCTGTCTCCTATCTTCTTCAGTCCATTGGTTCCTTGGTTTAGGAAGAGATTCCAGTAGATCACCTTCTTCACTCATAAGCGAAATGGTCTTTGGAATGATAGGACCATTTTCTAGGACAGACAGAGACATAGTATCCAAGTTTTCAACATAGAGAAGCATTCTTCCCTTCCAGCTAGAGAAATTATCAGAGGAAAACTTTGGTGGTTTACCAGAAGACCCATTATCATTATAATCAACTTTAGACATCTCGGCAGATCACAAATTATAGAAGAATTTGAACCTGCTCTGATACCAATTGTTGTTCCCAAATAGTGAATATTACTAACTTAAATAACAATTAAGTGCGGAAATAGTAATTATAAGAACAGAAAGAGATGTCAAAGATTGTTAATATTGATATAACAAACTTTACAGACGAGAATTTAAGAAGAACAGACTTCTTAAATTCAATGAAAAACAAGTACAGACTTGAGAGAAAGTAGACAGACTTTAGCTATTGCTTACTGAACATACAGTAATCGTTAGCACACTCTTCTCGACTAAGAGAAGAGTATTTATACATTTCCCTAATCAATCCTAGCCGTTGAATAGGTGACAAACGTCACAATCTAGTGAATTGATTAGCAACAGATTTCCTCATGCAAAACCGTCTTGAAAGTGACAGTTGATGACGTCACTGAGGGGACCATTTGCTGAAGACTATCTTCAGTAAACTGAAAGTTTCAGAGATGAAACTTTCAGCCCTTCAGATGATCGTTATTTATGACGAGACAAATCATCAGTTAAAGTCTTCTGCTGAAATCTTCTTCGAATACTTCAGCGCTGATGGAATGTAAACAAATCAAGACTAACACCTGCACTTCTTCAGTGCCTTCATATTCAACAGTCAAAGTGTCTAGCATCTCTTTTGCAGATTTACAGTTAAGAACTTGATGATAGACATCATTTGGTAGTGCAGAGACTAAGGCTGTTCTTGCTTTAACATCAAGATTAACAAGCCTTTTATCTTCATCAGACCACTGATTTATAGGTTTTATAATCAGTCTTTCAACAGCAGGAGCTTCATCAGTTGCTTCAGTTACTTGGATAGTTGAGGAAGGAACATAAGGACCTTCAGTAACAGTTTTAAGCATCACATCATCAAGGCTTGACATATAGAGAAGAACTCTACTCTTCCAGTGAGAGAAGTTCTCTCCATCAAATATAGGACACCTTGTGAGTGAACCATTGTTAGAAGAACCATTAGAGGCAGCAACAGAAGTGGCCATGCATTTTACGTCAGCGATCAATCATCGAGGGGCCCAAGGATATCTCTCTAAAACTAGAGGAACGAATCCCTTCGACTACATTGCTCCGCTACATACACCATACTTTACCTAAAAGCTCCCTTTATAACAGCCAGTTACGAACTGCATTTGAAAGCAATCAAGACAAAGCAGATATGTTGGTCCCGAATGGATACTACTACAACAAATGTTTGTAGAAGAGGGGTTGAATACAAACTTTAGCAAATTAAAATTTAAGAGACACACGGTTTACTTTTATATAATTCTTATTGACGTTAATCAAGAATTACATGAACTAGATGCGGAAAATCTAAGTTCAATAAAAGGTGGCAACGAATTTTTTCTAACACATAGACAATGCTAATCTTAAACAACTAATGTCTAAGACGTTCAACACATGAACAAGTTTGTTACACTGAAAGTAAAATGCTAACTCTTCTAATTCTCAACTTATGAGATTTCAGTGCTTTTCAACGCATTCGCTTTTTTAGCCTGTTTCCATGCATGAATATATATAAGCAAAGTGTGTCCGGGTTGATGAAGAGAGAAGGAGACAAAGGTACTTGGTTTAATAATATTATAATAGATAAAGTTAGTGGGTGAAAAGGTAGATACACAAAGTGTGTAAAGTGAACATACTTTTCAGTAATGAGTATACCCACTATCTATTATTATATTATTAAATTACTACCTTTATGTCTTGAGAAAGTAAACTTATCCTTCCATGCTTGTGCTTTAATCGACACCATGCTTTCTGAAGATTTGACTTTACCAAGTATGGGGTTGCCAGCCATACTTAACATCATATCTTCGAGATCTTCTTTTCAAGAGTATCTTTCTCCTTTTCCAGGGGATAAAGATCTATCCTTTTTGTATCATTGTAGATCCAAAAAGTGCAGTACTTTTACAAAAGAAAGATCTAAGGCATAATAAGAACAACACATGTTCTGCCTTTGACTTTAAGAAATATTACATAGAAAAGCTATTAACTGAGATATACAATAAAGACTCAGTTAACAGACACTGAACTACAAATATAATTTTGCTCAGCTAAGGATAAGTGTGAAAGACTCAGCTGACTAGACTTGCTCAGCTGATCAAATTGATCAGCTGATAATACAAATCGTAGCAGCAGCTAATAAACTGATTAACTCAACTGTCAGCTGTTCCCAAGGGCTCAGCTAATCATTTGAGTATAGTCAGCTTTTAAAGAGAAGATTGGATAAGTAGGAAATACCTTATCTGACAGATGGAAGGCATCAGCTGATAACTTATGATTGTGTCAGCTGATCCTTGACTGCTTAGCTGACCTTGAAATCTTCATCAGCTGATGGTTCTAGGCCATCAGCTGATCCAGTGTGATTCCTCAGCTGATGCTCTTTGACTGATCTTTTTTTCTCAGCTGATCTTTCTGAAGCTGGTCCTTTGGCTGATACTCAATGTTCAGCTGACACTATGATTCGTCAGCTGACATTTCTTACTTAGAAATTCTTTAAGTCTCAGATAGAAAAACAACACATGTTTTTCATCAATCTAAGTCCAAAACTGAATATATGGTTTTGTTAACATCAAATCCTATTTTACTTAATAGATATGTTTGATTAAGGTTTGATATTGCTATCTCACCAACAAGATCCATGCTCTGGAACACATGTATCTTCAGTCTAAGGACAAAATGATATTATCATCCTGACTTACTCGCGACAGAAACCATGAAGCAAGTTCAGGTACGGGTCGTCCAGTCACTTGACCATTGCAAGCACAGGCGAAGTGTTGCGTCTCTTTTATCTAATACATTATTAGATAGCGACCAACCACTTCCCTCAGTCTTATCTCAAACTTCCTCCCCGTGAAGAATGACCGACTGTGGACATTTAGAATGAAAAGCATTCTGGGAAGTATTAAACATGCTAAGATGGAACACAGTAAGGATTCATAAAATATTCGCCCTCGGCGTATCATTAAATCATATTTAATAATCAATATAGAATGAAATACAATACTGCTTAGCGTTCCCAAAGTACAAATACAAATCAAACATAAACCAAACATTACACTCAAACCAAGTCACTTGCGAATCTAACACCTATATCTCTAGTGTGAGAATCATGTACAGCTTGTGACAACGGTTTAGTGAACGGATCAGCCAAATTTCCCTCCGATGCTACTCTGCTGATGGCAATATCACCACTCTCATTAACATCTCTGATGAAGTGGTATTTGTGAGGAATGTGCCTCATCCGCTTATGAGCCCTTGGTTCCTTAGCTAAAGCCACCGCACCCTCATTGTCACAGAAGATCTCAATAGGGTCGGATATGCTAGGAACCACTCCAAGATCCTGGATGAACTTCCTCATGTTTAGCTGCTTCACTAGCCGCAATGTACTCCGACTCGGTAGTTGAATCAGCTACGGTGTCTTGCTTGGAGCTCCTCCAACTTATAGCACCACCATTGAGAAAGAACATGAACCCCGATTGTGATCGGCAGTCGTCCTTATCAGTATGGAAGCTAGCGTCAGAGTAACCATGTACTCTAAGCTCTTCCTTACCACCATATACCAAGAACATCTCCTTTGTCCTCCGAAGATACTTGAGAATGTTCTTGACCGCAGTCCAATGGGCTTGCCCGGGATTAGCCTGATATCTACTCGTCATGCTCAAGGCACACGATACATCAGGACGAGTGCATAGCATGGCGTACATGATTGATCCCACTGCCGAAGCATATGGAACCCTCTTCATTACGTCAAGTTCCTCTTTGGAACTAGGACATTGAGACTTGCTCAAAGTCACTCCATGCAACATAGGGGTGTTACCCCTCTTAGAGTCCTCCATCTTGAATCGCTTCAAGACCTTGTCGACATATGCACTTTGGCTAAGCCCTATTAGCCTTTTAGATCTATCTCTATAGATCTTTATGCCCAAGATATACGCCGCATCTCCTAAGTCCTTCATAGAAAAACAACTCCCAAGAAAAGTCTTAACCTCTTTCAAGGTTGGGACGTCGTTTCCAATAAGTAGAATATCATCTACATATAGGACAAGGAATACTACAGCGCTCCCACTAGCCCTGACATATACGCATGGTTCATCCTTGCTTTTTGAAAATCCAAACTCTTTGATTTTCTCATCAAAGCACAGGTTCCAGCTACGAGATGCTTGTTTAAGTCCATAAATAGACTTCTTTAACCTGCAGACTCTATCCGGATACTCAGGATGTACAAAACCCTCGGGTTGTGTCATAAACACCTCTTCACTTAGCTTCCCGTTAAGGAAGGCGGTTTTTACATCCATTTTCCATATTTCGTAATCATAAAACGCAGCTATGGCCATGAGTATTCGGATAGACTTCAACATGGCCACTGGTGAAAAGGTTTCCTCATAGTCAATCCCATGAGTTTGCGTGAAACCCTTAGCCACCAGTCGGGCTTTGAAGGTATCTACAGATCCATCCATGCCGGTCTTCTTCTTGAAGACCCATTTACATCCCACTATCTTACACCCGGGTGTAGGATCAACCAATTCCCATACTTGGTTATCCGACATGGATTGCATCTCACTCTCCATTGCTTACCTCCACCTAGCAGACTCAGTGCCCGCTACGGCTTCCCGGTAGTTGGTCGGTTCATCATGATCCACCAGTAAGTCATTGCCCTCAGATATGAGAAACTCATATCTCTCTGGCTCTTGACGTGGTCTACCAGACCTACGAGGAATTAATGGTGCATTGTCAGGTACCGACGCATCTTCTTGCTCGGTTTCAACCACTTCGGGTTGATTGCTAGTGCCGACACTTGTCCCTTCCCCATTGGGTTCTTGAAATTCTTCAAGATCAATCCTCTTACCCGATTGCATGGATATAAGTTCCCTTTCAAGGAACACAACCCTTCTCGCAATAAACACTTTGTTTTCGGAAGGTTTGTAGAATGTATATCCCATGCCTCCGGTTGGATACCCAATGAACTAACACCTTTCAGACCTTGGTTCAAGTTTGTCCTCTACCTCTCGTATCACGAAGGCAGGACATCCCCAAACCTTGAGATATGCGATATTTGGAGCAACTCCATGCCACATCTCATAAGGTGTCTTTTGGACCTTCTTTGTCGGTACGAGGTTAAGGATCCTCACCGCCGACTCGAGAGCGTACCCCCAAAAGCTTATGGGTACTTCCGTGCGACTCATCATCGACCGGACCATATCTAATAATGTCCGATTCCTCCGCTCGGCGACACCATTCAATTGTGACGTCCTAGGAGGAGTTAGTTGCGAAATAATCCCACAACTAACAAGATGATCACGGAACTCCGAGCTCAAGTACTCGCCTCCCCTATCGGAGCGTAGTACTTTGATAGTCTTGCCCAATTGATTCTGGACTTCATTTTGGAATGTTTTAAAAACCTCAAAGGCCTCAGACTTTTGCCTAATCAAGTAGACATATCCATATCTACTGAAATCATCAGTAAACGTAACGAAGTATCTTGAGTTGTTCCTTGTAACATGCTTGAACGGACCGCATACATCCGTATGCACTATTTCCAATAAGCATTTAGCCATTTCACCCACACCGGTAAAGGGTGACTTAGTCATCTTGCTTAATAAACAGGATTCGCATACTTCATTTGACCCGAGGTCAAAGGATTCCAAGATCCCATCCGATTGGAGCTTGGTGATGCGTTTCTTGTTTATATGGCCAATACGACTATGCCATAAGGAAAATTTATCCAAACCATTTTTGGATCCAGAATCAATGTTCATGATTGCTCTATTATTTTCTATGTATGCATCGGCTTCGTATATACCACGACATGGATAAGCTTTAAAATAACAAACATCATTTTTAAAGCATAAAATAAAACCATTTTCAAATTTAAACAAATATCCATCGTCATACAAAGCATAAAATGATAAAATGTTTCTTGCCACAAGCGGCGAATAGCATACATCTTTCAAAATAATAGAAAAGCCGGTCTTGAAAGTAAGCTCTACACTTTCTTTCTCTAACACCGGGACAACCTCCTTGTTTCCCATTGTTAGCTCCAGCTCAGCCTTCTACTTTCCTTTAACACCTGCACCATATTACAAATGTGAGTGCCACAGCCGGTATCTAAAACCCAGCCATTAGATGTAGAAGTATGATGGAGTTCAATCACAAATGTACCTGAAGTAGAAGCGCCCGCTCCCGAAGCTCGTAGCTTCTTTAGGCCCTCTAGGTACTTAGGGCAGCTCCGGCGCATGTGTCCCTTAGCCCCGCAG
Source organism: Pulicaria dysenterica (assembly GCA_947179395.2). Taxonomy (NCBI): domain Eukaryota; kingdom Viridiplantae; phylum Streptophyta; class Magnoliopsida; order Asterales; family Asteraceae; genus Pulicaria; species Pulicaria dysenterica. The sequence goes on from OX359293.1 coordinate 33,368,587, forward strand.
AAGAAGCAAATCGCCTCCTCCGGAGTCTTAGCTTGAGGGATAAGTCCCTTCGGCTTCGGCTTCGGCTCCAGGGCAGGGTTCGGCTTGGGAGCCCCAACCTTACCCTTGCCTTTCCCTTTCGGGGTAGAGGCCGGTTTCTTCCTCTTCTTGGACTCACCCTCCTTGATGGCCAAGACGGGAACGGAGGTAGATGGCTTTTGCTTGGTCATGTTGGACTCAGCGGTCTGCAGCATACCATGCAATTCCATGAGGGATTTGTCCATCCCGTGCATATGATAACTCACAACAAATTGATCATATGACGGTGGGAGAGACCGTAGAATCAAGTCTACCGCCATCTCTCTCGATATGGAAAATCCCAACCTCTCGAGGCGTTCCACCAACGCTTTCATCTTTAGAACATGGTGGGACACGTTCCCGCCCTCATGCAACCGGCAACCGAGAAGGTCGTTGAGACAACCATACCATTCTTGCTTGGCTTGTTGTTGGAACATGTCTGACAACTCGCGCATCATGTCATAAGCACTCAAGTGCTCCATCGACTTTTGCAAGTCGGAGCTCATAGTGCTAAGCATGAGGCAAGTAACCTCGGTGATGTCTTTGAGGCGTTTTTCATAAGCCTCTCTAACGACCCTACTCGCGTTGGATGCAGGGACCTCGGGGATGGGTTCCTCAATGGTGGCCAACTTGTCCTCATGACGGAGGACAATCCGTAGTTGCCGTGACCAATCCATAAAATTGGTCCCATCGAGCTTATCCTTCTCGAGAAACACTCTTAAGGATATGTTTGATGTGGTGTGGTTGGTGCTAGTTGATGCCATCTATAATAAGCAAAGTAGATTTGGTTAGTTTGATTGAAATCCTTGCTAAAATAATTACCCCAAATGTTTAATAAAAAACAACTATTTTAACAAGGGCTAAGTACCTTATTTCACCTTGCACTGTGACGGGTGTTCCGCGGATCACGTGGCAAAGTTATTTAGGCCGGCAACCATTGACCGATTGCAATCCATTATTGCAACTCTTAGTTCCTTGCGAGATCCTACTTGACAACCATTGTGCCAAGTTTGGCATGTTTGATCCCTCCACACCAATCCCAAATTAATATTTTACATGACCTCGGCTAGAGCTCGACGATCATATGAAAGATTAACTTGAAATTGTAAATCAACCATCAAGATACACGGTGGTACTCTAGCCCAATGGTCGACTCGGTTAGAGCTCGACAATCGACCTTGCGAGTTGCCACACGCGCCTTCCACACAGCTCATGCAAAGGCAATCTCGGCTAGAGCTCGACGATCAACCCTTACACGACTGGATTTGGGCGGTGTCATCTTATGGGTGGTGTGCGATTTACATTTAGAAAACGGGATTTAGTTTTCCGGTTAAAAAACCATTTAAAGTTAAAGATGACAAAAACCAAACGTTTTCAATAATCGGATACTAAACCAATTTTAAATCCGTTTGTTAATCAAGTGTGCGCGCGAGAGTTGTTAAACCATTTTTAAAACTCTTGGGTTTTATTATTTATCAAAGATTGTCTAGCATGCAATAGTCCTACAACTCATGCATAAACAATATATAATAAAACCATCACACGCATACATAAGGTTGGTAACCATGCCCCTAAAACCTATGTGTTTTTCCCGTGAGCCACTACGGGAAAAACAAGTCATCTAAGGACAAAAACTTCCTTGACTTGGATGTGCCCCCACTAAACCCGCCACCTCCATTGGGCCTTTCGGATTTCGTGTTCGCCAAGACGTCACTCCATGGACTCCCGATGGTTGCTCCATATTAAAATTACATAGAAAATTAAATAAATGGCATGCAAGCCACAATTCCTATTTTCTAGTACAAATACATAATATGGAATATTTAAATGGCATGCAAGCCACAAAACAATTACATACCAAATAAATAAATAAATTATTATTACAAACCATTGTGACATAAAGTCACCAAATGAATGAATAATAAAACATCCACAAGGTCTAGGGCATTTTTCTAGGGTTACCAACAAAACAGGTTCAATAGTGAACAACAACAACAAGATCGACATCCACAACATGGTGTGCCACACAAAACCATGTAAACTTATGTATAATGGTTAAGATTATTACAAAAACACTCAAGGCACTAAAAATCCCATGTACTTATGCATTAGTAACACCAAACCATTTTTGATGAAACATATTCATAAATACATTATATAAGTATATGCAATTATTTATTTTCATGCCAAAATAATAATCCACATATAAATACACTAACCATTATACAAGGCAACTTCAAAACTAAATTTTAATTTCTGGACAAAAAAATTCCAGAAACCAAAATCCAGTGCCAAAAACCCAAAAATAATTTTTTTATTTAAAAACAAAGTTTAAAAACAGAATCTGTACAGCGATATTCTGCGCCGCGTAACCACATGAGTTCCGCGCCGCGGAAATTGACGAACAGAAAACACTAAACTTTATTTTCGGGTTTTTCAGGCCACCATGTGCAAAAGTAGTATAGAGGTGGCTCTGATATCACTGTTGGGGTTCTATGTACACAGCGGAAGCAACAAGGTACAACATACAAAGCATAAAGTACAAGTAATCAAAGCATAAAACCCCAAACCATGGACCAAACTCTATAGCTAACTTAAGCAACATGCAAAACAGAAAGAGAAGAGGTTATACCATGCTCCTTAGCTCCAGCAACTTGAAGATGTGATGGTGATGACAAGAAAGCAAAGAAGCTTTCCTCTAATGAAGTCCACCCCGGGTATTGTCCTCTCTCCTTGTACTAGCAAGCTTGCATGATCTTCTTCCAGTAGAAATCACCACAAGAACAGCCACCAATATGCAGGAATTCGGATCTCCTCTTGGCACTCACAAGAACACTCTAAAAGTTCTCTCAAGACTAAGTGGGTGTGAGTTTTTGCAAAAGGATAGAATGAAAAGCAAATGGGGTTATTTTATAAACCCAGAGATACCACTTCCTCTCCCAAGGCCGGCCAAGAGTTCTCCGGAAGAAAGCCACATGCATTGGGCAAGAGTGGAGGTGGAGAATCTAATCATTGCATGCAGTCTGACAAAATTCCGCGCCGCGGAATCTCCGCGTCGCGTATCCTTAAGTGCTCCGCGTCGCGTTATTTGCTAGCACATCAATCTTTCCATTTTGACACCATTGGTCCCTCCATCTTTTAGGCTGTCGAGATAGGTCCCCAGTGTGTGACCCAATAGGCCATACATTATCGGTAGTGATCTAAATGGCATACTTGTGTCAGTGGGCATACTCCAACAAGTTTCACCCGCTGAAGACTGACTTCTAGTATCTACACACTCAGGATCTAATGCTCCTTGGGTAGGATTAGCAGGTTCTTGCTATTCCGGTAGAGCAATTTCATTATCTCTCGCGTATACCTGAATTACCGGATCATCTAAATCCATTAACAACACAAGCTCAGCTAGCATCACATATGCCTTGACATTTTCCATAGCCTCAATCTTATAAAGTTTCTTCATATGATAAATTGTGGGCAACGGATCTGCATTTCTTATGGATATTTCATCAGGATATTGTATCATGAGTTGTTGTACAATCATCGAAAGAAACCTTGGGTAAGGTAAGAACTTCTTTGCTTGTTTCGGAATTTGTTTCTGATGCACCACTTTCTAGAGATCATTAAAGATTATTACAACATAATCAAGATGCTAGTGCTTTGCCATTCAAACCAAGATTTTGAAGGCATTTAAGTTTCCAGCATCAATTCCTTTAGATATACTTGTAAGACATCTCATGATTATGGAATATAGAGTTTGCCACAGAGGAACCATGTTTGATCTTTTAAACTGACTCATATTTTTTACAGTTCATTGGTATCCTAACTCTTTGATTCCAGTAAACATACTCTTATATGCCGGAATTGGATCATACTGATTCTTATTAGCATAAGTGTGTTTCTTATTAGCAATGTTTTATTTATCCTGAAAGCATGTTTTCTCCCTGATCAGTTGTTGTCTTTGTCATTGAGTGCCACAATTGTTGGACATATACTTCAGGAACATGTGGTCCTTCATTCTCATCAGTAGGGTTGTATATGAAGATATATTTTAAAGGATGTGTTTCAATAAGCTCACCAATGATTGGGAATTGTGTGGTGGTTTTAATGTAATCATAGAAGTTGTTATTCATGACAGAGGATATATAATTTTCAAGGTTGAACAAAAGGTTAGAAGGCACAAAAGGTTTTCCTTGGTTAGCCATCTGCATAGAAAACAATAATACCAATGATTAATGATCAAATATTCAAGTGAAAAGACAATTGTGCCCTTGAGTAAAAAGAATTTGTGAAAAAATTTCAAAAATTTGCTAAGTCTTTATGCGGTTTTATAGAAAACCGTATACTTTGTATGCGGTTTTAAGTAAAACCGGACAACACTTAGTGAAAAACCGGATGAACCCTTTGCGAATAAAACCGCATGAAATGCATCACATCCGGTTTTATTAAATATCTAATATCTAATGAAGATCAATGGATCATAATCTAGAAATGTAGAGAGAGAATGATAAACACCATGTAAAACACACACTTAATAATGAGATTATGCCAAAGACCTTACTAATGACAATTAGTTATTAGTATATATACCCCAAAGGGTATTTACATTTTTTGTCCCTAAGTTCGTAATTTAATACGAACTTCACCTACAATTTAATCTTCTATTCCATACAATATTTAGGTTCTAACAATCTCCCCATTTGTATAGAAAATAGAAGATGTTTGTCTTTTCCGCATCATACGAATTCTAACAATCTCCTTTTGTAAATATGCAGATTTCTTGCTGCATTCTTTAAAAGCTTTAGGAGAGAAGACTTGAATGATTTCTTTTTGAATATTCAATCTTTGATTGGATGTCTTCTGAATGTCTTCTCATCTTGGAAGATAGACTCTTAAATTTTTAAGAATAGTCTTCACTTCAAAATCTTGATGAGAACTTGAATCTATAAGGACACGATATCATCCTTTTTCTTCTGATTTTTGGATTGGCACCAGTAACCTAAGGATTTTCAACCTTTGGTTATATGAAAGGTTTAGCTTGAAGTGGTTTTCAGCTATCATGATCTTGAGCATTTAAATAGTATGATTTAGGAAGAATATTTGTTCTCTCCCCCTTGAATGTAGCTCTAGATCTGGTTTATTTCTTCATAAAGTATTGAATTTCAATTAAGTACTATCACTGTTGTGAAGTTGATATCTTTCTCTTCCTTGCTCCCCCTTGACTTGACATGTAAAGATTTTCAGTTTAGCTCTCTTTGTCTCCCCTTCAACAAACAAATCTCTTCTTGATCGATAAACTCAAAATCAACTGAATTAAGTATCAAAGTTTCTCCCCCTAATGATGACTAGGATTCTTCATGAACATCATGTACATGAATTCTGTATTCGGCTTGATTTTGGCCTAAATATATTGAACACTTGAAGCTTTGAACCCTCATCATGAGATTCAGTTGAATGATGGTGTCACCATAATGATATGGCAATGAAAGTATCAGAGAAAGTCTTTAGGGCACCATCTCAAAGTTCCTATCGAAAATACCAAGATCACATAGATTCTTGTTAACACAACAGTTTAAATAAACTGTGTGACCTACATTCAAAACCGGCATAACATTGATTCTGGTAGGATTTCCATCTAATCATCGTGAATATAACAAAAGATATCACTCCAAGATGTTCCGGTAGTTACAAAAACTAGATACACTTAATATTTCTACCATGTGTCCTACGAAATGAAATTTATATTCAAATAAGATCTAGACTCAATAAGTGCATGAAAGAAGTCGGGGACGGGAGTAGCTGTCCTCCCTATTTCAATATCAACAATCTCCAAGTGAGATATCAATAGATATGTGCTAATTCTCCGTGTGAGGTTGAAACAATTGTCTTTTAAGAGATAATTGAGTAGCTAGGTAGGGTTAGTGCATTGCATCATTGGGTCCATGATGTCTATTTCAATACCAAATCTCAACGAATGAGATCCAGTAGTAGATGTGGCTACCCAGATGTATACTATATGGTAAGGATCTTTCTTTTCTTTTGATTATGTCTCACCCACAACTCTCTAAATATTTTTCAACTTCTCCATCAAACTCACTTTCTTAATTGATGTATGTATCTCTTGTTGGATACATAAGGCCACTTGTTATCATTTGTTAGATTATGTGCAGAGATAGATAACATGTATTATCATGTCCAATACTATGTGACACTAAAGGACCACACCGCTGCACACCCAATTAGAACCTGTTGGATTTTTTATGCTTGTGTATCACAATAATTTGTATGATTAATTATTGAGAATGAGAAAATAATAAAAGTTATTTATTATTTAAAAGGAGAAGTTAATATTTAGTTTAAATATTAACGAGACTACTTAATTAATAGTTATTAATTAATTAGAAAGATCGAGGGTATTTTCTGTAAATGATTAATAGTTTAATTAAAGTTGGGCTTTAATTAAACGGGCTTGGCCTAATGAGGGTTATTATTATATAAACCTTGTTTTGAGCTTCATTAATCATAGTTAATCACAAATCACAAAAGTTCACCCTAATCCTCTCTCATCCTCTCTCTCGCCGGCGGCGATCTCTCTCTCTCTCTTGAGGTTTAGGTCGGCGGCGCTAAACCGAGAACACCACCGAGCGGCGGTGGTTGGTGCGACGGTACACACACGCAAAGGGTCATCGATTTTTGATCCAAGGTTTAATCCTTAGGCGGTCTAGCAGCCAGTTCGAGGTGGTGCAGTAGCGGTGGATAACTTGCAGCTGTCTAGGGGCACAAAGGTATAACTTTCTAACCCTTTTCCTTTTTTAGTTTCTGTACGAGTTAGATGAGATCACTGGAGGGGGTTTTATTCTGCTGTGCATATTTATAATATGTTTTTATACCCTACAAAACCCTTTATCATTGTCATTACTGAATGAGAAATCATGTGATATGCAACAAAAATGATTGTCAAGAAATTCAGTGTTGAGAAGGATTGTCAAGGAAGATTTGAACTATGAACAATCAGGGAATTTGACAAATGATGTCACAAAATGATTTTAACAAGATAAGTTCAAGATTAGTTGCTGATCATAAGCACCCCCATCTCCTGTTCCACCCCTCTCTGTGTTAATTTTACCTATGCACATCAATCAGTATCTCGTGATAACTGTTTATGCTCACCTAGTTGACCTAGTAACCCTTACTATCACTTTCTAGAATATGGTGAGTTCCTGGGGTAGGTCCTTCCGGTTCTGGATAGACCATAGGAGTATAAATTCCTACACTCCCTCACTCACGGTGCGCTTTCGATCACATGACTAATATCTATCATGAATGAGCGGTTTCCAGAAAGAATTTGAAACATTCAGCACACAAGGATTTTAAACATTCAGCACAAGAGTTGAGATGGAAACGCATAAATGAAAGATGATCATGCGAAGATCAACAACAAATTGAATCAAGAAAGGTATCAGAATATATCAAATAATAATGAATACCTTCTTGAACAGATTACCGGAAATGAAAAGCAAAAAATCTTTTTGAATTTTGAAATTTTATAATGTTTTTGGCTTTTTAATATTTGAATGTTTTTTATTTTTCTGAAATGATATAAAGCATTAATAACAAACTCCCCCTAAATTGATGCAGAAAATTATGTTTCATCAACTAGGTGAAGATACAAAAAATTTGCTCCCACTGCAAATAACAATCCATTCGAAAGCAAGTTATATCATGAAATGATAAAACTGCATGAAATAAACTTCTCAGGTCATTAAATCTATTCAGTACACTGAGCACAATGATCTTCACTACAGTCTGAATGATCTTCATTGTGCTCCAACAATGTCTCTATTTGTTTACCTGCCAAACGGATTAACAAAAATTGGTACCCATTCTCTTTTGGGTCCGGATTTGTTAGTAGCAGGTTTTGGCATTCATTTTTGTGTATTTGCAGTAATAACAGGTTTATGGGCCTTTTTGTTCAATGGTCCTCAATGCCATTGAGGAATTCCATTCTTCACAACAAACTCTTGTTTGATTCTTGACGTCTTACAGATACTCTCTTTGGAAAGGCGGATTAAGTGCTTTGCTGAGTAAATCACAAAAGGATACATGACGTCTATCCTAAGCACAAACTCCCTTGTAGATCTTGGTTTTGAGAAAGATCGGCATTTGTTGTTGTGACGAGAAGTATGATTTGACTTATCATCCCGATTCTCTCTCACTGAAATCCTCGTTGTTGAGATTGTATTTGATGAAAAGTCATCGTTAAGGACTTTCTGTACTCTGAATTCTGATGCACTTGATGCAGATTTAGAAGGTTTCTTCTTTTCAATCCATGATGATATTGTAGGCTTTGAAACTGATGGTTTATAGATTGATTTCAATGTTGTAAATGTTGCAGCTAGATTTTACTTTGAAATCCATGTTTGTTTAGGCTTTGGTAAAGCTTCATCTGTAACCACAGTGTTAGATTATGTGCAGAGATAATTAATGGGCACATTGTATCCAATGTTATAAGAGACTAAAGGGTCACACTACTACACACCCAATTCAGAACAGTTGGATTACACCATAAATCTGTGTGGAAATAATTAATCAGTTAGATTAATTATAAAAGAGAAAAAGAAAGAAATTAATCAGTTAGATTAATTAAAGAGAAAAGTAAATAATTAATCAGTCAGAATTAATTATTGAAATGAGAGATATAAATAATTATCCAGTTTGGATTAATTATTAGAAAGGAAATAAATAATAAATAGTTATTTATTATTTAAAGGGAATTAAATATTAAGTTTTAATATTTAACGGACTAAGTTAATTAATAGTTAATTATTTAACTAGTGAAGTCCAAGGGGTTAATATGAGAAGAGATGAAAGTTTAATTAAAACCAATTGGGCTTTTTAATTAAACGGGCTTAGGTCCAAGTTAATCCCTATATAATATCCTTAAGCCTTAAGGATTAGATAGATGATACAAGGGAAAAACCCTAGCCACCACATCTCTCCCCTCTCTCTCTCTCTCGTCGCACACTCCTCTCTCTCGTCGGCTCTCTCTCTCTCTCTCTTGGTCGACGGTCTCACTCTCGGCCTCTCTCTCTCTCGAAGTCGCAATCTCAAAACACCAAGGGTGTTTGCGATAGGGTGGTCGACGCACACACACACACAAATCTTTCGGGTTTTGTTGAAGGCTTGGTGATCCAGGAGCGGTCTAGCAGCCAGTTCAATCGGAGGTGCAGTAGTGGTGGACTATATTTAGCAATCCTAATGGTTTTGTTCAGAAACTATGTTGATCATATAAAAGTTTAAAGATCCTAACCCTTTTGGGGTTTAGAGGGTTGTGTTCAATCCAGTTCCGCTTTTAGGATTGAACCAGTGGAATCAAACCCAGGCTTGACCAGTTTGTGTCATATGGTGGTTTGGTCAGGTTCAAAACCCTTTAGTGGTATCAGAGCCTCGGCTCTATGATCCATAGTTTCTAGTTTTATCTGTTTTTGGGTTAAGGTTTGATTCTTGATCTTCTACTTGCTCTAGTCTTTTTCGAAAATCACCAAGGGCAACAAAACAGCTTGTTTTTGTTATCCAGTTTAATCCTATTAATCAGAAAGTTTAAACAGTTAGTTTAAATGGTTAAAAAGGATTGTGGTTTTTGGATAAGAACAAGTTTAGAATTAAGATAAATTAAACAGTTTGTTTTAATTAATTAAACCTAGTTAATCCATTGTTGTTTTTGTTTAATGGTTAAATGATCTACTTCATCTTGTTTCTTTCTCCACAAGTTTTCGAAAACCATAAGGGATAAAAACAAGTTTTCTGTTTTTATCCAAATAGTAAAAGGTTTGATTTTAACCAGTTAGGTTTAAACCAGGATTGTGTTTAAACGGTTAAAAAGGATAAACCTTTTATCTAAAACTAGATTTTAACAAGTTTTGAACTTTTGTTTAAAAAGGTTGAAATCAAGTTTTAGGGTAATTAGTTATTAATAAAACAAGTTTTGTTAATATTAATAATTAATAATTTTTGGTTTTTGAATTAAATCCAGTTTTTAATCATTATATTAAAACAGCTAGTTTTAATAGGTTAAAAGGATTTGGAATATTATTAATCGGAAAACGGGAACCGAGATCATCGTCATGTCGGGGGTGACCGTTAGCGGCGCGAAGGCCAAATGGGCCTAGCGGTGCCGGTTAGCGGCGCTAAGGGTAAGGTGGGCTTCGGCCCAAGTGTTTTTCAGCCCAAGGCGGTTCCCGACCCAAGTTAGTTGTCGGCCCAAGGGGTTCTCGGCCCAAGGGGTTCTCGGCCCAGTGGGTTTCTCGGGTTGACGGGAGAGTTTGGCCCAAGATAGATTTTCCGGATTAATATAAAAGGATTATTAATTTTAAGTTACAAAATTAATAAGGTATTATATAAACTAGTATTATATATTTTAACTAGCTTTGAAATATATATTTTAGATAATTATTTATTATGACTAGTTTAAGTCATTTCTGAATAAATTCTAAAAGTGATAAAGTTTATATAATGGAGAAACAAATAAGATAGTATCTAATTGACCAAGGTTGTCGGTTTTAAGTTTTTGGAAAACTAGTAATAAAACTCGACGTGAGGATTTCATTCACGTTTTGAATGAGATCAAGTTTTAAGTTTTTGTTGAAAAAACTATTTTGGTCAAATTAAACTAGAAGATCATAATTCTCATTTTTTTGGTTAATAGGTATTAATCAAAAGGGTAAATGAGAATATTTAAACAAATCAGGCTGCGTGCTTAACAGCACAGTTTATTGTTTATATATTATAACTGCGTGGTTGACTTTTATATATATAGTGCTTATATATAATTGCGTGGTTGTGCTAGCTATAGTTTTGCCGACTTAGGACTCGTTTTTTTTCTTTTCTTCTTTATTTTTGGTTTTGGGAAGGCCTGCGTGCCAATTACAATCCCTTTCTTAATTGTAATATTGTACTGGTTCGGGGAGGCCTGCGTGCCATTTACAACCCCATTCAATATTGTATTTGTAATAGATTAGTAGTAGTTTAATCCCTCAACCAAGATTGGACTCGAAGAGGGTGATGAAGAAAAAGGTGTTCTCATGCGAAGCACGTATACTTCGGGGAGGTGTCAAGGCTAGTGGGAGCAGCATGTCAAGAAAGGTGAATCCAAGTCATTTTGTCCTTAGGTTTGACCTTAGGATTAGTTGGCAAAACTATAGGTTTTATCTGCTTATTATTATCTGTGTGGTTGTGATTTATTTACTGCTTTTCATATATATGTATGGTATATATATATATATATATATATATATATATATATATATATATATATATATATATATACATGCGTGTGATGGTAAATAAAAAGGGGTTTAATAACAGATTGTTATTAAACAAGTGAAAAACCACGCTTTATGACAAACTAGAATATGACTTCAGTCTGGTAGTCGTATTAATTAAATTTTTTATAAATTTAAAAGTTTAGTCAAAATTATAAGTTTGGTACTTATAAAGGCCGTTTTGTGCACCTAGTTTAGGTACACATATAAATCGTATTTTTTTAAAACAGTTAGTTTTAAAATGGTTTTTCAAAAAAACTAGAAAATTAAGTTTTTAACTTAATTATAAAACCCAAGAAAAATCTTAGATCAGTGTGCTACCCACCTAATGGTACACCCCAACTGTTAAACGGTACTCGGGTGTCGGAAGTGCCCAAACCTTGGGTATCCGGGTTCAAACCATTGCGGGAAGGGGCATGAAAGATTTTGCGATAATCGGGAGTCCCGGCCAGAATTCATGCTGTCTTAGGTGGTGCGATCTATTTTGGTGATAATCGGGAGTCCCGGCCCAAAAAGCACTAAAGTAGAGTTAAACATACTAGACTGGGTCTAAGTGCTCTACGAGGTTCTAGGAGTCGTATCAGCTAGGTACGATTGGTACAGGGTGTTACCTACCAGAAATAGCATGACTTGGCGGGAAGTGCCCAAACCTTGCGTCAAGTATGTGAAATATGGGTCCTAGGTCTAATATATATTATTTATGGGTTTGATGATATATGATTAGAAAGTTTATTTGCAATTACTAATTAAACCGGGTTTTAATTTGTAGATGGCAACCAACGTTACCAGTACTAATAACCTCTCACTCCGCTCTATCCTTGAGAAGGATAAGCTCACCGGGTCCAACTTTATCACTTGGGAGACAAATCTCCGGATCGTGTTGAGGCACGAGAGAAAGTGGTATGTCCTAGAACAACCTCTAGGAAATCCCCCTGCCAAAAATGCCAGGGCAGAGGTCAGGGAGGCTTTTCAGAAGCGCTCCAATGACGCCTTGGATGTCAGCTGCCTCATGCTTGCAACTATGAGTCTAGAGTTGCAGTCAAGCATGATGGAGACTCCTGCCTATGACATGATCCGCCAGCTAAGGGACATGTTCCAGGAGCAAGCCCGCACAGAGCATTATGATGCCACTAGGGCATTTAACTCGTGCAAGATGGCTAAGGGGACCTCGGTCAGTGACCACGTCATGAAAATGAAAGGTTACATTGACCACCTAGAGAGACTTGGGCACCCAGTACCGTTGCAGCTAGCACCGGACACGATACTCAACTCGTTGTCAAATGACTATAAGCCTTTCATAGTCAACTACAACATGAACAACATGGAGAAATCCGTGGCTGAGTTGCACTCGATGCTCAAGACTGCTAAGCAGAGTATCGGGACCAAGTCTATGGACATTCTTATGGTGGGACATGGTGGACGTAAGAAGAGGAAGGGGCGCAACGGAAAGGGAAAGGGCAAGGCCCAGCCCAGCCAGAATGCACCCAGAGCTAGTAACGACAACAAGGGCAAGAAGCCAAAGCCAAACAAGGCAAGGACCGAGAATCGGTGCTTCAGGTGTGGCGAGGCCGGACATTGGAAACGAGATTGTCCGAAAGGTCACGAGGCAGGAGGCAAGTCTGGCTCCTCAGGTATTGCGTGATTAGCTTCTTTGTCACTTTCCTACTTGTAAAGTTTTATGAGTACTCTAACATCTTGCAATCGTTTATTGCAGGAGTAGATGGAAAGTGATGCGGCCCAGCATGAGAAGATCCCACGTGCAGCATGCGGATATTATTATTTTTTATATTTCCTAGTTTATTAAACTCTTTAAGTTTTGAACAATTTTTACATTATTGGTTTATGGATACTTTTTGAGTTTATGGAAATTTAATTATTTTAGTTATATATCCGTGCACGTGTTCTTATATGAATCATGATTAGTCCAGTTGTGACTAAAAGAGTGCTAATAAGTCAAAGCTTTAACTTTATTAGTGATTCATAATAATCTTATGCTATGGTTTGTTGTAGTAACATAAATGCCGGCTCTACTATATAAATACTTTTATAAACAAGTTTTGTTTATAAGATTAGATAGTTTTTCTAATTCAACAAGTATTTAAAGTTTTATGAAAAGTGAATGTTCAAAGTCTTGAACATATGGAAATAATAGTCATTATTTCTGGATAAAGTAGTTTTTGATAAAACATTTAAGTAGGTATAAAAGTGATTATAATAGTTATTATAGTCAAGGGAATTTTATACTAAATGTTTTTAAGAAAAGAAATTTAAAATACCATCATGAGTATTTCATACTTGTGATCATGGTAAGTTTAATGAAACCAGTTTCCGTAATTGGAAAGATAGATATATGGGAGATCCAAGTTCATGGTTTCATAAAACAAATTTCATACAAAAACTAAGTTATTTAAAACATGTGTTTGGAACACAAGTTTTAGGCATGGTAGTCAAGTTTTGACTAAGACCTAAAAAGGATGTTTTAAAGAAAGCACTTTTTCATAGAATATAGTGGGAGCACCTGACTAGTGTATTTATCAGAGTTAATAAAAGGTTATTTTTAACCAGTATGATAAATACAAGATCGAACTTTTAGAATATATAATTATCGGATGTTTTTAGAAGCTATCTAAAACAGTAAGTTCTTGAGAAAGAACTAATCCGAGGGATGCGTGATTTATTGAGAGGTACTCGATAAAGATATCATTGCAAGATTTTTGAGTCAAGCTATGACTTAAAATTATATACATTCTAAAATGTTCAGTGAGTCAGCTTAACAATGTTATTGGTTGGTTAACGTTAGAAATGATAAAATAGGATGTTCTTTAACATTCTTAGTAATGAAATTAGATAAGTGTTGTTATACACCGGGAATCTAGTTTCAAGTTTCTTACAAGTAGGTGTAAGAGGTTTTATCATTTCAAAAGGATATAAATCTAGTAATATTTAATACGTCTACAAATGTAATTAAAGTTTTAATTACAGGGAGGTTGTTTTATAAACCAGAAACAAGGAGTTATTTCCAGTTCTCCAAGTTTAAAGAATTTATAAAATAAGTAAGCCTAGAAGTGTTCTTAGGTTGCAAGAATGATTTCTAGCAAAACCAAGAAGGAGTACTTCAAAGTACTAGTCTTGTGTTTTAGGGTTTATAACCATATTATTTTCTTTGTAATCCGTGATAAGTTACAATATAAAATAATAAGTAATTCAGATAAACACCGTGAATCGAGTCAGTGAAATGGTAGAAATTATACATCTTTATTCAAGGGAGGAATATGGAAGGGTGTAGAAATTAGTTTCATTGTTCTTCACAATTTTGTATGTTTTGGTTCATCCAGGAATAAACTAGGTTTATTCAAAAACATTATCCGTGACTACTTATCTTGGTGGGAACCTCGATAGGGTTATAAAGTCATCGTAATTTTGGGGTATATTCGATAGTTTATCGAATATAGCTGCGAACGTTTTTTTTGCGGACCAAAATTTACGGATATTCGTTAGGGTTATGAATATTGGATTGACCCACCGTGAAAAATACTTCGTGGATTCGTGTCAAAAGTATTTATCACATAGGTTATCCTCAAGCCTGAGGTATTTGGTTTAGGATGCGGTAACTGTTGTCTTCTTAGCGCGTTCTAACGCCACGCCGTAACAGGGTGGTCATAAAGGGCGTGTCTAGATTCAGTGGGAGCCGTGTTGACAAATGCAAATATGCAAGATGGTAATTGCACCTCCTTTTTAGGAGAGATATTTCCGGGCCCCTTGACTGATAAGAGAAACTGGTAAGTGCACGGCCGTGCCCAAACGAACTGATCTGTTCTTTGTCGTTTATCACGCAGTTTCGAAATCAAGTATGTCATGAACATAATTCTTGAGTCTCTGAGTTGACCTTTTCCATGCTCATGCTCAAAATTGAAATATCGCGCTGCAAGGGACAAACCTATATATATGCAAGCTTGAATATATAAAGACGTACCCATTCATAAACAGGGAGTTTATGATAGTTTAGTTTATAAACAGTTAGTTTATAACAGGTTACTTCTAAGCAGGTTGCTTATGAAGTTTTATCACAAGTTACTTAGGGGTATAAGAGTTCTTATAACCTGGTTATCCTAAGTGTCTGGCTAGGGACCTCCTTAGGCTAACAATGTGCAGTAACTATTACTTATCTTGCACAAGTGGGAGTCTGTTAGATTATGTGCAGAGAAAATTAATGGGCACATTGTATCCAATGTTATAAAAGACTAAAGGGTCACACTGCTACACACCCAATTCAAAATAGTTGGATTACACCATAAATCTGTGTGGAAATAATTAATCAGTTAGATTAATTATTAAAGAGAAAAAGAAAGAAATTAATCAGTTAGATTAATTAAAGAGAAAAGTAAATAATTAATCAGTCAGAATTAATTATTGAAATGAGAGATATAAATAATTATCCAGTTTGGATTAATTATTAGAAAGGAAATAAATAATAAATAGTTATTTATTATTTAAAGGGAATTAAATATTAAGTTTTAATATTTAACGGACTAAGTTAATTAATAGTTAATTATTTAACTAGTGAAGTCCAAGGGGTTAATATGAGAAGAGATGAAAGTTTAATTAAAACCAATTGGGCTTTTTAATTAAACGGGCTTAGGTCCAAGTTAATCCCTATATAATATCCTTAAGCCTTAAGGATTAGATAGATGATACAAGGGAAAAACCCTAGCCACCACATCTCTCCCCTCTCTCTCTCTCGTCGCACACTCCTCTATCTCGTCGGCTCTCTCTCTCTCTCGACGGTCTCACTCTCGGCCTCTCTCTCTCTCTCTCGAAGTCGCAATCTCAAAACACCAAGGGTGTTTGCGATAGGGTGGTCGACGCACACACACACACAAATATTTCGGGTTTTGTTGAAGGCTTGGTGATCCAGGAGCGGTCTAGCAGCCAGTTCAATCGGAGGTGCAGTAGTGGTGGACTATCTTTAGCAATCCTAAAGGTTTTGTTCAGGTATAATTCTATAACCTTATCTATGGGTTGTTTGTAAGAAACTATGTTGATCATATAAAAGTTTAAAGATCCTAACCCTTTTGGGGTTTAGAGGGTTGTGTTCAATCCAGTTCCGCTTTTAGGATTGAACCAGTGGAATCAAACCCAGGCTTGACCAGTTTGTGTCATATGGTGGTTTGGTCAGGTTCAAAACCCTTCACACAGAACAAGCAGAATTAGAATTACTTGATGTACAAGTATTCTATTTATAACTGCAAGAAACTTGTTTCTGTTTAGGTTTTTGTTTTGGAGATTGAGTCGTTGCGGCTGTAGGTGATTTCACTTGAGAAGAAGATTCAACAGATTAAGTGGTCTTAGGAGTCTTCATAGCAGTTGATGCGTTGGTTAAAACTTTGTATGAAAGCTCAGAACCTGCAACAGAGAAATAAGAATTAGATTGGCTACTACAATGTGAAACTGAATGAAAATTAAGAATGTCAGCAGAAGTCTTCGTTGATTCAGCAAGTTTAGCAGTGCTAAGCTCAGCATTCAGAATTTTAGCCATTAACTCTTTCTTCTCTTTCTCAAACTTCACTCTCTCAGTGTCCAGTGTCATTTGCAGTTCAGATATTTTCCTCTCCAAGATTGAATGAGGAACATATGATTGAATTGACACATGTAGCTTTTGTTCAAGTCCTTTGAATTTTTCCTTCAACTCAGCTTTCTCAACGCACAATTTGTCTATGATCTTTGTATCATTTTTCAACACAATAGACAATTTTTCATTCAGCTCGGCATTGGTTTGTGTCAACTTTTTAATCTTATGCATCGCAGTCTCAATATCTATTTGCTTTTGCTCTAATTCAACTGCATAAGATTTACATATCTACTCGGCAAGTTGAAATTGCACAGACACTATGGACACCTGATCTGTTAACTTTGCATAAGATTTGCATATCTGTTCGTGAAAAATGAGGTTTTCCAACTCAAGCATGACATTCTTTGTAAAGCAGTGTGACTCGAGGATCTCCTGTCGGCGTTGTAATTCCATGTGAGAAATGTACACGCGAGGTGCATTTAATTTGACCTGTTGTTCTGGTTGAAGAGGAATGAAATACTCACTCGGAAATACAGGCTTGACTTTGTTGCCTCAATTTTCTTTGTATGTCGCATTCAACTCGTCATAATTCAGAAACTCCTGACGTTTAGTTGTTGTTTTTCTTTTAATATCTTCCTCTCTTTTTATTTCCTCTTCACCCACAAACGTCATTCTTCTTGTCCAACTGATATTCATTCTTTCCAGTTGATATAATTGTGTATAATTTATTTTCGAAAAGAAATCACTCTCATCATACCCTAAACCTTTGTACTTCTTTTGAACATCAGAAGTAAGATTCTAGAAAAAATTGTTTGATGTGTGGTGACTCATTTCTTTACACTTTCTTCAAGATTCGAACTTTGTTTGTAAGTTATTCTTTTCTTTCATTATCGAATTCAAGTTGATGTCAGCACTCACTTTGGCAGCATTCTAATCATGTACCTTAACTTCAGTGTCTTGTTAAATTTTAACCAATTCTTTTTCTTTTTCTTGAATGATTTGTTGAAGTTGATTTATTTTAGAGTTTAGGTTTAATGATGTTTGTTTAGATTTGACTGCTTGACTCATTTTCAGATTTAGGTTTTGTTCTTGTAATTTCTGGTTCTTTGCAGTGAGTGTTTGAACCTTTTGGATGAGAGTCATGATATGATCTGCAGAAGGACAGATTGGTCAAAACGTACCTTGTCAGCAGTAATTTCAGACTCTGCAGAAGGCTGACTTGTGTTGTATTCACTTGCTTCAGCCTCTTCCTCTTCATACTCACTTTCATCACCATCTTCATCGAACTTAGCCATAAACCCAATGTCAAAACCAGCAGTCATCATATCTGCACTCTGAATTTCTTCATTTAATGGTAACTCTTCTGCGAAGACATATACCATTTCATCATCACTTTCACCATCACTCTCATCAATCTCAAATTCTTCTACATTTGTCATGATTACGAACTGTGCATGAACATCAGTATCCTCCTCACTATTGTCTGTATCTGACAAAAAAAATGATCTTCTTTAGCCAACAAGACCTTGCCACTGTTCTTTGTTTAATCAGATTTAGTTTGGCATTGTAGTATTCTGAATCTTTAACCTTCGGTTTCTTACATTCTTTTATGACATGTCCAGTGCTACCACAATTATAACATTTTCTTTCTTAAGCAGATTGAAACTTTCTTTCAGGTCTCTTTTCTAATTTCTGACCATCTCTTCTTTGATAATTGTCATCACGTCTGCGAGATCCAGAAGTAAACTGTTGACGATTGTTGGTTTTACTTTTGAAAACTGATTTTGAAACATATTTGTAAGGTATGCCATGGCTTGCATCACCTTCTCATTGTCTATCTGATCATCAACTTCAGAATCAGAAGACTCAGACTCTTGAACCTGCTTCATCTTGGAGAACTTAGATGAGCTTCTACTTTTCTTCTCATTTACCACTAACACCAGTGGATCAACATTCTCCTTTTGAGCTCCAACACCAACTTCATCCTGATACTGGTTAAGCTCCTCAAAAATCATATGGTGAGTAACCCTGTTTAAGCTCTTCTGATTCATTTGTCTATAGATGGAAACTTGTGATTTCCATTCAGGTCCTAATGAATTTAGGAACCTTTTATTCTTAGTTAGATCAGAATAATCATCAATCTTCTGATTTCTAAGATCATTTAGAAGTCTACAGTATCTGCTGTAAGTATCCATCAGTGTTTCACCCTCTCTCGCCTTGAAATGATCAAATGAATTAACCAATGTGGTCTCCTTCATCCAAATCTCAGATTCAGTACCTTCCATCTGGTTTTTATTTCATCCCATATTTCTTTTGTTGTGTTCAGTCCATTCACTTTGATATAAAACTCAGTAGATAGACCATGTTTAAGATAGTATTTTGCCTTTTGATCTGCTGTAACTCTATGTTTTTCTCCAGCTGTATATTCATTGGGTTGTTTTACTCTGTGAATTGCTTCCAAAGGCGGGTTATGAGTGAAATCAACATCTTGATCAATTCTAAAAACACCATTACCCTGCTCAATACTCTTCTTCATGTCTTCTCCATATTTCTCGTTGTTCTCCTTGAAATTCATGAAATGTCCTTTCCAGACATTGTATTCTCCACGGTATAGAACCGGGGAGATTTTTTGTCTGATCCAAATGAAAGCGTCTCACTGTATGTACTAATTATGTCTAGATCGTTTCTCTGAAAAGATTCTGAAATGTGCTAAAAAATTCCTAAGTATTACAAAGAAAAACCGTATGTACGTTCTAAAAACCGGATACACAGAAACCGTATATACAAGAAAACCGTATACACAATATAGAAACAAAAACCGTACACAAAAACCTTATGAATTACAAAAACCGTATAGCCAAGAAACAGGATACTATCAAAACCAGATGATGCCAAAAACCGTATGATCAAAAACCGTATGTTGTAGAAATACCGGATGATTAAGAAACCTTATACCCAAGAAACCGAATGAATGTCAAAAACCGACTGTTTCAAATTCCGGATGTGTTTAAACCGTATGTCACAAAAACCTTATGTGACAAAACCGGATACAACTTGGGAACCGTATGAATGATTCCAAAACCGGATGAGCAAAAACCGTATGTGATGCGGTTTTTGAGAAAACCGTAAGTCCAACACTTGAAAATTTTGTCAAAACCGGATGCTATATGCGGTTTTTGCTTAATACCGTATGAATTTCACAAGAAACCGGACATAATATGCGGTTTTCGATAAAACCGTATACTTCAAATCACAAAACCGTATGATTCAACCTTAGAAAAACCGCACACTTCATCTTTCTTCGTGATTTCTTGATTTTTGATTCAAATGAATTCCAATTGCTAAAAAAACTCTGCAGATAGGTTCGCAAATCAACCTTAATCACTTCTAATCCATAAAAACTAACAATTCAACACAAAAATTAGAATTTTCGAGCTATCTCCGTAACCACTTTAACGAGCCAAAAAAATCATCAATACTCACCGTTTATTGTTTTAATTGTCACTTCTTTGATCAATGAACTTTTGTTTGATGTTTGCGAACTTATTCCATGGACACTTTTGTTTGTGTGCAGGGATAGTGTACACATGTCATGACATCCATGGACACTATGAGTCACTAAAGGATCACACAGCTGCACACCCAAATAATGAACCACGAAACGATACATTATGTGTAAGGACTATAATTAACAGTTGCTTGATTATAAGAAAAGAGAGAAATAATAAATAGATATTTATTATTGGAAAAATGGAATATTAAATATTAGTTAAATATTTAATAAATAAAGTTTGGTTGGAAAGAATTGGGTTCAAGTAAAAAACAATTTAAGCTACTTAATGTAAGGAGAAAGGAGGTGATGCCAAGTGTCATTTTATTTGTAAGGGCATTTTAGGTAAATAGGTTAGATTTATCTTTCTTTTAACCTAAATAGTGTCATTTGTTTCTCTCTCTTAAAAACCACCTCTCCATGTTCTTCCGCTTCAGATCTGTGCGCCGACCCCCTAGCCACTTCCTTCTCCCGTCGACTTCTGCCGCTCCTGTTGCAACCCACGTCGAAATATTTATGGTCTGTCGACTTCCCCATTGATCCTGCACCGCCCCCTACCATAAAAACCCTAATCGCCGTCACCTCTGGTTGACGCCATTTCTTCACCGTCGCAGATCTGAAGCATAACCACCGTCGTTACCATGCCTCTGTTTATCGTCATTTTCATCGACAAAGATCCCCACCGTCGATGACGCCTAGACCACCACCGCCTGTAACCTGTGCATATATCCATCTCATCGACGCACAAACCGTTCGCTCCTAGATGAACACTGTCGTCACCGTGCATCAGACCGCTACCGTGCATCAGTCTGCCACTGTGCATCAAAATGTTTGTAATATGTGTATCGATGGTGTATTGCGTGCATCTGTTCGACGGGAACACAGAAAAACGACTCCATTAACCTTGATTTTTGACCGACGACGGTGACTGCTGTGGTAGTTGTTGAAGGCGGTCTTAGGGTTTCAGTGTGAGGGAGGAGAGAGATAACTGTTCTTGGTTGATTTGTCCTTTTTACCCTCATTCTTTTTCTTAATTCCGAATTTAAAAGGTTTTTGTTGACTTTTTTGTAGACTTGGTTCTAGATCCTATGGCCAGGATCTCTCCTTACATTTAATACCATAACATTTTTTATACTAGATCTCTACCCTGGTTGGAAAAATATTAATAAATAGTCGATTATTTAATATTAACTAAACTAGAGGGATTGTTTTGTCTAATGATCAAAGTTGTTGGTCAATGGACCGGGCTTTAGGTCCAAGGGCTTAATCCATTTAAATATGTATTTAAATGAGATTAAACCTAGTTTTCAAGTTAATCCTCATTAGAAACAAAATCCACAAAAGACAAAACCCCCTCCCTCTCTCTTGCTCTCTTTCTCAGCCGAAACCCACCACTACCATATTGGTAGTCGACGGCGGTCACTCGGCGGCGATCAACGGCAGCTCGGCAGCCACCTCCGGCGGATGACGGCGGTGCCCTACGGCGGCATTTCTCCGGCGATCAGACCCTAAGCCGAGATAGCCACTTTGCGGTTGCGTGTCTTCTCGGCGACGCTAGGGTAAGGCCAAAAGCCGGCGGCTTTTGGCGGTTTACACAGACACGAGATCTTTTTCTCTGGCGTATTGTTTGGTAGGCGGTCTAGCAGCCAGTTCGAGGATGCAGTAACTGTGTATCCCCCTTCCGTAGTTTGAGGGTATAATTCCTATCTCTTAGAAATAACTGATTTATGTATATTGCATGATATATCTGTTTTATGATTCTGGTATTGTTTCCCCACCTGATCCAGTTGGGATCCTCGGAACGGGATTTGCAAGTTTATTTTCCGCTGTGCTTTATTGTACCCTGTAAATCCCTATATGGGGCACGAAAATGACGAAATTTATCATTTTCCAGATCTGCTGTCACGTGATTTATACGCGGCACGAAAATGATGAAAATGACGAAATTTATCATTTTTGTCATTTTCGTCAAAAATAAAATTTTCAGAAATATAAGAAAAGTGGTCTCGTTTGAAAGAGGATTAAAATATGAGTATATTGGTATAACTGTTTCTGCTTAAATTCAAAAAACTGAAATAGTTATGGTCATTTAAAGATTTAAGGGGTAAAAAAATAAAATATAAAAATAAAAAAGAAATGAATTTTGATATAGCCGGAAGAATGGGGTTAGGCGCATGGCTTTGTAATCTAATGATGCAATTTCTATTTTGCCCTTTTAAGTGGTTGAGATTAAGCCTTTGAGGGCTTTGTTGAAGGGGGGGGGGGGGGGGGGGGGCTTTGTTGAACCTAACCCTATAATGATAGAGACTCGTGTGAAGATTTCAAACCCGAAGATAATGGCTCGATTTGGTATGTTTTTTGAAAATCAAATTATAAGTATTTATATATTTAATGAATTAAGTATAACGTGTGTAATTTTTTTTGTATACAACTGGAAGGGGGACTATCTGGGAAGGAGAAATCAAGAAGATTATTAAGCAACAGTGCATCATTAGATACCCCACTTAGAAAGATGATCAAAAAATATATACACAAGGTTTCCAGAAAAGGTATTAACACTATGTTGATGAATAGTTGCAACATATCTGAAATATGTAACGTCTTATAAAATTAACTCCTTCCCTGTATAGGTACTACTACACAAGGTGTATGGTCTCAAAAAGGTAGAAAACATTATATGATAAACCTAAAGTTGATACTGTGCAGTTAAAAACGAAAGAGGAATGGTGTATCGATACCAGCATATGATGAAGTCTAAACTTTGAAGGATGTGAAAAATAAGAAGATGAAGGGAAAAGCAAAAGTAGAGAATGAGGGAGTAAAGATAAAACAGAAATACCAAGTGTTCAAAAAGTTAAAAAATCTTTACGCACAAAAATCTCACTGATATCGCATTTATTAAGTATTAATTTTACAAGATAGTGTAACGCCCGAAAAAAAAAATTTAAGCACTTTCACCATAAATACTCATTTCCACAAAAAGATAATTAACATAAAATAACAATTAAATAATAAGTGTTAGTAACGGAAGCTATTAAATAATTATTTAAATAAAAATTTAAAACTAAATAATCTCGCGTTGTCGTCATGCTGGTGCCTTGACCTTGCCCTTTGATGGTCCTGAAAAAATTAAACAACAACGGGTAAGCTGGAAGCTTAGTGAGCAACACATCACCCACACCTCATGATCATCACCCAATATCACGTATCTGCACATAATGCCCCCTCGTCCAGGCCCACTCGGCCACGATGTCTAAAGACATCCATCAAGTTTGTCCACTCGACCTTGATGCTCTAGGCATCAGATAACCCCCTCGGTTATGAAGCATACAAACAAACAGATATCGCATCAAATTACACATACGTATATACACACATCACATATACACAAATACATCATAACATAAGAGTTAGTGAAACTCACATATTTCATAGTCTAAGGGTTGACTATAAACATGCAACGGATACTTGAAATTCTGTTAATACCAACAATCACCTACAATTAAATTGTTTATCATAAATCCGCGTACTTCATGCTTTCATGAGAAATCATATAATTTGCGGTTTAGCTACTTAGCCCAATTCGTAATTGTGACATTTAAGCCTAGTTTGCGATTTAGGCCTTAAGCTTATCTTGCGATGTGCTTAGTTTGTGATTCCATCATATCCGACCATTTTGCAAATCATATAAATATCAATTTGCAATTGCCATAACGAGTTGGATTTGTGATTTGGTGCAACAATACAATTTAACAATTATATATATCACCAAAGTCGACATCATGGCTGTGTAGTATATAGCAGATTATCAAAGCACAAAATATAATTAATATATGCAGCCCACTAACTAGGGATTGGTACATATAGCTTGGATTTTTTTTCAATTGATCACAGACTGAAGAATCACCCATTTGGGCAATTCAATAACACCCTCAAACTCAAGCTTTATATCTATATTCCGTTGGCCAAAAATCTAATTTATTTAATTTAGTTTTCACCCTTTTAGATAACTAATAACCTCAAATCTCACCCTCATCTTTAACTGAATTTTCACCAAGTTCATCATAATCAAAAACGAATTTTTGTTCTCGTTTTTAAGCTCCAAGTCAACAGTAACATCAATCTCAACAACCATCGATTGAGAAAAGGAAATTGAATGTGTAAAGCAACAAATGATTCTGAAATATTAACCTAACAATTAATTGGATTCCTATAAGTTTTAACACCATTAATATCACGACCATTTGCTCGGTTTTAGACCCCACAGTCGACAGCCCAAGGCCCCAAACTCTTCCTTGTCTCGATGGTATTTCGACACAGATACACAAGATCAACTACAAAGGAGTGCAATCTAACCTCGAGAAGAACGATTCCGCAATTAATGATGAATGCTCCAACTCCTGTCCTCCCTTGCTCTCGGTCAAACACCACAGCCCACACACACACAGGAACAATAATAATGGTGGCTGCTCTCAACTCAATAGGGCTATACAATTGGGTTTACTTCCCTAATTTAGATCTTATGGGCCTAACACTAGAAACACTTAAGCCCACTAATTGATGATGGTCCATTTAATGTATAAAGGATGAAGCATTGCTTAGATTATCTAGTTTGTGTTTGTGTGTGTGTGTTCGGTTTCAAGAGAGAGAGCCGAGAACTAGAGAGAGTTTCACAAACACAAGAAGTAGGAAATGCAAAGCTTACTTAGAAAGTGTGGGGCAAATGTCTTTTATAGCGTCTGCCTAAGTTTACAATAATTACATATTGCACCCTCACTTTTCATAATCTAACATTCTTCCCCTAAGTGAGGTGTGCACTGACTCACAACAAAGAAATAAATAAATCCATTCATAAGCTGATTTGTTGCAAATCCCAAAAGCCACTTGCCACTTGCGAACTTGCCTTCTGTTAGACAGTGCAGTCCTCATCTGTTCTATAGCATGATAGGTCTGAGCATGTTGTTCATAAGTGTATGCCTCACGGTTATCCCATACCTTCTGATGAATCTTATGATGAAGGATTTTCAAGGTGCCGTCTGAGTAGGACATCAGCTCATCATGTCTGATGATGATCTTTTCACGTTTTGTGTTTTTGGAGACGACTCCTCGTTCACCCTTGAAGCTTTCATGCCCTTCATCAATAACAGTCAACTCTTCAAGCTTTTCTAAATCTGGATGCCTCTGGTTAGGCTTTAAGAGATTGATTTTTCTGTAATTGTTCTCAACTCCGAGTTGCAAATCATGCTCCTCCACAAATTCCATCAGATTTCTTAAGTACTTCATCAAAGCAACTCTCCCAAATTCTTCTTATGGCCACTTTCCTCTTTTCTGAGAGAGGGTGTAAAAAATAAAGCTAATGTCTTCAACTTTAACAAACCTGACATCTGCTTCGGTGAGGAAGTATGATTGGTTGTTAGCTCTTTTGACATGAAAGATGGCATACTTTATTCTGAAAGTAGTTTGAGTATAGACATTGATTAGTTCAACAATTGGGTACTCTGATTTGATTTCTTCTTGATTTGTCATGGATTATGTGAGGATGTGTTCATATCTTCTTCTTTTTTTATCATCCATGTTCCGCAACTCGGGGGGGATAATCTGTATTAGTTCACTGCTGAATATGTCTGATATTCTTTCTTCTAGGTTGGCAGCATTGATATAATACCTTTTCCATAACGGTTGCAGGCCTGCACTTCTAGTAAACATGTTGTTTGCATTCAGACCTGGATCTGCACGATACACTAGAGGAGAAGGTGGCACTATAAAGTTTTGTGGCAAGGGCCATTCTAATTCTCTTCTTATCTTTTCAGCTGCTTCTTGCTGTCTATTTCTTTCTAGTACTTCAGCAACTGATTCTTGAAATTGACCAGAAGGAGGAGGGAAGCTTTCATGAACTTCAATGTTAACACCATTCAGAACCCTGGACACGTCGAAGGTAGTTTTCTTCTTTTTAGGTTTCCTTCTAGCTTCCCTTCTAGAGATTGCTGCCCATTCTTTTCTTTTAGCTGCAATCTCTCGTTCATTAAAATCTTCTTCAAATCTGTCCACTACTCTGGGGGATGCTGGACGTGTAGTGTCTTTCACATATTCATCTATGTCTTTGAACATATTACGAATTTCAGGATCCTCATGTTCCTCCTCTGGTTGAGCTTCTTCTATTTGATCCAAATCGAATTCATTGAAGATATCAAACGGAAGCCCTTCTTCTTAGGTAGTACTGCTTTCTCCCTCATGCCTGATTGGTGAAGTGTGCATATACTCATATAGATCATCCATTTCATCTTCTGAGTTGTGAATAGTTCAAACATCTCGGCATGGGACTGCTCATAAGGTATTTCACCTTCTTCAAGATCTAATGGCCTCGGTTCAGATTGTTGCTAGGGTACATAAAGTATAATCTACTTGTCAGCATTGTAGCGTTGTTGTTATTCATGAACTTTATCGGCCAGTTGTTGTTGCGTTTGCTGCTGACCACAAGAACTAGTACCTGCAGGTAATAAAGAGCTCAAAGATGTAACCGGTACTGTTGCTTTGGCAGCCACAGAGGGAGAAGATATGTACAATCTTCTTCTTTTCTCCCCCTCGGGTTGATCATCGGGGTCCTGATCATCCCTTCTCCGCTTGCTACTCTGTGCCTGAGCCTAATAAGTTTGTTTAAGGATAGTCAGCCGCTCAGTAACATTTTCCTTTGAAGTGTAGATTGTCACCCCATCAATCTTGCTGTTAACATCTTCATGAAACTCTTGAAAATCATCCAAGGAGATTCCCTGTGGATGTTGTTCGTTGCGAAGAGTTGTCAGAAGATCTTGATCATGAGCAGATTCGGGCCTTTGTTCAAGGAGTTTAACATACAGAAGGATCTTCAAAGCATCCACTGACATGGTTGCTGGATCAGGTTGCGGCTGAGGCTCAGGAGCTGCAGTTCTTGTCGCAAGGAGTGCTTCAATCCTATCCAACTTTTGATTTGTATCAGTGAGTTGTTATTGGAGAGGTGCCACGGCTTGTTAGATTGTTTCCTATAATTCAGCACGTGTAACAAACCCGGAATCACGGAGACATCCAGTTTAGGTACCAGCCACAGAGGCAGTACCACCTACTGGAGCAGCTGGGATGTAGGCACCAGTAGGATTTCCTTCAAATCCTCGAATGGCACTCTGAGAGGTACCACCTATGGAATTTGAGGAGACTTGTCGGACATCAAGCTCAGTGCATCAATTGTTACCTTGTGTTGGTCAAGATAAGCGGAGATCCGCGGTATATCAAATTGTGCATTGAAAGGAGTCAAGGACGAGGGAGGCGTTCCTCTATGTTACAATAGGTCTAACGCCCGATTGGGGTTGACCTAGTGTATGTGCTATAGCCCTGTGCAATGAAGACGATGTCTGTCGAGAGACACCGTAGTGGTTTAGTGGGGTTGAAAGTTGCATGGGTTAGATAACCGCGACTTATTCAATACGGGACCAAACAATGTCAGGTCCCATAGTGGATGTGGCTACCCGGATTTCTGGGGCGAGGGGTCCCTCAGCACTCTCATTTTCTTTTCTCACCTCCTCGTTTTCAATCGCACTCCTAACTATAAAACTATCTCCTTCTTCACCACTACCAGGACCGTACCCTGCATATCTGTTTGGGGATAGTAAGGAATCAGGGGTGACAGATCCGGTTTCAACAGACAAATCCTGAGAAGGAGTAACAACAGGCATGTCTTGGCCTGGAGCTACTATTGCAGTTTGGACAGCAGGAATATCGGGAGTTTAGGTAGAAGGGTTCAGATTTATGACCAGACCACCAGGTTGAGGAATGACAGGAGTAGGTTGAACAGTGTGGGTCTGGTCAGGAGAGGTGGTATGTGGGTCGGTGAGTTTCATGAAAGAAGGGGTGCTGTCGGCTGGTTGGTCAATGGGTCTGTCAGGGGTGCCCAAAGTAGAATGGACAGGTTCAAAGGTAGGGTCACCACCTTGTTGAGAAGCAGACTCAGCATGAGAAGATTGGGAACTGGATGACACAGACGTGTCAAAACCAAGTTCTTCAAGTAAGGCTTTAGTTCAGGTGGTTTGTGAAATAGATTGGACGATTGTTTGAACGGTGGTGGGATCATAAGCATCCCCTCCCTCTCTATTTTCTCCACCTTCACCTTCTTCTCCACCCCTCTCTTCAGAATTTTCTCTCTGTTCGGCCCGCTCAGCATCTCCCATAGATGGATGAGTCCTAGATGCTATTACCTCACCTGGTACTACACCTCCTTGGGTAGGTATGGCCGGTGCTGGCACAACCAGAGGAGGTAGTCCTACACTCTCCCTATAGCTCACAACAATATCATTTGCTCACATAAGTCCAGGAGTATTATAGGGAACGATTGAGGAACAGGTATATTGGCAGGAGTTGCAGGTTTTATATATACAATTAATTTAGAGTTTACATTGGCAGGAGTTTCTTGTTGGTCCCAAGTGGTTCAAGTATCAAGATCTATGGATGGAACAATTGATAATAATCTATAAGATGTAGAGAGAATAAATTTCACCATACAAAACACACACATAAGTTTGAGATTATGCCAAAGTCCACCAAATGACAACTAGTCATTTGGCTTATATACCCCTAAGGGTATTTACATATTTAGTCCTTTTAGTTTGTACGTAGTACAAACGTCACCTAGAATTCAATCTTCTATTCTATACAATATTTAATTCTAACAATCTCCCCCTTTGTATAGAAAATAGAAGATGTTGGTCTTTTCAACATCATACGAACTCTAATAATCTCCCCTTACAAATAAGCAGTTTTCTTTCTGCATTCTTGAAAGGCTTTTGGGAGATAAGACTTGAACGATTTATTTTTGAATCTTCAATCTTTGATTGAATGTTTTCTGAATGTCTTCTCATCTTGAAAATTTGACTTTCTAATTTTCCGAATAGTCTTCACTTTAAGATCTTGATGAGAATTTGAATCTTTAAAGCACAAAGTAACATCCTTTTTCTTCTTGTGATTTTCGGACTTGCACCAGTAACCTAAGGTTTTTCAACATTTGGTTGTATGAACAGTTTAGCTTGAAGTGGTTTTCAGCAAATCATCGTGAACTTCTTTAAAATGTAGCTCTAGATCCGGTTTATTTCTTCATAACTTCTTTAAAATGGCGATTAAGCACTTTTTCTATTCTAAACTTGAATTATTTTCTTCTGTTGTTCTCTTCTTTGCTCCCACTTGACTTGACATATGAATTTTCAAATTTAGCTCTCTTTGTCTCTCCCTCAACAAATGAATCTTTTCTTGGTTGATAGGCTCCAAATCAACTGATTTAGTATTAGAATTTCTCCCCTCATGATGATCAGGATTCGTCATGAACATCATGTATTTGATTTTAGAACCCGCATCATGAGACTAAGTTAAAGTAGCGGTGTTACCACAATGATATGACAATGAAAGTATTAGAGACATTCTTTAGGGCGTCGTCTCAAAGTTCCCGTGGTATAACACCGAGATCACATAGATTCTCGTTAACACAACAGTTTAAATAAACCGTGTGGCCTACTGTCAGCGTTGGCGTTAGCACTGGTAGGATTTCCATCTAATCATCGTGAATATCACATAAGATATCACTCCAAGATGTTCCGGTAGTCACGAAAGACTAGATATGCATTAAATTTCCAACATGTGTCCTAAGAAAAGAAATTTATATTCAAATAAGCTCTAGACTCGATTAGTGCATGAAAGAAGCCGGGGACCGGAGCAGTTATCCTCCTTGTTTCAATATCAACAATCTCCAAGTGAGATGTCAATAGAAATGTGCTAATTCTCCGTGTGAAGTTGAAACAATTATCTTTTAAGAGATAATTGAGTAGCTGGGTGGAGTTAGTGCATTGCATCACTGGGTCCATGATGTCTAGTTCAATACCATATCTCAACGAATGAGATCCAGTAGCAGATGTGGTTACCAAGATGTATACTATTTGGTAAGGATCTTTCTTTTCTTTTGATCCTGTCTCACCCACAGCTCATTAAATATTTTTCAACTTCTCCCTCAAACTCACTTTCTATATTGATGTATGTATCTCTTGTTGGATACACTAGGACACTTGTTATTTTTCGTAACCAATATGAGAAATCATGTGATTTATAACAAGAATGATTGTCAAGAACGTAACTGTTGAGAAGGATTGTCAAGGAAGATTTAAACAATCAAAGATTATGAACAATCAGGATATGTTGACAAAAAGGTCACAAAATGATTTTTACGAGTATGAGCTTATGATAATTTGTTGATCATATGCACCCCATCACCTGTTCCACCCCTCTCTGTTTAATTTTATCTCTACACACCAATCAGTATCCCGTGATAACTGATTCTGCTCACTTATATGACCTAGTAAGTAACCGTTACTATCTCGTTCTAGAATATGGTGAGCTCCTGTGGTAGGTCTTTCCGGTTCTGGATAGACCATATGAGTATAAATGCCTACACTCCCTCACTCATGGTGCGTTTTCGATCACTTGAATAATAACTCATGAATGAATGGTTTCCAGAAAGGATTTGGAAATTTAGCACAGAAGGATTTGAAACATTCAGCACAGGAGTTGAGATGGAAACGCAGAAATGAAGGATGATCATGCGAAGATCAACAAAAAATTGAATAAAAAAAGGTATCAGAATAAGTCAATGAATGAATACCTTCTTGAACAGATAACACTAAATGAAAACAAAAATCTTTTTGAATTTTGAAATTTTAAAATGTTTTTGGATTTTCATTTTTCAATGTTTTTGGAGTTTTCAAAAAGATAAAGCAGTAAAAACGAAAACTCCCCCTAAATTGATGCATGAAACTATTTTTCATCAATTAGGTGAAGAAACAAAAATTTTGCTCCCCCCCTGCAAATAACAATCCATAGAAAGCAAGTGATATCATGAAATGATAAAACTGCACAAATAAGCTTTTAACGTCATTAGACTCGGCCTAATGTTGAACACAATGAAATTGGAATTGAAATGCAGGGGATCTTCTTCTTCTTTGAAAATTATGAGTTTTAAACCAATTCAGCATACTAAACACCATTATCTTCACTGTAGTCTGAATGATCTTCATTGTACTCCAACAATGTCACTTAATGTTTTACCTGCAAAACGGATTAACAAAAATTGGTACCCATTTTTTATTGGGTCCAGATTTGTTAGTAGCAAGTTTTGGCATCCATTTTTGTGTATTTTCAACAACCACGGGTTTATGGACCTTTCTGTTCAAAGGTCCTGAATGCCATTGGGGAATTTCATTTCGAACAACAAACTCTTGTTTGATTCTACACGATTTACAAACCTTCTCTTTTGAAAGGCGGATTAAATGCTTCATTGAGTAAACCACGAACGGATACTTTACGTCTGTTTTGAGCACAAAATTCCCATTTGATTTTGGGTTGGAGAAAGATTTGCGTTTGTTGTTGTTGTTGTGAGGTATATGATTTGGCTTAGCAGCTCGAGCCTCTTTCTGTGGAATCCTCGTTGTTGTGATTGCAGGTGACGAAACATCATCTTTGATAACCTTCTTCACTCTGTATTCAGAAATGTTTGGAGTTGTATCAAAAGGTTTCTGCTTTACAATCCAGGATGATGTAGTCGTCTTCGAAGCTGTAATCACAGAATCATTAGATTTAGAACTACTTGAAGAGCAAGTATTCTGTGAATATCTAAAATCAGCTTGTTTAAATTTAGGCTTTTGGTTTTGAGAGTTAGTTGTTGCGGTTGAAAGTGATTTCACTTGATAAGAAGATCCAACAGATACAGTGATCTTAGGATGCTTCGCAGCAGTTGAGGCGTTGGTGAAATCTTTGGCTGAATAATCAGAACCTGCAACAGAGAAATAAGAATTAGATTGGCTACTACAATATGGAACTGAATCAAAATTGATAGTGTTAGCGGAAGTCTTTGTTGATTCAGCAGATTTTGCAACGCTAAGCTCAACTTTCAGAATTTTAGCCATTAACTCTGTCTTCTACTTCTCAAAACTGTTTCTCGCAGTGTCCAGAGTCGTTTGTAGTTCAGATATTTTCCTCTCTACAATTGAACTGGGAACAAATGGTTGAGATGACACAAATAGCTGTTGCTTAAGACTTTTAACTTTATCTTGCAACTCAGCCTTTTCAATGCCCAGTTTGTCTATAATCTTCTCATCGTTGTGCAGCACAGTAAACAATTTCTCGTTCAGCTTGACATTGGTTTGTGTTAATTCTCAAACCTTATTTTTCTAAGTCTCAATATATGTTCTTTTCTTCTCTAATTCAACTGCATAACATTTACATTTCTGTTCAGCAAGTTGAAATTGCTAAGACACTGTCGACACCTGCGCTTTGAGTTTGTAATTCTCTTTTGTCAGAACTTCGTTAAGCTGACAATTTATATCAAGCTTTTGTATTTTTCCAGTCATTTCATTTCAGACAATTGAGTCAAAAGCTTTGCATTCTCAGTTTCAAATTGTCGAAGTTTCCCATTATTCTCATGAACCTTTTTCAATGAATCTTGACGCGCCTTACAAAGTTGAGATGATTTCATTTCAAGTTTGGCATTTTTTTTCTACCAAATCATTATATAAAAGAAACATCTCGTTCAACTTTGTTCGTAACATTTGTTCATCTTTTGTCATGAAAAAGTTCATTGCACTCCAATCTGATAAATGTTCTTGAATTTTTATCCTTGTAAGATTCATCTCGATATCTAAAAAAATATGATCGTTTAGGATTGATTTGATTGATCAAAATTAATCAACTAAAATGATTGTTAAATCAATTTAGTGCGAGTTGATTAAAACGCAACAATAATGTGTGGCAACAATGATTTAACAATAAGCATGATTGAAATTAATTGAAGATGCTCTAATGATATGCTCGAATTAAATTTTAGAAATAATTCACTACTATCCACAAGATGATCGAATGAAGTGATTGAGTCTATTACTTGAAGAGCACAAACAATTTAATATCTCAGGCTTAAATGATATTAATATCAAATAAAACACTTGTGTATTGTTCTTGATAATGTTAAAATGAGGCTCAGTTAATACTTGACATGCAATTAAATCCACCAAACAAATAAATGGTTGTTGGTAGGAGAGATCAAAAACTTAAGAATGCAGCGTAGTTCTTGTAAATTAATTCCAACACAAACACAAGATTAATGAACAAAAAAAAATTAGGGGAAACTGTCGAATGAAGAGCTGCAAGAATTAAAAGTAATATGTTGTTGCAATTAATGTGAATTCAAAAGCTTTTCTCGATAATGAGCAACAATTCTGAAAAGGTGGTTCTCGAAAAATTAAATGATGACTACAATTAATGTAGCAGACCCCACGCTCAACAATTTTTTTTTTGAACGGCAAAGATTATCCTAGGGGAATGCTTCGGCTCAGCCATCATAAACCCTAGAATAATCGAAATTTATTGCATAAAAAAGAGAGTACAAACCACCAGCAAGATGCTAGTGGGTGAAATCTAGGGATATAAATGAGCCGAGCTACTCGCGAGCTATTCGAGCTCGGATCCAGAAAAACGATTGAGCCTGTATTTGGCAGAAGCTGTTGTGGTTTTCACTCCTTTGAGTATGGAAGACTTTACCATTCCTTAACTTCCAAATCCACCACAAATACGTATGGATTACGCCAGTAAATTATCGTAAAGAGTTACCTTTATATCCCATAGTGCAGCCCCAGTTAAGAAGGCTTTCTACATTGTCGAAGCTCACATAATCAATACCCCACCACTTACATATGTCGCGAAGAATACTTGTTGAGACTGAGCACTTTACGAAGACATGGTCTTCTGTTTCGTCCATCTCGCCGCATAGAGGGCAGTAGCACAAGAAAACAAAATAATCCCTCCTTTTTGAAGGTTTATTTTGGTTGGAAGACGGTGGTGAGCAATTCTCCATGCGTTTATCCCACCTTCAATGGAATCCAATTACACTAGCTGAGTTTAAAGTTATCCACAGATTTCAGAGATAAAGCATCAAAAGCAGATCTTAAAGAAGATATTGTGAAAATCCCACAAGGTTCCAAGGCCCATCGCTGAACAGAGGGTTGATTATTCACCTGTTGATCCTCTTGGAACAAATCGGTTAAAGGTAGGTTGACAGAGTCAAAAACCTTTTGTGTTTTGAGGATGTTACGCCAAATGCCAGGTACGCTTCCTTTCGAATTTACACCCGTCAAAAACCTTTTGTGGACTGAATGACATTTTTCCAAGAGCCCTTCTCGTTGTGTTTTGAATTTCCAAAGCCACTTTGTCAATAAGGCCAGATTTAAAGCTTTAAGACTGCCTATGCCAAGTCCTCCTTTATCTTTGTTGTTAAGAACAATCTTCCAAGCAATCCATGATATTTTTTTGTTTTCATTGTTGCTACCCCAAAAAAAGTTCGAGCGGATGCTTTCTAACTTTTTTATTACTTTTTCCGGGGCTTTGAATAAAGAGAAAAAATAAGTTCCTAAACTACCCAACACGGATTTAAGGAGAGTAACATTACCACCCGATTTAACGAATGTGACTTCCATTTGGATAGTTTAGACCGAAACTTGTTAAGAATAGGAGCCCAGGATTCATATTTATTCATTGAAGCGCCTATCGGAACCCCAAGTAAGTAAATGGAAATTCACCAACCTTGCATTGGTATTGATTTGCCATTCTGCTCACTTCTTCAGTATTAACGCCCAGTCCCAGTCCCAACAGATTGCCTTTGCCCACATTAATCCTTAGACCTGAGGATAAATAAAAACAACGAAGTAATCGAATTATATTAGCAATATTTTTTTCCGACCACTCACCAATGACAAGGGTGTCATCTGCGAAAAGTAAGTGCGAGAGGACCGGTCCAGAATGCGGAAGTTTCAGGCCATCGAAAATTCCTTTAGCACATGCCTCCTTCATAGCCAGACTAAAAGCTTCTGATGCGATTAAAAATAAAAACGGGGCCATTGGGTCACCTTGTCGGAGCCCCCTGCCATGTCGAATTCCTGTGTAGGAGCCCCATTGATGAGTACCGAAACTTTTGCCGAAGACAGGCAAACCAAATATCCACTTTCGCCATTTATCACCAAATCCCATTTGTTGCATGATTTCGTCCAAAAATTCCCATCGAACCGAGTCGAAGGCTTTTTCGAAGTCAATTTTAAAAATCATAATCTCTTTCTTTTCTTTTTTGGCCCAAGACATTGTTTCACTAATGATAAGGGGTCCCTCCAAAATGCTTCTGTTTCGAATAAATGCCGATTGCTCAGGACCGATGATCGAATCCATAACCCCACTTAGTCTATTGGCAAGGGTTTTGGCAATAATTTTGTGAAGACTATTAAGGAGGCTTATGGGTCTAAACTCGCTAAAAGAGGTCGGGGATTCCACTTTAGGAATAAGAGCAAGGAATGATGAATTGCAACCACTATCAAAAACCCCTGTTGATTTAAAATGCTTAACAGCCGCTAGAAGATCAGAGTATAAGACGTCCCAATGATCTCTAAAAAATGCAAATGTAAACCCATCGGGTCCTGGAGCTTTCTCCTTACCCAAGTCCCAAACAGCATTTTTTAACTCGACAAGAGAGAAACTATTCTCCAGTAGTTGGACCTGATCAGGCTGCAGAGTTTTGAACTTGTCGCAGAAAAACGATGGCCTAGAGACTCTTCCTTTTGAGAATTTAGAGCTAAAAAATCGAAGGCAATTTTTTTAATCTCTGTCGGATCGCACACCCATGCTCCATTAGCAACCACGCCATGAATGAAGTTAGACCTCCTGTTTTTGTTGTACCCGTGAAAAATTTTTGAATTTTCGTCTCCCTCTACTGCCCATTTGATTCTCGATCTTTGCCTCAGGTCTAGTTTTTTCTTTCTCTCTTCTTCTTTAAAATTAAGCAATAATTCTTGTCTCATTTTGGATTCTGCACAGGATAAGAAAGATTCCTCCGCCTTTTTGTCCAGCAGCTTGAGATCGTTTTTGAGCTGCTGAATGCGAAGACAGTTAGCAGGTAAAGAGTCTTTTCTCCAAGTCTTGATTTTCTGTTTTACCTCTCTCAGTTTGTGCATGAAATTCCAAAGAGGAGACTTGTTTCTTATTGCCACACAATTACCCCATGATTGAGAGACGATTTTTTTAAGTGCGGGATCCATTAACCACGAGTTGAAAAATTTGAAGTAAGAGGGCCCGAAATCAGGTGCCGTTTCCTTGAAGATGAGTGGTGAATGATCTGAATGTAGACGCGGCAAGATGGTTCCACATTTGGATTCGGCCAGCAAGAAAGGAAATTGTGAGAGACAAGGAATCTATCAAGCTTACTAAGCTTCCGCCTATCAGCACTGGATCTCGTAAAATTCATTCCACCACTTCTAATTTCGACCAAACCAGACTTGTGGATAAATTCATTGAAGGCATTTGCACCTGCAAAAGAGAATTTTGTTCCTTTTCGTTCTTCGTTAGATCTGACTTCGTTGAAGTCACCAAAAATAATCCAATTAATGTCAGAGTTTGAATTAATCGGATTATGTATTGCCTCCCAAAGAACTTTTTTATGAGACAATTCTTGCTGAGCATAAACGTTTATAAACCCGCAGGTAATATTTATGCCCGCCCAAGGACCCCAGATTGCTAGAAAACCTCTGCCCTTAATACAATTTACCTTCGAAAAAATAGTAGGGTCCCATATTGATATCAAGCCCCCAGATTTACCCCTGACATCTATGAATTCAAAATCAAAAGGTGAATGGTTCCAGACTTTGTTAATAACATTAGCATCAAGATTAAACATAAAAGATTCTTGAATGCCAAGGAAATGAATGTGATTTAGCCTACTTAATTCCCGAATCCAGTCTTGCTTCATCTCAGAAGCAACTCCCCTAGAATTTATAGATAGAATATTCATTTGTTAAAAACGACATCACCTGATTTGCGAAGCATAGCTCTAACTTCATCTTCGCATCCTGACATACGGAATCCAACTAATTCGCCCACTTCCATTGTATTTCTAACTTCCTCAGCTTGTGAGTTTGGCACCTGGGAACTTCGAGTGTCTGGAACAGTAAATTGGGACGAAGCCGAAGGAAATGGCTTATTAAGATCGATTGAAGATTTGGTACCCTCTGCTTGAGAATATCCTTTGCGTTTTACTCCATTGCGTCTACTGCTTCGCAAAATAGAACTTGACTTGAGGGGAAAAGGTTGTCTGTGAATCCCTAAATTTCGAGTTGACTTAGAATGAGGGATGGACCGGTCTGTGATGGGGTGGTGACGTATAGGAACTTGATTAAAATTAACAATTGGGCTCAAAGGAGGACCAGAGTTTAAAAAAGCCCCATTGTCGATTTGGACCCTTGAGTTGATAATTGGCTGGCCCACTTCCTCAGATGAGGCCCAACCCTGGTTTGATTTGTCTCTAGTAGTTGAAAAATCAGCACCGTTAACGTTGTCGTTTTTTTCCTGTGTTCCAATGTTGTCATGATTAGATGGATTAACAGAAGCTTCTTGACTATCGTGCAAGTGATTAATGAAAGCTCCAGGTCTCGAGGGTGACCTTTCCTCTACCAGGTCGGATGTCTCTTCGACTCCCTCTTTTTCTTGGTCGGAGGCATACCAGTTCCCAACGTTCTTTTCTGGGCTTGATTCCGGCGACGGTCGATCACCCCACACTCAACAATTGGCTGCTGTTCACGGTTCTTGTGAAAGTAATTGAATATATGACTGCCTCGAAAATGAATAAAAAAATTAAAAGGTAGACAGCTGTTTCTCGGAAATACGCATGTCGGTCTTGGATGAAGTCAGCTCAGTCTCCTATGTGTACAGTCTCAATAAGACAGATACCCCTTTTTTTATTATTATTTAATTCCGTGCGATTACAAAAAACGATTATATCTGGTTCGATAGACTCGTGCGATTGGGCTTCTTTTACACAAGTTGCAACACTGAAACAACCGCATGCGATGGGGTCCGTGCCATAGGCACTTAAAAGAGAGGAGATGATATTTCCACTTATAAAGTTGATTCATCCACTACAAACTCATGTTTCACTAACTTGTAACATAGCTTCAAAGGTGTTGTACCTTTAGTGGATGAATCAAATTTATAAGTGGAGGAATCAACTCCCGTAAAAGAGTGATGGTCGATAGGACCAAAAACACCTACAAACACTTTTTACACCTACTAACCAACCCAATCAGATCTGACACTCAAAACTTGATCTTTTTCCTTATCACCAACTCAAGAACATTTCAAGAATACGAAGATCACGATTTTTAAAACTCAATCAAAATGATTTTTCTCTTCAGATCTATCAATCTCCACCTCCACAACCACCTTTTATGTACTCCTAACTCGAAAATAAGTATCTAAACTCACGAATTTGGGCAAAATCGTCAAGAACACTTTCAAAAACCCGGAAAACGAAAATTTAGATCTCTCTCAAACCGTAAAGTGTTTTTGCATGAAATTTTTACACAATGTTCCTTTCATCTAGAGGAACAACATATCCGATAATCAGCCCAAACGGAGCTTGTATGATTTTTCTATGATTTTCTGAATATTCCAGCCCACTTTAATACGAAATTTTCGAAAAATGCTTCAAAATTTGATCAAAACACACTCAAATCAATCCTAATCAAGCTCTGATACCACTTCGAATCACCTAATCGCATGCGATTGTCTTAGTGCGACTGATAGCACTCAAATCAACACTTAGAGATATCAACTTGACAAACTCTATAAGCCGTGTACCCCGTTAATCGCATGCACCATGAATCCGGCTTATAGAATCGGAGATGTCACTATCAAATCTGATGGTCTTACCCCTTATGGTGTCTACCCACTTGTGCCTTGATTGGTATGTGTAGTACTTGAGTTACCTTGTTCAACACTTAATCTTTGAAGAATTAATAATTATTTTAAATAAAAATCTGATTTCTTCTTCTTCAAGACTGCATTTACAGCTTCAAGAACTGAAAGGTTTTGTAGGGTATAAAAGCATGCACAGCGGAATAAAAACCCCATCCAGCGATCTCATCTAACTCGTACAGAAACTTAGAAGAAGAAGAGGATTAAAAGTTATACCTTTGAGTAAACCCAAAACTTTTTTTTCACCTCTAGACAGCTGCAGGTTATCCACTGCTACTGCACCACCTTGAACTGGCTGCTAGACCGCCTAAGGATTAAACCTCGGATCAAAACTCGATCCTCAATGTGTGTGTGTGTATGCGTCGCCACCGACCACCACCCTTGGTGGTTCGGTGTTGCCTTTGCGCCGTCGATCGAAAACCCCAAAGGGAGGGGGAGCCGGCCACCAAATCGAGAGAGAGAGGAGAGAGGATTAGGTTTTGTATTTTTTTTGCTTAACTTTTTGATTCTAAGGACTAATAAGGTTTATATAATAAACCTCTATCAGGCCCAAAGCCCGTTTAATTAAAGCCTAGCTTTAATTAAACTATTAATCAATTACATAAAATACCCTTTGACCTTTCTAATTAATTAATAACTATTAATTAACTGGTCCCGTTTAATATTTAAACTAAATATTAATTTCTCCTCTTTAAATAATAAATAACTATGATTATTTTTCTCTTTCTCAATAATTAATTAAACTATTAATTATTGTGATACACAAATAGGCAAAATCTAAAAGGTTCTAATTGGGTGTGTAGCAGTGTGATCCTTTAGTGTCACATAGTATTGGACACGATGATACATGTTATCTATCTCTGCACATAACCTAACAGACTCTCACTTGTGCAAGATAAGTAACATTCCATGTACATCGTTGGCCTAAGGAGGTCCCTAGCCAGACGCTTAGGTTAACCAGACTATGAGATCTCTTATATCTAGAGACATAATTCACGCCTTGGATTATCTAGGCTTTTCCTTTTGCATCGCGATATTCCGTAATGTGAGTATTTGACATGGAGCAGGGATCTTATTAAATACTCAGATTTTCTCGACTCTGATCTCGACACTCTGCAGTTACGGTTTACCGAATGAAAAAACTATCATTCTAACCGAGCGCGGCCACGCATTTTCAGTAGTCTTAATCGTCGAGGAGCTCAGAAAATATCTCTCCTAAAAAGGAGGTGCAAATTTCATCTTGACTATTTGCAATTCGAGCACATGGCTTCCGCTGCACCTAGACATGCCCCTTATGATCACCCTGTTACGGCGTGACGTTAGAACGCACTAAAGTACAGAAGTTACCATGCCCCAAACCAAATATCTCAGGTCTAAGGACAACCTATCAAGTTTACTTATGTTTACACTCCATGAAGTAACTCGATGCGGATCACCCCAATATCTATCCCCTGATAAATATCTATGAACATTTGGTCACAATCTTGTGCTTTTATTCATTCTTGAATAAATCATCAAATATCCATAATAGTGTTACCTCCCTAATGTAGCTCCCACTACATTAAGTAGCTACGGGTATTTAGACAATTCATAACTTGACTTGTCATGGATAGGTTAAACATGCTAAAAATAGACAACTAGAAACAATTATGCAAATACCTCCTATTTCAATCTCATGAAATGTAATTACATAATAAAAAAGGTTTCAAGTTATATCTATAGTAGTAGTCAAAAAACCATGAACTAGCTGCTATGTTCTAAGTACTGCATTCCTATAGAACTCGCATACCTCTCATGCTTAGCTCTAGCTAGCGGCTTCGTCAACGGGTCAGCAACGTTGTCGCCCGTCAGTATCTTTTGCAATCTAATATCGTCTCTTCCAATTATCTCTCGGATGAGGTGATATTTCCTGAGTACATGCCTAGTCCGCTGATGATCTCTAGGCTCTTTAGCTTGCGCCACAGCCCCTGAGTTGTCACAGAATATATCGATCGGTCTAGAGATACTGGCAACAACTCTAAGATCCGAGATAAAATTCTTCAGCCAGACAGCTTCCTTTGCCGCATCACTTGCTGCAATATACTCTGCTTCTGTAGTAGAATCTGCTATTGTATCTTGCTTCTGACTTTTCCAAGATATGACTCATCCGTTTAGGGTAAAGACAAATCCTGACTGCGACCTAAAGTCGTCCCTGTCGGTCTGGAAACTAGCATCAGTGTAACCAGTTACACTGAGCTCATCCATCGAACCTCCATAAACTAGGAATATGTCTTTCGTCCTTCTCAGGTACTTGAGAATATTCTTGACGGCTACCCAATGAGCTTCACCAGGATTTTGCTGATATCTACTCGTGACACTGATAGAATAGGCAACATCGGGTCTAATACACAACATGACATACATGATTGAACCAATTACCGAGGCATATGGTATCAATTTCATCTTGTCCTGATCTTGACTAGACACAGGACACTGAGCCTTGCTCAAAATCGCACCAGATTGCATAGGAATAAATCCTTTCTTGGATTCATCCATCTTGAATCTTTTCACGACTTTGTCAATATACGTACTTTGACTAAGTCTGATAAGCCGCTTAGATCTATTCCTATAGATCCTTATACCTAGTATATAAGCAGCTTCTCCCAAGTATTTCATCTAGAAACATTTACCTAACAAGGATTTTACTCCTTGTAATACTGGTATATTGTTTCCTATTAATAGTATGTCATCTACATACAAGACTAGGAAGGTTACCGCGCTCCCACTGAATTTAGTGTAAACACATGACTTGAACTCACTTTTGGTAAAACCAAACTCTTTATGCTCATCAAAGTGTAAGTTCCAGCTTCTAGATGCTTGCTTTAGTCCATAAATGGATTTAAGCAACTTGCATACTTTATTAGGGTTCTTTGGATCTACAAAACCATCCGGCTGTATCATATATACATCCTCTGTCAGTTTCCCGTTAAGGAAAGCGGTTTTGACATCCATCTGCCATATCTCATAATAAAAATATGTTGATATGGCCATAAGGATCCTAATAGTCTTAAGCATGGCCACTGGGGAAAAAGTTTCATCATAGTCAACGCCATGAGTTTGCGTGAAACCTTTTGCCACTAGCCTTGCTTTAAAAGTATGCACTTTTCCATCCATGTCTGTCTTCTTCTTGAAGACCCATTTGCACCCAACAGCTTTACTGTGTTGAGGAAAATCTACTAACTCCCAAACCTGGTTGTCATACATGGATTGCATCTCTGCCTTCATAGCTTCTAGCCATTTCTCAGATTCTAAACCTGAGGCAGCATCTTGGTAGGTAGTGGGTTCTAAAAGATCCCCTTCGTCTTGAGCAACTAAGAATCCCAGATACCTATCTGGCTCATTACGAGGCCTACTAGACCTGCGAAGGTCTTGTGTTTTCATCTCTTTCTCAACCACAGACTCGGGTTGGGATTCAACAACTCTCTGTTGAACCACAGGTTTAATTATCAGTGGTGGTGTAATCTCCTCCTCTTTAATTTCTTGAAGCTCTATTTCTTTTCTTAGAGTTTCTGAGTTAAGAAATTTCTCCTCCAAGAACACCCCTTTATGAGCAACAAATTCTTTGTTCTCATCTGGGTTATAGAAATAGTATCCCATGGTTTCCTTGGGATAACCCACGAAGATACACTTGTCTGATTTGGGATTGAGTTTATCCGTGAATGTTCGCTTAACATACACCTCACATCCCCAAACCTTGAGAAAAGACATTTTGGGCTTTTTCCCCGTCCATACCTCGAACGGTGTCTTTTCAACCGATTTGGTTGGAACCCGGTTTAGCATGAACGCCGCTGTCTCGAGTGCGTGCCCCCAAAACGACAATGGTAGTGAACTTCGAATCATCATTGATCGTACCATGTCAAGCAGTGTATGATTCCTCCTTTCTGATACACCATTCATCTGAGGTGTATACGGAGGTGTGAGTTGTGAAACAATCCCACATTCCTTCAAATGATCGTCGAATTCCTGACTCAGATATTCAACACCTCGATCCGACCGAAGCGACTTTATCTTCTTGTCCAGCTGATTTTGCACCTCATTCTGAAATTGTTTGAACTTGTCAAAACTTTCAGATTTGAGTCTCATGAGGTAGACATAACCGAACCTACTGAAGTCGTCAGTAAAGGTTATGAAATACCGGTATCCTCCTCTAGATTCTGGAATAAAGGGTCCACACACATCTGTGTGTATAATCCCTAATAACTCGTTGGCCCTTTCATTCTCACTGTTGAAAGGCTGCTTTGTCATTTTACGAGACAAATAAGATTCGCAAATATCATATGACTCTAAGTCAAATGATTCTAGAATTCCGTCATCTCGGAGTTTCTCTATGCGTTTCTCGTTTATATGTCCTAAACGACAATGCCAAAAGTAAGTTTGATTCAAGTTACTCTTGGATCTCTTACTTATATGATAGATGTCATTGTTATCTAGATTTAGCGTATATAGACAATTTTCTGGAATAGCAAGGTTCTAGTTCTAAGACCATGCCCGAGGGCAAACTAAGACAATATGTTCCTACAGCTTCAGCACCAACCATGGAGCCTTCGCCTACCCGCAGGTCCATATCTCCTTGTCTCAGCTTCTTACTTCTCTTGAATCCCTGCAAATGATTGCATATGTGATGACCACATCCGGTATCCAATACCCATGATTCATAAGAAGTAATAAGACAATCTATCATAAAGATACCTG
Source organism: Pulicaria dysenterica (assembly GCA_947179395.2). Classification (NCBI taxonomy): domain Eukaryota; kingdom Viridiplantae; phylum Streptophyta; class Magnoliopsida; order Asterales; family Asteraceae; genus Pulicaria; species Pulicaria dysenterica. The sequence goes on from OX359293.1 coordinate 33,412,652, forward strand.
AGTCATTGGGCGAACCAACGTCCAGCTGATCTATGTCGAGTGAGTGCTCGCATGAATCCTTGCTGCCACAGTCTGGGCAACAAATCTCTCCAAGTTCTTCCAGCCAGTCATCCTCCTGCATAGGGTCCACAACTATTGACTCTAGCTGCTCTGGATTTAACTCATCGCTGATGCACATGAGGATTTCGTGCAACCCTGCGACAGTCATCTCAAAATCACCGAGGACATACATTACCCTTTTCTAGTAATAGTCCGACAAAGAACCGAACAAGAGCATAACTAGCTCATGTGGTTTTGATTTTGACCCAAAACTTTCGTAGCAATCTAAGAGCCTTCTCATATTAATGAGATGATCGCTAATGGGCTGGCCTTCTTTCATTTTTGCTAAAAGAATTTTCTTCATCAGTAGCATACGACATATCCGTTCACTATACTTGAACTTACGCTCCAATCCCTGAACAACCTCATAAGATCACTTCTCGCGGAGATCATCCGTAAACTCGGATGATGCTGTGAGAATGAGAATCGACATGACGTCAGACTCGTCAGCCAGATACTGATAGTAAGTGTCATACTCACTATCCTGGGCATCTATCCATGGTCGCTCTAGAGGTAATGTCTCTATGATGTGAAGCTTTCCCTGTGCATCCAAAACATTTTTTAGATGCATCTTCCAAACAGCAAAGTTTGGACCTGAAAGCTTCCACTTGCCGATGATGAGGCTTAGAGATTCTTTTGGTGAATAAAACGGAATAACAGATATAAAATACATCTACAGAAAAAGAAAAAGAATAAACCGATTCAGTATTGATTACATCTTCTAATAATTATTACCTTTTAAACAATAAATTATTAGACTAGGATCCATATTTCACATTTCCCGATGCAAGGTTTGGGCACTTCCCACCGGGACAATGCTATTTCTGGTAGGTAAACCTATACCAATCGTATCCTACCTGAACACGACTCCTAGATCCGCGGGACATCGGTTACAAGAACCGTGCATGTTTAGTCCCTCTAGTGCATTTTGGGCCGGGACTCCCGATTATCACCAAAATAGATCGCACCACCTAAGACAGTGTGAACTCTGGTCGGGACTCCCGATTATCGCAAAGTCTTTCACACCCTCCCCCGCAATGGTTTGAACCCGAATGCCCAAGGTTTGGTCACTTCCGACACCCGAGTACCGTTTAACAGGAAAGGTGTACCATTAGGTGGGTAGCACACTGATCTAAGATTTTTCTAAAAAGGATTTCAAGTTTTTGACGAGAAAAACTTTAGTGCCAGTTTTCTTATAAAAACATCTGTTTAATAATTAACTATTATTAAAACCCTTGTTTTATTTCATCGTGAGAATCACAACCACGCATATAAAATATGTAAAGAAATAAAACAACCACAAACAATTATGCCTTACCCTTGCCCTTTACTAATGTCAGTTTCGTGAGCCACACGAAAAACCCGACGGTCAAAACCTAAGTGGAAAAACACAACACACATGACATGACATTCTGAAGCTCCCACTGGCTCCAGCATCCAATCCTTCTCTTTGCTCCTTGCTCCTTGGTCCTTGGTCCAGCTATATATATATACTAATAATTCTATTATATTCTAATAAAAACTAGAAATATAAAAGATACAAGATATACAAAGGCACGCAGACCCGCTAATCTAATACTTTTACAGAATAGAATAGGGGTTGTAAGTGGCACGCAGGCCTCCCCACACCATAGAATAATAAAACCAAAACACAACCACAAGTGCAGAAATAAAACAATCCACAAGGTCTAGGGCTTGGCTTATGGCATCCCAAACATGTACTGAACTAATACATGAAAGTAAAAACAACAACTGATCTCTAATTATTCACCTTGATGAAAAATACTGATCTTAACAACCTGTTAAAACCCCTATATTGTTTTTCTGTTATTTGCTATAAATATATATTTCAAGTTTCATACTTGATAATTAATCAAAAACTCAAAATAATATCTAAACTTTAAATAAAAATAACAATTGTATTTTAATTTAATATTGACCTCAAATATCCGAGCCGCAAGCTGGGTCAAATATTTAAACTGGGCTAAGAATTGTAAACGGATCGAGAGAAATAAAAACAAAAACTGGGCCGAGGCCCATTTGACTTTAGCGCCGCTAACCCTAGCCGCTAAACCCTAACTGGGCCGCTGGCTATTTGGGCCGTGGCTTCTGGGCCGTAGCCCTCCACGTCCATAGCGTCACAACAATAATAAAAAAAATATTTAACTCGTAATTAAATCCAACAATCCTTTCATCCGAAACTAATTAATTTAATCCAATAGAAAACAAAACTTGAACTCTATTTACTTGGATAATCAAAAACCTTTTTTCTGGATAAACAGAATCATATTTCATCAGAACAAAAAGAAACCTACCTAGTTCCCTACGAGGTTAGAAGTGGCTCTGATACCACTGAAGGGTTTTGTAGGGTATAAAAACATGCACAACGGAATAAAAACTGCCTCTAGTGATCTCATCTAACTCATACAGAAACTTAGAAGAAGAAGAGGATTAAAAGTTATACCTTTGAGTAAACCCAAAACTTTTCTTTTCACCTCTAGACAGCTACAGGTTATCCACTGCTACTGCACCACCTTGAACTGGCTGCTAAACCGCCTAAGGATTAAACCTCGGATCAAAACTCGATCCTCAATGTGTGTGTGTATGTGTCGCCGCTGACCACCACCCTTGGTGGTTCGGTGTTGCCTTTGCGCCGTCAATCGAAAACCCCAAATGGAGGGGGAGCCGACCGCCAAATCGAGAGAGAGAGAAGAGAGGATTAGGTTTTGTATTTTTTTTGCTTAACTTTTGATTCTAAGGACTAATAAGGTTTATATAATAAACCTCTATCAGGCCCAAAGCCCGTTTAATTAAAGCCCAACTTTAATTAAACTATTAAGCAATTACATAAAATACCCCTTGACCTTTCTAATTAATTAATAACTATTAATTAACTGGTCCCGTTTAATATTTAAACTAAATATTAATTTCTCCTCTTTAAATAATAAATAACTATTATTATTTTTCTCTTTCTCAATAATTAATTAAACTATTAATTATTGTGATACACAAACAGGCAAAATCTAAAAGGTTCTAATTGGGTGTGTAGCAGTGTGATTCTTTAGTGTCACATAGTATTGGACACGATGATACATGTTATCTATCTCTGCATATAACCTAACAAGAACACCATAAATGCTTGTATGTCCAGAAAATTAAATACCAAAAAGTCGAGTATTTAATGAGCCATTGAACTTTTTTCCTTTAAAACACTACTCGGTTTAATAAGTTCTTTGAAAAAACCGTATAAAATAGTAGCTACCTTTGAACAAACCCGAAGAGATGGTAGAAAAAATATTGTTTATACCTTAGATGTGTTCTACCTTCGGGAATCACTAGAACTCGCACCTTTCTTGAGCAAACCGTATGGTTGTATGCTTTGTAGAAACCGAATGCTTGTTCTTCACTTTAAGCTTGAAGTCTTCGAGATTTTGCTTGTTGTTTTCAAACAATCACGAGCCAAAAACAAGTTTGACTCTGATACCAATTGATGGTCCCTTTAATGTATAAAGGAATAAGCAATGCTTAGATTATCTAGTTTGTGTTTGTGTGTGTGTGTGTTCGGTTTCAAGAGAGAGAGAGAGCCGAGAACTAGAGAGAGTTTCACAAACACAAGAAGTAGGAAATGCAAAGCTTACTTAGAAAGTGTGGGGCAAATGTCTTTTATAGCATTTGCCCAAGTTTACAATAATTACATATTGCACCCTCACTTTTCATAATCTAACAATTGGTACTACATATTGTAGTCGATGAACATATCAGTTAGTCCATTATTTTTTTGAATGCCTTCTATCACACTTTGAACTCAATACTACTTAATCAACACAACTAATTTTTGAGTCTTTGATACTAGTAGCAGTAGTAATGATAATTATAATAATAATAATGATAATAAAAATAATAATAATAATAAAAATCGGAAAGGGGTATTACAACTCTCCCCCACTTAGAATTGATTTAGTCCCCGAAATCTTTATTGCTTAAATAATCTGCTAATACCTCTTGCTATCGTCTCCGGTTTTCGCGTCCATTTGAGACCCTTTTAATATTCCCAATGTACTTTTATCACCACGACTTATTCACACTTCCCTTGTTTCATGATCCACGCTGGCGACTAAGTATGTAAATTAAGATTTTCATCGACCTCTAAATCTCCTAACAAAACAAAAATATCCTCGTCTGCTAAACACTTCCTCAGACGGAACATACGAAATGTGTTAATCTAAGCAGTTTCGCAGGTAGCCCTGCACGATGTACATACCTGGCCGCACAACAACTTTAATTGGACAGACAAACTAGGGTTCGATTTACCTTACTTCTAAATCGTATAATTCCCTTCCACGGGGAACTTTAAGCAACACCAAATTCCCATTTGAATTTTTTTTAAGTCTGAACGTCTAATATCTGCGTAGCTACTTGTCGAATCTGAGCTGCGCGTAAGCTCTCACGAATTTTATGTATGTTTTCTGTCGTTTTCTGCACCACCTTGGTATTACCAAGTATTCTATGACCAACATCACCCAACAAACCGGGCTCTACACCTTGTCCCGTATAGCACCTCATAGAGAGTTTTCCTGGTAATAACTATTACAAGATAATTCCGCTAATGGAAGATAGGTATACCAGCCACAACTAAAAATCTAAAACATACTCCCCTATTATAATCTCCAGAGTTCAAATCGTCGATTCACTCTGACTAGCAGTCTATGGATGATAGGTAGCACTAAAATGCAGCTTTGTTCCCAAGTCGCTGTGAAACTTTGCCCCAAAACCTTGAAATAATAATTTTTTTTGTTTGTATCTTTGTCGAACACCACCGACATCGGCACATCATGCCTAGAGATTACTGCTTTCGTATACACACTGGCCTTCTGCCAAATAAGTTTTGTGAATTGGTATAAAGTGTGCACTTTTAGTTACCCCGTCCACCACCTCTCAAATCGCATCAAATTTACTGGAGTTCTTGGTGGTTAAATCGCATCCATTTTTGTTCCGGAATTTCCAACGGCTGCATCTTATCATGTGGTTTCTAGTACTCGGCTTTGACCCTCAGACAGGTCAAACATCCCTCAACAAATTTAGCAACATCTCGCTTCATCCCGGGCCATCAATAATCTATATTTTCAATTTCCGCACATCTTTGTTGCCCCCGGATGAATATAAAATTTCGATTATGACATCCTCTAATAACGTGAACCCAACATTGGTCATTTCTAACACCCATATCCGCCCATGACGTGTGGGCAAGTCTCTACTTTTTTTTTCCACAATATTCTTCACTTGATCCCTGACTCGTTTCTTGTTGTAGTTCTCTGGCATAATCGTCTCGGTCTGCGCTAATCGAATTAATATATCAGCGAAGTAGTAATCATCATTCGTAACATTTCACTACAAGTAACATACACCTCGACCTACAACAAACATTAGCCTTACCCGGTACTACGGGATTTCACGGTAATAACATTTTTCCGAATTTAGTCATTTCCGTTGTCATATATTAAAATATTTCTTGACGCGCGAAATATTTTAAACTTATAAGATCGGTATAACTAGTACACTTAAACCGTAAAGGTAATATCTCCAAATTTAACGCAAAACCACGGGCGCAATCTTTAAACCAAGTGTTGCGTAATTGCTCTCGTAATGTTTAAGCTGTTACGACGCGTACACAATCGTTCTTCCCCTGCTGTAATAGAACACATTCCAAACTGCGGTACAATTCATCACAATAAATCACTAAGTCTTCCATAGCTTCCGGCAAGATTAACACCCAAGCTTCACATAATTTCTGCCATAAGGTAGTAAAATCCGTCAGTTGTCATCTCACTAGATAAAAAATTTCTCTTTTCTTGGTTAGTCTAGTTAATAACGCGGTGAACTGTGAAAAATATTGGATAAATCGTCTACAATATCATGCCAATCCTAGAAAACTCCTAATCTCGGTAGAATCTTTTGACAGTTCCTACTTTAACATGACTTCAAACTTAGCGGGATATACTTTTATCTCATCTACGTTCACAAAATATCCTAGAAATTAAATCTCGCGTACCAAAACTCGCGTAAAGAAATCATCACGTACCACTCCTCCCGTTTCAGATTTGTTAAAATCTCCTAAAGATGTGATTCATACTCCTCTCGGGTCTTAGAATACATTAACTATCGTTGTTGAAGAAAATGTCCAACGTGGGCCGGCACATCCTGTTCATCAGATCCCTGAAGGCGGCTAGTGTACTCATAAATTCGAAGGCCATCATTACTAACTCGTAGTTCCCCGACCTCGTCCTAATGCAGTCTTGCTGTTGTCTCCCTTACGTACATAGAGTTGGTGATAACTTGATCATAGATTTGTCTTCGAAGACAATGTTGCTCCTTGAGAATAATCGAACAACGCATCTATCCTGGATAGCGAGTAAGGATTCTTTACAGTAGTTTGTTCAGTCTCCTTAAATCAATACACATGCGACGTGGTCCATTCTTTCTTCTTCACAAGAGCATAGGCACTTCCCACGGCGGACTATTCAGTCGTATGAAACCCTCGTCCCACAATTCATGAATCTAGCTAATTAACTTCTCCATCTCTGTCGGTTATAATCGATACGTTATCTTAGCTAACGATGCCATCGCTGGCATCAAAATAATTGTACTTGACGCTCCGGCGGTACCCCAACATGTCACTTACTTCCACCACTATCTAATCTTTTGTATCGTCGATCACATATGCTCGAAGCACATAATACCCGTGCTGAAGTACTTCTTCACATTCACAGTCGCGTAGAAGGTCACGTCTCTTCTCTTGCGTTCCCCGACGGTTATTAGTTCTCCCCCGCTAGGAGTTTGAATCCCTATTTAGCGTCACTAGTTGTTCATGTGCTTACATTTTTCGGACGAATCTGCTCCAAGGTCTTGCCCACAACAGCTACCATTCGCTTATCCATCATAAGGAAATCCACATTTCCGCCCAAACAGTAATCATTGGTATTCTCGGTTGACGTCTCAGGTCAGCCCCAGCTGCGTGACGCGTGGTATCCTCGTCTTGAAGTACATCGCAGATTCCCAATAAACAAATCTCGGTTTCAACGAGCATTAACCATTTTAAGTGTAGGTAACGCACTATAAGTTGGGTAGGCGTTACCGATAGATAACTTCTCACACATATAAGTCTCTTTTGCACAATTAGCTCATCTACGAGTGGCCCTACGTGTACTAAGGCAACCCTAGCTAAGCACATGTTAAGCACAAATAAGTAACCCCTCACCAGATCCACAAGATACTTCATGATTCCGTCAAGTTCTAATATGTACCGTGTGGTTTTATAATACAGGCCTTCATATTATTACCAACGCACTATACATATAAGATCTTAGCATCACCACTAAGTCTCTCGATTATCAGGCTTAGGTCAAGCATTACTAAAGGCCTAATCATCACGTATAAGGCATCATGTATAGGCATCACATATATTGCATCTCACCTATCTCACATCATCATCATCATCAATATCACATCCCAATTCGGCTATCATATCATCACAGGTTTAGCATGGTGTGATTACTATATTATGCATAACCCTAGGCATATAAGCAATCGAAAGCTTGAATCTACCCTATCACAACAATCAGACATGAACATGCAATAAGGCCAATTCAAGTGTTCTAAACCTATATGTCTAGTCTCAAGCATGGCTTAAGGTATTCACATTATACTAAGTATCAATATCATCTTCTTCACATCTATCTGAACAATAAATAAAATTAAGAAATCATCTCGTCAAAATCAAATGGATAACAATCATAGTTCATCTATCACATTTTTACAAGTGCTCACCAGGACCTCCGGCTCCGGCTGATAGCGCATATTGAAAAAGGTTTTAAAAATTTCTTTTGAAGATCTAGTATTGAACCAAGGTGTAAGTCCAAACACAACACCTGTGTGCTTGAATCCCTTACAACAAGGCTCTGATACCAAGTTGTAACGCCCCAAAAAAAATTTAAAAGTACTTTCACCATTAATAGTCATTTGGACAAAAAGATAATGAACAATAATGTTATTACAATCATCCCAAAATAACAATTAAATAATAAGTCTTAGTAGCGGAAGCTAGTAAATAATTATTTAAATAAAACTTTAAAACTAAATAATCTCGCGTTGTCGTCATGCTGGTGCCTTGTCCTTGTCCTTTGATGGTCCTGAAAAGAATTAAACAACAACGGGTAAGTTGGAAGCTTAGTGAGAAACACATCACCCATACCTCATGATCATCAACCAATATCACGTATTTGCACATAATGCCCCCTCGGCCAGGCCCACTCGGCCACGATGTCTAAAGACATCCATCAAGTTGGTCCACTCGACCTTGATGCTCTAGGCATTAGATAACCCCCTCGGTTATGAAGCATACAAACAAACATATATCGCATCAAATTACACATATGTATATACATAGTATATACATACATCACATATACACAAATACATCATAAGATAAGAGTTAGTGAAACTCACATGTTTCGTAGTCTAAGGGTTGACAATAAAAACGCAACGGATACTTGGAATTCTGTTAATACCAACAATCATCTACAATTAAATTGTATATCATAAATCAGCGTACTTCATGCTTTCATGAGAAATCATATGATTTGCGGTTTAGCTACTTAGCCCAATTCGTAATTGTGACATTTAAGCCTAGTTTGCAATTTAGGCCTTAAGCTTATCTTGCGATTCAATACATGTGCTTAGTAACTGATTCCATCATATCCGACCATTTTACAAATCATATAAATATCAATTTGCAATTGCCACAACGAGCTGGATTTGTGATTTGGTGAAACAATACAATTTAACTATATCACCAAAGTCGACATCATGGTTGGGTATTATATAGCCGATTATCAAAGCACAAAATATAATTAATATATGCAGCCCACTAACAAGGGATTGGTACCTGTAGCTTGGATTTTTTTCAATTGATCACAGACTGAAGAATCACCCATTTGGGCAATTCAAGAACACCCTCAAACTCAAGCTTTATATCCATATTCCGTTGGCCAACAATCTAATTCATTTCATTTAGTTTTCACCCTTTTAGATAACTAATAACCTCAAATCTCATTCTCATATTTAATTGAATTTTCACCAAGTTCATCATAATCAAAAACGAATTTTTGTTCTCGGTTTTTAAGGTCCAAGTCAACAGTAACATCAATCTCAACAACCATCGATTGAGACAAGGAAATTGAATGTGTAAGGCCACAAATGATTCTTAAATATTAACCTAACAATTAATTGGATTCCTATCAGTTTTAAGACCATTAATATCATGACCCTCTGCTCGATTTTAGACCCCACAGTCGACAGCCCAAGGCCCCAAACTCTTCCTTGTCTCGATGGTATTTTGACACAAATACACAAGATCAATTACAAAGGAGTGCAATCTAACCTGGAGAAGAACGATTTGGCGATTAATGATGATTGCTCCAACTCCTGTCCTCCCTTGCTCTCGGTCAAACACCACAGCCCATACACGCACATGAATGAGAATAATGGTGGCTGCTCTCAACTCAATAGGGCTATACAATTGGGTTTACTTCCCTAATTTAGATCTTATGGGCATAACAGTAGCAACACTTAAGCCTACTAATTGGTACTACATATTGTAGTTGATGAACATATCAGTTAGTCCATTAAATTTTTTGAATGTCTTCTATCACACTTTGAACTCAATACTACTTAATCAACACAACTAATTTTTGAGTCCTTGATAATAATAATAATAATAATGATAATAATAATAATGATAATAATAATAATAATAATAATAATAATAATAATAATAATAATAATAATCGGAAACGGGTATTACAACTCTTGTTGGGGTTCGTGGTCGGGCACAACGGAAGCCTACATAAAAAACAAAATCAAGGACAAGAACCACAAATGAACCCCAATGGAAGTACCAAGCTCTACAACTAAGATTTGCAACTTAAAACCCAGAAAGAGAGAGTAAGAAAAAGGTTATACCCCTGATGTCTCTGAAAATTGTTGTTTTTGTTCATGTGTGCAAGCAAGAACACCTCCTTTCGGCTATCCAAGTCCACCCCGAGCTAAGCGTGATCTTAGAGTACGAGCACCCCTTGATTACTCCTCAACACTGAAGAATAATTCTGGAACAACAACCTTTTATTCCACCAGGGGCTTTTGAACTCTCTCTCTCTCTCTCACACAAACTCACTTCAAGAACAACCTACCTTAGTTTTCTTGTGTGTGTTTTTAGCTTGCCAAAAAGAACAAGTAGTGAGAGTAACATGGACCTTTTATAAAATCAAATGTGCCCCTGGAGTTACCCAAGGCCGGCCAAAACAAATGATTAGGTGCCCATGCATTGGTGGATAGTGAAGGTGAAAAGAATAAAGTTGCAATCTGTCAGCAGGGATTGCGCCGCTACCCGCCCAGGGATAGCGCCGCTAACCGCCCAAAGTTAGCGCCGCTATCGCGGCTAAGTTAGCGACAAAAGGGTTAGTGCCGCTAACTCTGTCCACATTGCCAACTATCATTAATTATTCTTTCTCACCCTCCTCTTTTAGGTTGTTGTCAAGATCAACCCTCGGCGTGTGACGCGATAGGCCCATACATCATCGGCAGCGATCAATTGGTATACGTGTGTCAGTGGTCATACTCCAACAACTCTCTCCCACTTAGAATTGATTTCGTCCCCGAACTCTTTACTGCTCAAATAATCCGGTAATACCTGTTGCTATCGTCTCTGGTTTTCGCATCCATTCGAGACCCTTGTAATATTCCCAATGAACTTTTATCACCACGACTAATTCACACTTTATTTGTTTCATGATTCATACTGGCGACTACTTATATGTAAATTAAGATTTTCATCGACCTCCAAATTTCCTAACAAAACAAAAATATCCTCGTCTGCTAAACACTTCCTCAAACGGAACATACGAAATGTGTTATGAAATCTAAACAGTTCCGCAGGTAGCCCTGCACTATGTACTACGATACCTGGTCGTACAACAACTTTAATTGGACACATAAACTAGGGTTCAGTTTACCTTACTTCTAAATCGTATAATTCCCTTCCACGGGGAACTTTAAGCAACACGAAATTCCCATTTGAAAATTTTTAAGCCTGAACGTCTAATATCTACGTAGCTACTTGTCAACTCTGTGCTGCGCATAACCTCTCACGAATTTTCTGTATGTTTTCTGTCGTTTTCTGCACCACCTTGGTATAACCAAGTATTCTATGACCAAAATCACCCAACAAACCGGGTTCTACACCTCGTTCTGTATAACACCTCATATAGAGTTTTCCCGATACTCGCATGGTAATAACTATTACAAGATAATTCTGCTAATGGAGGATAGGTATACCAGCCACCACTAAAAATCTAAAACACACGCCCCCAGTATAATCTCCAGAGTTCAAATCGTCGATTCACTCTGACTAGCAGTCTATTGATGATAGGTAGCACTAAAATGTAGCTTTGTTCCCAAGTCGCTATGAAACTTTTTCCCAAAAGCTTGAAATAATAATAATTTTTCTTGTTTGTATCTCTGTCGGACACCACCGACACCGGCACATCATGCCTAGAGATTACTGCTTTCGTACACACACTGGCCTGCTGCCGAATAAGTTTCGCGAATTGGTATAAAGTGTGCACTTATAGTTACCCCGTCCAGCACCTCTCAATCGCATCAAATTTACTCGGTGTTCTGGGTGGCTAAAACGTAAGATCCATCGTAATACGCTTCCATTTTCGTTCCAAAATTTCCAACGGCTGCATCTTATCATGTTGTTTCTAGTACTCGTCAGACACGTCAAACATCCCTCAACAAATTTAGCAACATCTCGCTTCATCCCGGGCCATCAATAATCTATATTTTCAATTTCCGTACATCTTTGTTGCCCCTGGATGAATAGAAAATTTCGATTATGACATCCTCTAATAACGTGAACCCAACATTAGTCATTTATAACACCCATATCCGCCCATGACGCGTGGGCAAGTCTCTACGTTTTTTTCACAATATTCTTTACTTGATCCCTGACTTGTTTCTTATTGTAGTTCTTTCGCTTAATCGCCTTGGTCTGCACTAATTGAATCAATATATCAGGGAAGTAGTAATCATCATTCGTAACATTTCACTACAAGTAACATACACCTCGACCTACAACAAACATTAGCCTTACCCGGTGATAAGGGATTTAACGATAATAACATTATGCCGACTTTAGTCATTTCCGCTGTCATATATTCAAATTGTTCTTGATGCGCGAAATATTTTAAACTTATAAGATCTGTATAACTAGTACACTTACACCGTAAAGGTAATATCTCCAAATTTAACGCGAACCCACGGGCGCAATCTTTAAATCGAGTGTTGTGTAATTGCTCTCGTAATGTTTAAGCTGTTACGACGCGTACACAATCGTCCTTCCCTGCTCTAATAGAACACATTCCAAACTGCGGTACAATGCATCACAATAAATCACTAAGACTTCCATAGCTTCCGGCAAGATTAACACCTAAGCTTCGCATAATTTCTTCCATAAGGTCTCAAAATCCGTTTATTGTGCATCTCACTAGATAAAAAATTTCTCTTTTCTTGGTTAGTTTCGTTAATAACGCGGCGAACTCTGGAAAATCTTGGATAAACCGTCTACAATATCCTCCCAACCTAGAAAACTCCTAATCTCGGAAGAATCTTTCGACAGTTCCCGCTTTAACACGACTTCAAACTTAGCGGGGTCTACTTTTATCTCATCTACATTCACAAGATATCCTAGAAATTAAATCTTGCGTACGCAAACTCGCGTAAAGAAATCATCACGTACCACTCCTCCCGTTTCAGATTTGTTAAAATCTCCTAAAGATGTGATTCATACTCCTCTCGGGTGTTAGAATACATTAACTATCTTTGTTGAAGAAAATGTCCCACATGGTCGGCACATCCTCTTCATCAGATCCCTGAAGCTGACTAGTGTACTCGTAAATTCGAAGTGCATCATTACTAACTCGTAGTTCCCCGACCTCGTCCTTATGCAGTCTTGATGTTGTCTCCCTTACGTAGTTTGTAAGGAGTCTTGACAGTAGTTTGTTAAGTCTATTGAAATCAATACACATGCGACGTGGTCCATTCTTTATTCTTCACAAGAGCATCGGCACTTCCCACGGCGGACTATTCAGTCGTATGAAACCCTCGTCCTAAAATTCATGAAGCTAGGTTATTAACTTCTCCATCTCTGGCGGTTTTAATTGATACGTTGTCTTAGCTAACGATGTCGTAGCCGACATTAAAATAATTATACTTGACGCTCAGGCGGTAGCCTAGCATGTCACTTAGTTTTACCCGTATCTAATCTTTTGTATCATCGATCACATACGCTCGACGCACATAATACCCGTGCTGAAGTTACTTCTTCACATTCACAGTCGTGTAGAAGGTCATGTCTCTTCTCTTGCGTTCCGCGACGGTTATTTGTTCTCCCCCACTTGGAGTTTGAATCCCTATTTAGCGTCACTTGTTGTTCATCTGCTTACATTTTTTGGAGGAATCTGCTCCAAGGTCTTGCCCACAACAACTACCATTCGCTTATCCATCACAAGGAAATCCACATTTCCGCCCAAACAGTAATCATTAGTATTCTTGGCTGACGTCTCGGGTCAGCCCCAGTTGTGTGACGCGCGGTATCCTCGTCTCCAAATACATCGCAGATTCCCAATAAACAAATCTCGGTTTCACCAAGCATTAACCATTTGAAGTGTAGGTAACACACTATAAGTTGGGTAGGCGTTACCGTAGATAACTTCTCACACATATAAGTCTCTTTTGCACAATTAGCTCATCTACGAGTGGCCCTACGTGTACTAAGGCAACCCTAGCTAAGCACATGTTAAGCACAAACAAATAACCCCTCACCAGATCCAGAAGATACTTCATGATTCCGTCAAGTTATAATATGTACCGTGTGGTTTTAATAATGCAGGCCTTCATATTATTACCAAAACGCTATACATATCAGATCTTAGCATCACCACCACTAAGTCTCTCGATTCACAGGCTTAGGTCAAGCATCACTAAAGGCCTAATCATCACGTATAAGGCATCATGTATAGGCATCACATATACTGCATCTCACCTATTTCACATCATCATTATCATCAATATCACATCCCAATTCGACTATCATATCATCAAAGGTTTAGCATGGTGTGAATACTATACTATGCATAACCCTAGGCATATAAGCAATCGAAAGCTTGAATCTACCCTATCACACCAATCAAACAAGAACATGCAATAAGGCCAATTCAAGTGTTCTAAACCTATATGTCTAGTCTCACGCATGGCTTAAGGTATTCACATTATACTAAGTATCAATATCATCTGCTTCACATCTATCTGAACAATAAATATATTTCAGAAATCATCTCGTCAAAATCAAATAGATAACAATCATAGTTCATCTATCACATTTTCACAAGTGCTCACCAGGACCTCCAGCTTTAGCTGACAGCGCGTATTGAAAAAGGTTTTAAAATTTTCGTTTGAAGATCTAGTATTGAACCATGGTCTAAGTTCAAACACAACAACTGCGTGCTTGAATCCGTTACACCAAGGCTCTGATACCATGTTGTAACGCCCCAAAAAAAAAATTTAAAAGTACTTTCACCATAGATAGTCATTCGGACAAAAAGATAATTAACAATAATGTTATTGCAATCATCCCAAAATAACAATTAAATAATAAGTCTCAGTAGCGGAAGCTATTAAATAATTATTTAAATAAAACTTTTAAACTAAATAATCTCGCGTTGTCGTCATGCTGGTGCCTTGCCCTTGTCCTTTGATGGCCCTGAAAAGAATTAAACAACAACGGGTAAGCTGGAAGCTTAGTGAGCAACACATCACACATATCTCATGATCATCACCCAATATCACGTATCTGCACATAATGCCCCCTCGGCCAGGCCCACTCGGCCACGATGTCTAAAGACATCCATCAAGTTAGTCCACTCGACCTTCATGCTCTAGGCATCAGATAACCCCCTCGGATATGAAGCATACAAGAAAACTGATATCGCATCAAATTACACATACGTATATCCATACATCACATATACACATATACATTATAAGATAAGAGTTAGTGAAACTCACATGTTTCGTAGTCTAAGGGTTGACTATAAAAACGCTACGGATACTTGGAATTATGTTAATAGCAACAATCACCTACAATTAAATTGTATATCATAAATCCGCATACTTCATGCTTTCATGAGAAATCATATGATTTGCAATTTAGCAACTTAGCCCAATTCGTAATTGTGACATTTTGAGCCTACTTTGCATTTTAGGCCTATCTTGCGATTCAATACATGTGCTTACTTTGCGATTCCATCATATCTGACCATTTTGCAAATCATATAAATATCAATTTGCAATTGCCATAACGAGTTGGATTTGTGATTTGGTGCAACACTAAAATTTAACAATTATATATATCACCAAAGTCGACATCATGGCTGTGTAGTATATAGCCTATTATCAAAGCCCAAAATACAATTAATATATGCAGCCCACTAACTAGGGATTGGTACCTGTAACTTGGATTTTTTTCAATTGATCACAGACTGCAGAATCACCCATTTGGGCAATTCAAGAACACCCTCAAACTCAAGCTTTATATCCATATTCCGTTGGCCAAAAATCTAATTCATTTCATTTAGAATTCACCCTTTTAGATAACTAATAACCTCAAATCTCACCCTCATCTTTAATTGAATTTTCACCAAGTTCATCATAATCAAAAACGAATTTCTGTTCTCGGAATTTAAGCTCCAAGTCAATAGTAACATCAATCTCAACAACCATCGATTGAGACAAGGAAATTGAATGTGTAAAGCCACAAATGATTCTGAAATATTAACCTAACAATTAATTGGATTCCTATCAGTTTTAACACCATTAATATCACGACCCTCTGCTCGGTTTTAGACCCCACAGTCAACAGCCCAACACCCCAAACTCTTCCTTGTCTCGATGGTATTTCGACATTGATACACAAGATCAATTACAAAGGAGTGCAATCTAACCTGGAGAAAAACGATTTGGCGATTAATGATGATTGCACCGACTCCTGTCCTCCCTTGCTCTCGGTCAAACACCACAGCCCATACAAACACAGGAACGAGAATAATGGTGGCTGCTCTCAACTCAATAGGGCTATACAGTTGGGTTTACTTCCCTAATTTAGATCTTATTGGCCTAACTCAAGCAACACTTAATCCCACTAATTGGTACTACATATTGTAGTCGATGAACATATCAGTTAGTCCATTAAATTTTTTGAATGCGTTCACTTTGAACTCAATACTACTTAATCAACACAACAAATTTTTTAGTCTTTGATACTAGTAGCAGTAGTAATGATAGTAATAATAATAATAATGATAATAATAATAATAATAATAATAATAATAATAATAATAATAATAATAATAATAATAATAATAATAATAATAATAATAAAAATAATAACAATAATAAGAAACGGGTATTACAGATAGCCGAGGGTTTGTAATGAAAATATATGTGAAAAATATAAAAAAGATGTTTACCTTTATTTATTGTTTTCTGGGTAAGAAGGTAAATTTAGAAGTTAAAATTTGTCAAAAATTTGTCAAAAATCGCCAGACGCGTCGTGATGGGAATGTGAACGCGTCTGTTGTTGGTCCCGAATGGATACTACAACAACAAATGTTTGTAGAAGGGGAGGGGTTGAATACAAACTTTAGCAAATTAAAATTTAAGAGGCACACGGTTTACTTTTATATAATTCTTATTGATGTGAATCAAGAATTACATGAACTAGATGCGGAAAATCTAAGTTCAATAAAAGGTGGCAACTAAATTTGTCTAACACATAGACTAAGCTAATCTTAAACAACTTATGTCTAAGATGTTCAACACGTGAACAAGTTTGTTATACTGAAAGTGAAATGCTAACTCTTCTAATTCTCAACAAATGAGATTTCAGTATTCAACTATCTATTTGCATACTTAGCATGTTTCCATGCATGAGTATATATAAGCAAGCAAGGGTGTCCGGGTTGATGAAGAGGAGAAGAAGACAAAGGTACTTTGTTTAATAATATTATAATAGAGAAAGTTAGTGGGTGATAAGTAAGTTAACTTTATACACAAAGTGTGTAAAGTAAACATACTTTTCAGGAAGGTGGTAAGGTGTTTACCCACTATCTATTATTATATTATTAAAGTACTACCTTTATGTCTTGGGAGAGTAAACTTCTCTTTCCATGCTTGTACTTTAATCAACACCATGCTTTTTGAAGACTTGACTTAACCAAGTATAGAGTTGCCAGCTATACTTAGTTGTTGAAGCATATCTTCGAGATCTTCTCTTCTAAAGTATCTTTCTCCTTTTCCAGAGGATAAAGATCTATCCTTTTTGTTTCTTTATAGATCCAAAAAGTGCTATGTACTTTTACAACGAGAGATCTAAGGCGTAATAGAACAACACATGTTCTGCCTTTGACTTAAGAAAATATTACACAAAAAAACTATTAGCTGATTAAAGACTCAGCTAACAGACACTGAACAGCTAACATAATTTTGCTCAACTAAGGACACCTAATAAACTAGGATACACCTAATAAACTAATCAAAACTGACCAGCTATTCAATATAATTAGGATACACCTAATAAACTAATCAAAACAAACTCTCAGCTGATCCCAAGGGCTCAGCTAACCATTTGAGTATGATCAGCTTATTGAGACAAGAATGAATAAGTGTAGAATACCTTATTCGACATGTGGGAGGCATCAGCTGACCAATGAGATACTGTCAGCTGATCCTTGACTGCTCAGCTGATCTTTTAGGAACCGTCAGCTGATGGTTTGCGCCATCAGCTAATACTTTGTAGATGTACTGCTGATGCTTCTTGACTTGTTTTTTCTTCTTAGCTGATCTTTTTAAAACTGGTCCTTTGGCTGATACTCAGTGTTCAGCTGACACTATGATTCGTTAGCTGACATTTCTTACTTAGAAATTCATTAAGTCTAATATGAAAAACAACACATGTTTTTCATTTATCTAAGTCCAAAACTGAATATGTGGTTTTGTTAACATCAAATCCTATTTTAATTAATAGATATGTTTGATTTAGGTTTGATATTGCTATCTCCCCAACAATCTCCTCCTATTTGATTATGACAAAACCTTATCTTATATAAGAAGAATCAGTTTGACTCGGATTTGTAAAGATAAAACTTTTAAGTGCACTTTGGTTACCTAGCTATCTGTTTTTGGTAACTCTTTAATATATGTTCCCTGATATTCTGTTTTTGGGAATCTTTTCATTTATGAAGTACCATTTTTCTGTTTTTGTGGTATCTTTTCTATCATTTTTCTGTTTTTAGGATTTTTTTTATATTTTCTTTATTTACACTATGTGAGCTATCTACTAAGAGTCATCTATACTAGCATTTTAGCCAAGTAGTCCATCATCAAAGTTTCAAGCTTGATTACAGAACAAAATATTTTCACCAGAGTTTGTACAATTTAGCTAATATTGAACATTAAGCTAAATTACAGAAGTTGAACTATTCTAAGAAGTTGAAATTACAATTAATCTAATTATGAAGTTTTTAATTTTCTTCCCACCAAGGTTCTTCTTTAACATCCAGAAGTCTACCCAGAGGATTTGCAGCCAACAACTCTTCAGCTTTTGCTTGAATCAGACTTTCAAAGTGTTCACTTCCTGTATGTCCCCTTGTTGAAGTTGCAGCTTGAAATATCAGCTCTCTAGGGGCTTTTCCTAAGTCAGATTCTCTTAGGAATTTCCAAATACTAGCTCTGTTCTTCAAGAACATCTCTCTCTCAGGTTTAGTTATGTACTTAAACATTTCTGGTTCGATGTTGGAGGGCAGAGTAGTGTTTAGACTTTCATATGAAGACAGGTAAGGATGATCAGGATTAAGTATGATCTGTTCAGCAGGTACAAAAGCTTTGGAGGATTTCTTGAAGGCATCCTCAATCACATCAATGTGTTCCATGAGTTGATCGTGAGTGCATATCCTGTGGTAGACAGACATTCTGATCCAGTATTCAAATTTGCTTATGAACCTTGTGACAATTTCACTTTTGGATTTAAGGAGGTGGTACAGAGTTTCAATCATCTCAGTGAAGGAGAACAGTTTACAGTGATGAAGGTAGGCATTCTCATGTGTTTGTCTTTCATCTTTTCTCACTATTTTGAGATATAGACCTTTATCTGTACCCTTATATGGAGTGACTCTTGAGATGAGATTTGGATACTTCCTATCTACCAAGTTCTTCTTATTTTCTAAGAGCTCTTTGATCTCCCTTTCTGATTGCTGAGTTGTAACCCCAAAGTTGAACTCATGCAATGCTTGAATGGCTTCTCTGTGAGTTCTTCCTCTTTTAGGAACTTTCTTAGCAGTAGGATCATCTTGCTGTGGTGCAACTTGTGTTGGATGTGATTGAGAGGACATCAAGATTAATTCTTCTTCTTGTAATTCTCTCAACTCATCATCAATAGCACCTATAATGGCAGCAAGGTCTTCAGGAGTTGTGAAGTCCTGGTGTCTTTCCTTGGCTTTGAAAACCTCTTCAACTGAGGTGCCAAGTGCAACAGCCAGCTCACTTAACTTCCTATGATTCTCATCTTCTTGAGTTAGCTCTTCCTCTCTTCTTTCTTCTTCTTCAATCTCTTCAGCAGACATTATTTTCTTTCCTTTTCTCCTTGATGTGCTGCTGGGAGTTGGTTGACTTGATTGTACTGGAGAGGAAGCTTGGACTGGTGAAGCTTTTGTAGAGAGGCTCTGCTTTTTCAAGTTGAGCAGAGAGGACAGAGGCACCCTATCTTCATCATTTTCATCATCAGAATCTTCTGATGGCACATTGATTGGTGCACAAAATTCATCTTGTCTAGGCTTTTTGGCACTCTTCCTTCTGGCCATTTGTTTTAGTCTTCTTTTTGGCCTCTGCTCATCTTGAGCAGGTTGCTCCCCCTCAGATGGATTTTCCCTCTCAGCAGTTGATTGATTTAGAATTTTTGCTTCATTGAGGTCTGCTTGATCTGCTGTTATCAGCTTCTACTGCTTGAATAGGATCTGGTGATGAGCTTGAACTAGTAGAATCCGAGTCTGACTTCTCCCCCTTTTTGTCATCAACAAATGAGAAAGGAAAGTTATCAGAAGGCTTGGCAGGCTTAGCAGGTGCAGAAGGTGTGAAAAAGGAATAAGGAGATGGAGAAGGGGTGGAGGTAGAGGGAGGGATACTTGAAGGTGAAGAAGAGGCAGTAGAGAAAGGAGGTTGGGTGAAGGATGGTGGTTGTCTTAGCCTTAGGATAGCATCAGTGATATTTGTGAATTCTTTAAGGGTTTCACTGTGCTTTTGTCTGGAGTAGTGGCTTAAGTATATGACCTCATCATCTATGGTTTGGAGAAGAGAAGAGAATCTAAGAAGAGAGTCAGGAATGGTTACTGAAATGTTAGGAGGGGAAGGTCTTAAGGTTTGCAGTTGGGAAAGAAGATTGGAAATTGTTTGGTTTAACGAAGAGATTATTTGGTTTGAAATGGGAGGTGAAGGGGTGGGAGCAGGGGTAGAAGTTTGGGATAAGAGTTGATCCAATTTATGAAGAATTGGTGATAGATCAACTGGGGCAGGGGTGGGTTGGGGTTGGGAGTGAGTAGCTTTAAGTGACTCAACCTCTTGAATTAGATAAGAGATTTGAGTTTCTGTTTGGGTTTGGAAAGAGGTGGGATGCTTGAAGACTATCCATCTTTTGAGAGATGGACAGTAGGTTTTGGAGTATTTGAGGGGATGGTTCAGAAGAAGTAGAAGGAATAGTTTGAATCGGAGTTGATTGAGAGATTGTGCTTAGAACAAGAATAGATTGAGGTCCCTCACTTAGACCTTGGTATATAGGCTTAAGATCACTGGGAGCAGATTGTGTGCCCTGTGCTAATGGTTGGTCTATACCACTAGTATTGACAGGCAGTGCAGTAGCATGTGTAAGAAGTGAATCAATTATAGGTGCAAACATGTGAGTATGAGTGAGGGTTGCACTCAGTGGGGTATCCCTTATTTCAGTAGTAAGTTGTTGTGAACTTACCAAGGGTATGGATAGACTCATTGTGGGTGTAGACACAGTGTGACCTTGGGAGGAGGTCTGTCTTTCAATGGCATCACCCTGTTGGGAGGGTGATCCAGATTGCAGGAGTCCCATATTTACAGATGTGACCTGTTGTGAGGGCACATCCACTGGCAGTGTGGTTAAAACAACATCCATGAACTCTCCCTCAACATAAGAGGTAGCTATAGGAGTTGAGGTCAGAGGTGTAATGTGCATATCCTCTGAGATAAGTGCATTGTGCACCATCTCTGTTGACCTTGTTTGTATATGGGTGTAGGTGGGAGTAGAACTAGTGACTGTTGGTAGTACACTAGAGCTTGGCATTTGTGGGGGTGTGTCAACTGGAGGAGAGGGTGGGTTCTCATTAGTGGGGTTTACCAAATGAGTGTCCTCAGGGAGTGAGAGAGAGTCATACCTTGAGTTTATATTGGTCGGCTGAGTTCAATGAGTTGAATCAGTTGATCAGAGATAACATCTTCTTCTTGAGCATCATGTTCACTAGCACCAACTTCACCTTCACTACCTTGTTCAAGATGAACAGATTCATTTACACTTGAAGAGCTTACTGGGAAATTGGTCAAAGGCATCATAATAGGTGTTGATGTGGAGGAGGAAGTGTTACTTGGACCATAGACCATAGGTTCACCACCATCATCACTATCATATGCATGATCATCATTATCATCAAAGTCATCACCACTAATACCTGCATCCACATCCTCAACATCAGAATTAATAGACTCATTCTGTGCTGGTTCATCATCATATGATCTTTCTTCTCTAAACTGGCTTCATCATGAGTATGAGCAATAGAGTGCTCAGAATTTTCAGTAACTACATCTGGGAACTCATAATCATTAGCCATTGTTTCATTAACTGGTTGAACAACACCTTCTTCTTCAACACCTACATCTTCTTCATCAGCTGCAATATCAATCAGTTCTTGCATTTGTGCAGTGATGGCAGGACCTTGCTCTTACCTTATTAAATGGAATATCTTTTGACCCATTTGAGACATGGTCATTGTATCTAAAACAATAGCTATCCTAGTATATTATTCCCATTGAAGATGATCAAGCACAAGCAAGCTTAAGTACATGATGTAGGGAACAATAGTCCTTGATGATTTCTTTGTTGTGCCAAGAGTGATTTTATCCACCATCTCTGAGAATATGACTTGAGCAAAGTCAATATTTCTCCCTGTGACTAAGGCATGGAGAATCATTAGTTCTGTTTGATTCATTTGATCAAAACTTCCAGATTTATGACCAAAGCACCGAGTGATTACACTGGCCAAATACTTCCATGGGTGTCCCAGCACAGACAACTTATACTGACCATGGGTAACAGCTTCATTGTAGTCAATCAGGGGTAAAACTTCCAAAACTTGATCCATTTGAGCAAACGGTTGATATGGGGCCAATTTTGGCAGAGAGATGGCTTGTCGAAGAGTGTTGACAGTAATGTTGACGTTGATGGTGCCATTGAGACAAGTGCAGGTGATTAGATCTTGATCAGTATGGTACCTTGCAGTGTACCACATCTTACCAACAATGTTTGGAAAGATAAAGAAAGGATGAGCAGAGAGACAAGGAAACAGGGGATGAGCAGTTATGAATGCTACCATAGGTTCATATCCCTGGTTTACCTTGTTCGAGGGAATGTCAGTGTTGATTAGAAAGTTGTTTGGACGAATGGTGATTTCTGAGTTCACGGTCATGTTCTCACCAGCAACAGCATTTGGAGTAGAAACAGGATTGAAGGACACCATGATTATAGAGTGAAGAAACTGTGAGCCAGAGTTTAGTGTTTGTGAATTTTGAATGCACAAGAAATGAAGAACCGCTCAAAAACACCTTTATATCTTCTTTGGAAACCTAAACTGTCACAGAAATATCTTTTTGAAAAAGTAACTGTCACATCTGCAAAAAGGGTAATAAACAAATAAGCTAATAAATACACAGACAACTAATGGACATTTAAAAAGAAATTAAATACTACCTTGTTAACACATTAAATACAAATGATAAATTGTTAAAATAAGTGTGGGGACACAAGAATTTTAACTCTGAGAATCATCAGCTGACTGAAGAAAGTGTTAGCTGATCCTTGTTGAGCCAAAATAAGTGTCAGCTAATGAATGCAATTAGCTGAGCATCTAAGTCTTAGCTAATGGTTGATCAGCTGAGGTATAGTATCAGCTGATGGTTGTCAGCTGATAGAATACCACTAGCTGATTCACCATTAATAAGACATGAATAAGCTTAGATAAGTACTTCATTTCACACACAAATGAAATTATTTTCTCACACTAAATTAACTACCTATGAAAGGAATATGTTACAAATTCAACATGCCAAGTTTGGATATTAGGAAGTTGAACCGAGTCTCATCCAAAGGTTTTGTAAAAAGATCAGCTAATTGAACATCAGTACTTATATAGTGCATTGAAACTTTCTTTTTCTGCACATTATCTCTAAGAAAATGATGTCTGATTTCAATATGCTTGGTCTTAGAATGCAAAACAGGATTGTTAGAAATAGAGATGGCACTAGTGTTGTCACACATGATTGGTGAGTTTTCAAACTGTATGTCATAATCAAGTAGTTGATTTTGCAGCCATAATAGTTGTGCACAGCAGCTTCCAGCAGCAATGTATTCTGCCTCAGCTGTTGAAGTTGAAATATAGTTCTGTTTCTTGTTTGACCAGCTGACTAATCTTCCACCTAACAGCTGACAACCACCAGATGTACTCTTTCTGTCTAGTGTGCAACATGTAAAATCAGAATCAGTGTATCCAACTAACTCAAAATCAGAGTCTTTGGGGTACCAAAGACCTAGATTAGGAGTTCCTTTGAGATAACTGAAAATCCTTTTAACAGCAGCTAAGTGAGATTCTTTGGAATCTGCTTGGTATCTAGCACAGAGACATGTTGAAAACATAATATCGGGTCTGCTAGCAGTGAGGTATAAAAGTGACCCTATCATGCCTCTATAAGCTGTAATGTTTACTGATTTACCATCAGTGTCCTTTCCAAGCTTTAAGGCAGTGGACATAGGTGTTTTCATTGAAGAACAATTTTCAAACTCAAATTTCTTAAGTAGGTCATTTACATACTTTGTTTGATGAATGAAAATTCCATCAACCTCTTGTCTGATTTGAAGTCCAAGAAAATAGTTAAGTTCACCCATCATGCTCATCTGATAGTTATCAGACATGAGTTTAGAAAACTATTTACAAAGATCCAAATTTGTAGACCCAAATATTATATCATCTACATATATCTGTACAAGTATTACATCACCCTTGAATTTCCTTATGAACAAAGTGCTATCTATGCTTCCTCTTATAAAGCCTTTGGTGGTTAGAAAAGAAGAGAGGGTATCATACCAGGCTCTTGGAGCTTGCTTTAGACCATACAAAGCTTTGTTTAAGGAGTATACATGGGCTGGTTTTCTTGCATCCTCAAAACCTGGAGGTTGTTTGACATACACCTCTTCCTTCAGTTCACCATTGAGGAAAGCACTCTTAACATCCATTTGGAAAACTTTAAAGTCTTTGAAGGCAGCATAAGCTAGAAACAGTCTTATGGCTTCAAATCTTGCAACAGGGGCAAAGGTTTCATCATAATCAATACTTTCTTCTTGACAATACCCCTGTGCAACCAGCCTTGCTTTGTTTCTGATGATCAGCCCTTGTTCATCCATTTTGTTTCTGAACACCCACTTAGTACCAATGATGGATTTTTACTTTGGTCTTGGCACCAAAGTCCATACATTGTTTCTTGTGAATTCTGCCAATTCTTCTTGCATGGCATTAATCCAGTGACGATCATTTAGAGCTTCATCCACCTTCTTTGGTTCAATCATAGAAACAAAACCTGTGTATAAACAGAAATTGCAAGCTTTTGATCTTGTTAGTACAGGTGCTTCTATGTTACCTATGACCTGATCTTTAGGATGATCTTTGTGGTCCTTATAGGAATTTTGGATTCTGGGAGAGTTTGGATTATTTTGGATTGTTGGAGTTAAAATTCTTTGGTTTGGATCAGCTGATGAGACTTCTGGTTGATCAGCTGATAGAATTTCAGGAATGTTATCTGTTGGAACTTCTACTGATGAGGGAATGTTTGATATGGACTTAGAGTCCATTGATGTTGAATCATGATTCTCATCATTCAGTAAAAGTATGGGTTGGTTTAAGATAGGATGTGCATTGGTTTGATGTATATTTGGAACAGTTTCATCTAAATCCTCTATATCAGCTGATGGGAGTGGATCAACTGATACTGGAATGTTGTCTTCAGTATGCAGCAGATCATTAAATTCCTTACCTGTAGATGGATTAGTAGAACAGGAAGCAACAAAGTCATTTTCATTAAAACTTACATTGATAGATTCTTCTATGACCTTTGTTCTGAAGTTGTAGATTTCGTAAGCTTTGGAAATCACATAATATCCAACAAAAACACCTTCATCAGCTTTTGGTACAAACTTCTGCAATTGATCTCTCTGATTCAGAATGAAACACTGACACCCAAAGATATGCAGAAAGTTGATGTTGGGCTTCCTTCCCTTAAGCACTTCATAAGGAGTCTTGTTGTGTCTCTTGATGACTAGGGATCTGTTCTAAGTGAAACATGTACAGCTGACAGTTTCAGCCCAAAAATTGAATCCTAACCCACTCTCACACAACATGGTTCTTGCAGCTTCTATTAATGTTTTGTTTCTTCTTTCAGCTACACCATTTTGTTGTGGAGTCCTTGGTGCAGAGAAGTTTTGAGATATGCCTTTATCATCACATAAACTTTCTAGAGTTTGATTTCTAAACTCAGTTCCATGATAACTTCTGAGCATCCTTATCAGATTTCCATTTAGCACTTCCATCTTCTTAATGAAGCTTATTATTTCTTCAGCAGCCTCACTCTTTGCTTTTAAGAAGATGACCCAAGTGTATCTTGAGAATTCATCAATCATCACCAATGCATACTTACTTCCACCAATACTAGCAGTAGCAACATGACCAAATAGATCCATGTGCAACATGTAGAAAGGTTCATTAATGGAGAAGGCTTGCTTAGATGGAAAAGAAGTCTTGTGCTGCTTTCCCTTCTCACAGGCAGAACAAGGTTTAGGCTTAACATAAGTCAGTGAAGGTAGTCCTGACACTAGTTCACCCTTGCTCAGCTTGTTTATATTTTTGAAGTTTAAGTGAGAAAGCCTTTTGTACCATAACTAGTTTGTGTCAGTTACAGATTTTGTATACAAACAGGTTAACTTGGATGGATCACCAGAGGACATATCAAGAGTATATACATCATTGGTTCTCTTTGCACAAATTATTGTTTTACCTTCTTGATCTAAAATGGAACCACCTATCTTTGTAAAGAGGACTTTATGATCACCATCACATAACTGACTTATACTGATGAGATTGTACTTAAGCCCTTTAACATATGATACTTTGGACAAGGTTAAGTTCCCATTATGAAGTTCTCTGTAGCCTTTTGTTTGCCCACAATTGTTATCACCAAAGGTCACTCTTGGACCTTTTTCCTTCTTGTAGTTACTAAGCAAAGCTTTACAACCTGTCATGGTCCTTGAACATCCACTGTCAAGATACCATGTGTCCAGACCCTGCATAGTTGAGATTGAAAGAAGGTTAGTGACACTTAGGCATCCACTGTTAAGTGGATCCCTGTGGATTGCACCTAGCTATCCACTTCATATTAGGTTGTTTATGAATAAGAGGAACAACTGTGTTATCAAAATCAGTCCGCTGTCTTGAGTTACCTTCAAGAGAACAATCACTTGCCTTATGCCCTTTGCTCCCACATTTATAACATTTTTTACTTTTGGAGCTTTTGACATGTTTCAGTGATTGCCTAAGAGATGTCTTAACTGTTTTCTGATGACTATGCGTCATCAGCTGACAGATTTCACTATTCAGCTGTTGCAACTGATTCTGTAACTAATAAGGTCTTTGTTTACAGTCACCTTAGGTTGACCCTTAGTTAAAATGAGTTTTTGATCAACTTTAGGTGTGGCAGACTTAGAATTTTTGTTAACAAAAGGTCATTTTCCCTTGGTTTCTCCTATTGAAAGAGTTTGAAGTGATACTGGATCAGCTAAACAATTTATAGAGGATTTTTGATTAACTGACAGGGTATCAGCTGAGCAACTATCATCTGTTCTCTGATCAGCTGATTGAGGATCATTAGCTAATGAAATGCCAGTCAGCTGAGCACTTATATTTAATGTATCAGCTTTCAAGGTTTGACAACATAATGTCTCTTTGATATCAACAAATGATTCCGTTCCTTTATTGGCTTCCTTTACAATTAAATTATCAGTACTTTTGCTTTCTGTCAAAACATTAGAACTTGAACCAACTTTTGAAGTGGTTGAGTCTTTCAGCTGAGTACTTTTACTTTTGACAAATCTGTTACTGATAATACTTTTTCCTTTTACAATCTTTTGAAAAGTAAGAGGTAAAATATCAGCATTTTCTAAGATATTTATGTCCTTGCTAAAATCAACACAATTAGCAGCTTGGAAGTAATTTCCACCAATAATAGCTTGAACTTGTTTTGGAATCTGCTCATTGACACACTGACTGGTCTTCTCAGCAGAAACACACCAAGATTTAACTACTTTTTGAAGGTCATTAAACTTCGTGGTTGCTTCATTGTTTTCTTTTACTAAGATCTGATGAAGTATCTTTTGATTAGCTAAATTATCTTCCAGTTTTGTCATTAGTTTCAGTTTCTCATCTTTAAGACTTAATCTCTCTTTTAGTGATTCTATTTCTAATTTTAGCTTCTTTTCTCTTTGAATATTTGACTGAAACTTAACACACAGATAATCAAACATAGTGTTCTTTTCATTATCTTCATAGTTAATAAATTTTCCAACCTGATACATAGAAGAAGGATCCCAGTCAGGAGAAGTACAAGCTTTAGCAGCTTTCTTCATGTCCTCATCAAAGGAACTTGTACTTGTTGTGTTGGCCATCAAACTGAGCTGAGCTGTGAGGACCTCATCTTCATCACTTGAGAGATCTTCCTCAGCCCAATTTTCTTTTTCAGCCACTAACACCCTATTCTGAGCTTTCTTCTTTTTCTTGTCAAGGACTGCAGCAAGAAGCTTCTTATACTTAGCTTCATAATCAATCTTGCTGTCTGAGCTTGAGGAACCCTTGAAGCCTGTGTTTCCTCTAGACTTACACTCACTGGCGTAGTGACCAGTCTTTCCACAAGAGAAACAACCTTAAGAAGCCTTTGGTTTTGCCATGGCTCTTTCTCCTTTGAAGGGTTTCTTTTCAAATCTCTTTACACCCTTTCTTTTTAAGAAAGGTTTGAACCTTTTTACCAACATGGCAGCCTACTCAACAGCAGCTTCAATGCTGTCCATGTTCTCTAGAACTTCATCCCTATCAGCCACTTGCTCTCATCAGAAGACTCCTCCTCTTCCTCCTCATCACATGACTCATCCACCACTGCAGCAAAACTCCTGGATCTTGTATCCTTAGACACAAGGGCAGTATATGGAGCTTTTGCAGCCTCCTTCATATCCTTGGTAGATATTTTCCTTTGTTTCACTGATTGTTCATGATTCATAAGGTTTCCATATAAACCAACCAGTGTAAGACCCTTGATTTTCTCACCATGTTTAAGCACAGTGATAAAATGATCCCAAGATTCTGGGAGAGAGTCTAGAAACTTGTTTACAAGCTCCTTATTGCTCTTGGGAACCTCTGCCCTTCTTAAGTCATTAATAAGACAGTTGAACCTGGTTTAGGTCTGAGTAAGACTTTCACCTTTATGAGCAAAAAAGAACTCATATTCTCTTACCAGAAGGAGTTTCTTATTCTCCTGCACTTCTTCAGTACCTTCAGTCAAAGTATCTAGCATCTCCTTTGCAGATACGCAGTTAAGAACTTGATGATAGACATCATTTGGTAGTGCAGAGACTAAGGCTGTTCTTGCTTTAACATCAAGATTAACAAGCCTTTTGTCTTCATCAGACCACTGATTTATAGGCTTTATGATCAGTCTTTCAATAGCTGGAACTTCGTCAGTTGCTTCAGTCACTTGAATTGTTGAGGAAGGAACATAAGGACCTTCAGTAACAGTCTTGAGCATCACATCATCTAGGCTTGACATATAGAGAAGAACTCTACTCTTCCAGAGAGAAAAGTTTTCTCCATCAAACGTTGGACATCTTGTGAGTGAGCCATTGTTGGAAGAACCGTTAGAAGCAACAACAGGAGTGGCCATTTTGTAGTATGGGGTAGAAACAGTTGAAGAGTAAGCAAAACAAATCTTAGATATGAGTTATCTAGCCTGCTCTGATAACAGTTGTTGGTCCCGAATGGATACTACAACAACAAATGTTTGTAGAAGGGGGGGGGGGGGTTGAATACAAACTTTAGCAAATTAAAATTTAAGAGACACACGGTTTACTTTTATATAATTCTTATTGATGTGAATCAAGAATTACATGAACTAGATGCGGAAAATCTAACTTCAATAAAAGGTGGCAACTAAATTTGTCTAACACATAGACTAAGCTAATCTTAAACAACTTATGTCTAAGATGTTCAACACATGAACAAGTTTGTTATACTGAAAGTGAAATGCTAACTCTTTTAATTCTCAACAAATGAGATTTTAGTATTCAACTATCTATTCGCATACTTAGCATGTTTCCATGCATGAGTATATATAAGCAAGCAAGGGTGTCCGGGTTGATGAAGAGGAGAAGAAGACAAAGGTACTTGGTTTAATAATATTATAATAGACAAAGTTAGTGGGTGAAAAGTAAGTTAACTTTATACATAAAGTGTGTAAAGTAAACATACTTTTCAGTAAGGTGGTAAGGTGTTTACCCACTATCTATTATTATATTATTAAAGTACTACCTTTATGTCTTGGGAGAGTAAACTTCTCTTTCCATGCTTGCACTTTAATCAACACCATGCTTTTTGAAGACTTGACTTAACCAAGTATAGAGTTTCCAGCCATACTTAGTTATTGAAGCATATCTTTGAGATCTTCTCTTCTAAAGTATCTTTCTCCTTTTCCAGAGGATAAAGATCTATCCTTTTTGTTTCTTTATAGATCCAAAAAGTGCTATGTACTTTTACAACGAGAGATCTAAGGCGTAATAGAACAACACATGTTCTGCCTTTGACTTAAGAAAATATTACACAAAAAAACTATTAGCTGATTAAAGACTCAGCTAACAGACACTGAACAGCTAACATAATTTTGCTCAACTAAGGACAATTGTAAAAGGCTTAGCTAATTAGATCTGCTCAGCTGATCAAACTGATCAGCTAATCAATATAATTAGGGTACACCTAATAAACTAATGAAAACAAACTCTCAGTTGATTCCAATGGCTCAGCTAACCATTTGAGTATGATCAGCTTATTGAGACAAAAATGAATAAGTGTAGAATACCTTATCTAACATGTGGGAGGCATCAGCTGACCAATGAGATACTGTCAACTGATCCTTGACTGCTCAGCTGATCTTTTAGGAATCCTCAGCTGATGGTTTGCGCCATCAGCTGATGCTTTGTAGATGTACAACTAATGCTTCTTGACTTGTTTTTTCTTCTTAGCCGATCTTTCTGAAGCTGGTCCTTTGGCTGATACTCAGTGTTCAGCTGAAACTATGATTCGTCAACTGACATTCCTTACTTAGAAATTCATTAAGTCTAATATGAAAAACAACACATGTTTTTCATTTATCTAAGTCAAAAACTGAATATGTGGTTTTGTTAACATCAAATCCTATTTTAATTAATAGATAAGTTTGATTTAAGTTTGATATTGCTATCTCCCCAACACGCCACGTCACAGTGGATAAGGCTTGATCAAATTTCAAAGTTCTAACAGGCGACGTATTCGGGATAATACGTGCAATCGCGGCGCAACAAGGCAGCTAACACGGCGCGACGCAGCAGAAATCAGCATGTATATATATCTTTTAAACAAATTGGTTTGATATTCTTCAATCCTACTTTTTCCATCATTCCACCCGTAGAAACAATCCCTTAACCATTCCAGAGAGCTTGGAGCTAAATCTTGGAGCATTGGAGATTTATTGAAGATTCAAGGCTTAGATCCTTCGGCTTTTTACGGTTTTATCATTCTAACTCATGATGTTCTTCTTTATTCTGGATTTCCAGATGTTTAGAATGTTCATGCTAGGCTAAGTTTCTGCCTTTCCTTCTAGAGGAGATGAACTCATATAAAGTTAATTAATTTATGGATTTTTGGATACTATTATCATATTATTATCAAGTTTTGATAATCTAGATTATGCATGTTTTAGGATCTATTTTTGGGTTGTTTATAAACTGAGTGTTTATAAAGTTGAGAAACAGCTTCTTTATTTAACTTGAATCATGAGTTTCTATGATCATTAAGATTCATGACTAGTGATTGATCAAATCTTAGTGTTAAACACCTAAAGCTTGAAACTTTAATATGTATTTCGACATATAATGACTTTTATGTGTTAGTTTATTGTTTTGTTGATCAAACAATCATAAAAGGTTAAAGCTTTTCTTGGAATCGAACCAATTCGGCTATCTATACTTTTTAATCACCTCTTTTTACCATAAAATGTTATTAATTGGTATAATTATAGGATTAGAATCGGATCAAAAGTCTAACAACTTTAGAAATTGATCTATGATAATTAGTATTCATTGCACATAATTCCGTGAATTTACATAACTTGAAATGGGTGAAATTAAATCTAGGGAGGGAAAGTCTTAATTATTTAAATTAATTGAACAAAGTTTATTGCTTTCTTGTTTCTTTGCTTTGCTTTAGGTATTTTCTATGTTTGTTAGTGGTTAGAGTTGATTGTAAGTGAAAAAATCACAAAATCGCCCCTTTAATTACCTTATTTATTTTTATTGCTTTTTAAGAATTTAATTTAGTTTAATATTTTGATTAGTATAATTTATCAAATCATACTCGTTCCCCTGGTGTTTGACACCCATACTTATTTTCTATAATCAGGTTCTCTTGCCTATTAGTGGTGTAGTCGTACGTAAATAATTCGGACTTTATAAATTTAAAATTTGTACGCAAAACGCACATCAAGTTTTTGGCGCTGTTGCCGGGGAACGGTTTCATTTGATTTAATTATAATGATTTAGTGTTAAACGAGCTTTCCCGCGAGTTTCGGCTCAAAAGGAGAGTTTTTGCCCTTGTTGTCCACTGATCATGCCGCGTCCCTATATAGGTCTTGACGCGTAGGGCTGGACCAGCATAGCTTTTCTTTTTCCTTTTCGCTTTCTACTTTGTCGGGCCTGTTTACGGTAGTGCATACTGCTCCTTAGACACCCCTTATGTTTTTGAGTAGTATATGTCCTCTACTTCATCATACGAGCTTGTCCAACCATTTGAAGGACCGAACGCGAATTCAATCGTTTGAGGAGAGCAGCACGCGAGAGAGAACGTCTTCCTAAAATCACGGAGAATCTTGCAAATTTGTCGCTGGAGGAGTACGCGAGACGCATCCGCGAAGAAAACGCAAATGGGGTTCATCGCCCGCTATCCCCGAAGAGACGACTTTTGAAATCAAGGGTCATTTCCTTCTTATTTTACGCGAGACTCCTTTCATCGGAAAGGACAACGAAGATGCAAACTAGCATGTCGAGGCCGTTCTTGAGATTGCTGACTAATTCCACTCTTCGAGATTATATAGAGACGCCATGATGCAGCGAGTGTTCCCGATAACACTCCAGGACGAAGCCAAACGTTGGCTAAGATCCGAGCCACACATCCGTATATGGGATGCGCTCAAAAACAAATTCATCAAACAATCTAGTCCTCGTTCCAAAGTTGCTAAATGAAAATGCAAATCCAGAACTTTATGAAATTGGACGATGGAACTCTCTATGACGCTTCGGACTGCTGCAAAGAGATGCACCAGAATTGCCACAACCTGATTAAATCCTCATCATGTAACATCCAAAAAGTGGGCCTAGTTGTACCTTACCGTTTGATCCTTGATGTTAATTAAAGTATTTAGTTGCTAACTTGTGCTATTTGTTGGTCAAAGTGGATATATAAAAAATAATGATGAAAATGAATAAAAGTCGTAAAAGGTTGAATGGTTCTAGATAATGATTCCAAAGATATCCCCTTTAGTTGAAACGGGTAAACTAGTGTTGAGTTGTAAGTCGAAAAAGGAAACAAAATACCCGCTTTAATTAATATAAACCACCAAAGGTGGTTCGTTCTTCTATTTGTTTCCTAAAGCTACAAACACACACACACACACACACACAATTCACGTATACATACATACAGCTCAAACTCTTTAGCCTTTAAAGAGAGAAATTCAAGGGAAATCAATTGCTAGTGATTCCAACAGCAAAAGTACAAGCATCTATTTGTTCCTACAACATCTAATCATCTCCTTGTAAGTGTTCTTGTTGGAAAAGCTTAGTTCTTGAATTTTGGAAGAAATAATATAGGTTGAAGATTTGAATTGGGTAATTGGTGGTCTTTTGGAGTAAATCCATGTTCAAAAGCTTGTAATGATGCTATAGGAATTTTATAAATGTTTTAGACATGTTTCTAGTTGAGTTCTATGCTTAAAATTGGTGTTTTGGGGGTGTTGGTTTGGCTGGACAGAAACTAAAGGAAGAACAGAAATCTATTATTTGAACCTCCTTGCAGCTGTAAGGGAACCCTTGTGGCTGTAAGCAAGTTTTATTCCTTGCGGTTGTAAGGGTTTTCCTTAGCGGCTGTTAGCAAGTTTTTATCCTTGCTGCTATAAGGGTTTTCCCTTGCGGCTGTAAGCAAGTTTTATTCTTTAAAGCTGTAAGCATGTTTTCTTCCTTGTGGCTGTAAGGGTTTTCCCTTGTCGCAAGTAAGGAATTGTGCTTGCGGGTGCAAGGGAGTACACTTGCGGCCGTAAGCCATGTGGCATGAGAAACAACCCTTGCAGGAGCAAGAAATCTCCTTGTGGCCATAAGCATGGTTGAGTATTAGGCTTATGGGCGTAAGCACTTGTGCTTGCGGGTGCAAGCATGTGGTCAGGATTCAAATGAACTAACTAATAGTGTAGCTAATGTTGTATGATTTCCCGTATTTCGCAGGTGAAGACTAGTTGGCCTGGTGAGTTGGGGTTACCTATTGGTAGTTGTAAATATCTTTTGAGGAACACTATGTTGTTACTTTACTGTGATCCGATGGTTGGTTAGTGGTTAGAGAAACACCTGTTGATTATGGATTTGGCACATTCTGATGTTTCTTATACTTTGTCAAGTCGGATAATATACTTATTATTTTGAAATTGTTGGTTTGTTTCTGCTGCTCTCTTTTGGCAAATATGCATTAAAAGTTTAATTCATTACTAAATTTAAGCTCGTGAAACACGGTGTTTCACATCAGGTTGTCCAAACGTTCTATAATGGTATATATGTCTACATTAGACAAATGGTCAATTCCTCAAGGACCAATACCCTAGAAAACTTCCCGCACAAGGATACGCCCTGATTGAGGAGATGGCTCTACACTCCCATTAGTTGCATTCTAAGAGAGAGATGCTTCCTTTCGTAAAAAGATTGCATGCACTTCTGACAACCCTGATAGCATATCAGCCCTTTAAGGTTCACCAGAATATTTATGCTTTGCAGATCGGTTGTGATAACTGCTGCGGACCCTATCTCGCGAGAGATTGCCTATACGATGGATATGAGAATCTCAAGGGATCTACATGTTATTCTTATGGGGATTGGTACGATTACCCAGACGATGAAAATCCCTCCCAAAATAGAAAACCTAATTGGAAGCCTTATCCTCGAAATTAGGCTTTTTCTCTTGCCCTTAAGCGGATAAGGCTTCCAATTAGGTTTTCTATTATGGGAGGGCTTTTCATCCTAAGGGCGAGAGAAAAAGCCTAATTTCGAGGATATGCTCACCCAATTCACAGCAGCATCTGAGCAGAGGCAAAAGGAGACGGAGGAGCAGGTGAAGAAAATCGGAGTCACGACTGAAGCAGCACTTAGGAATCAGTAGGCTTCCATCCATAATATCGAGACCCAAATTGGTTAAATATCTCGGGTTCTCGAGGACCTCTTTCCTGGACTCTTCCTAGCAACACCGAACCCAACCCGAAAGCCGATATCAAAGTAGTGTCTAATGGTAAAACACTTAATGACCCATCACCTAGTAGTTCCAACACTGATTTCGATGTGTAGTCGCCTTAGCAGCCTGAGAAAGGTAAAGAAAAGGAGGCTACTCTAGAACAAAGCTGCACCACCCACTGCTCCATCTGCTATACCTCCCACGAAGTCGTATTGTCCGTCGATACCATATCCATAGTGTCTTAGGAAAGACGATCAAGATGAGCGGTATCGGAAATTTCTCGTGCACTTGAATGTTGGGTTTTACAGGTTACAATTCATACTTGAGTTATCCTCATTCACAACGAAACTGGTTTGAACCAACTCAAAATTGAACAAAACAATATGCAGTTATTATTTATAAAGCGGAATGAAAATAATAAACTTAATTCTTAAAACCCTAAAGGATTAATGATCTTGGTTTATCACAAGTGTGTATACCATGCATATGGATTTCAAAAACTGTATGTGTGTTTATATAGCCATTATCGAAAATCATACAACCATATTTATCAGGTTTAGATTAATCTTAAAAACAAAGCATACAATCAATCCCTTATACAATACTGGAAATCGAAATATGTATATATATACATATACACATCGATTTCACCATAGCCATATGTTTAGATTAAGGTTATACCTGAATAGCTCAATGATAGTCCACCCATAATAAGGTACACCAAGAGCCTGCTAGAAAGGCTTCTTTCACACTTCTAGTTCTTGATCTTCTTGTTATTGAACACTCAAAGTCGACAACCTGTTCATCAGATCCCTGAAGGCGGCTAGTGTACTCGTAAATTCGAAGGCCATCATTACTAACTCGTAGTTCCCCGACCTCGTCCTAATGTAGTCTTGCTGTTGTCTCCCTTACGTACATAGAGTTGGTGATAACTTGATCGTAGATTTGTCTTCGAAGACGATGTTGCTCCTTGAGACTATTCGAACAACACATCTATCCTGGATAGCGAGTAAGGATTCTTTACAGTAGTTTGTTCAGTCTCCTTAAATCAATACACATGCGACGTGGTCCATTCTTTCTTCTTCACAAGAGCATAGGCACTTCCCACGGCGGATTATTCAGTCGTATGAAACCCTCATCCCACAATTCATGAATCTAGCTTATTAACTTCTCCATCTCTGTCGGTTATAATCGATACGTTGTCTTAGCTAACGATGTCGTCGCTGGCATCAAAATAATTGTGCTTGACGCTCCGGCGGTACCCCAGCATGTCACTTACTCCCACCACTATCTAATCTTTTGTATCGTCGATCACATACGCTCGAAGCACATAATACCCATGCTGAAGTTACTTCTTCACATTCACATTCGCGTAGAAGGTCATGTCTCTTCTCTTGCGTTCCCCGACGGTTATTAGTTCTCCCCCACTTGGAGTTTGAATCCCTATTCAGCTCATTAGTTGTTCATGTGCTTACATTTTTCGGACGAATCTGCTCCAAGGTCTTGCCCACAACAGCTACCATTCGCTTATCCATCATAAGGAAATCCACATTTCCGCCCAAACAGTAATAATTGGAATTCTCGGTTGACGTCTCGGGTCAGCCCCAGCTGCGTGACGCGTGGTATCCTCGTCTCGAATTACATCGCAGATTCCCAGTAAACAAATCTCGGTTTCACCAAGCATTAACCATTTTAAGTGTAGGTAACGCACTATAAGTTGGGTAGGCGTTACCGTAGATAACTTCTCACACATATAAGTCTCTTTTGCACAATTAGCTCATCTATGAGTGGCCCTACGTGTACTAAGGCAACCCTAGTTAAGCACATGTTAAGCACAAATAAGTAACCCCTCACCTGATCCACAAGATACTTCATGATTCCGTCAAGTTCTAATATGTACCGTGTGGTTTTATAAAACAGGCCTTCATATTATTACCAACACACTATACATATCAGATCTTAGCATCACCACTAAGTCTCTCGATTCACACGCTTAGGACAAGCATTACTAAAGGCCTAATCATCACGTATAAGGCATCATGTATAGGCATCACATATACTGCATCTCACCTATCTCACATCATCATCATCATCAATATCACATCCCAATTCGGCTATCATATCATCACAGGTTTAGCATGGTGTGAATTACCATAACCCTAGGCATATAAGCAATCGAAAGCTTGAATCTACCCTATCACAACAATCAGACAAGAACATGCAATAAGGCCAATTCAAGTGTTCTAAACCTATATGTCTAGTCTCATGCATGGCTTAAGGTATTCACATTATACTAAGTATCAATATCATCTGCTTCACATCTATCTGAACAATAAATACAATTAAGAAATCATCTCGTCAAAATCAAATAGATAACAATCATAGTTCATCTATCACATTTTTACAAGTGCTCACCAGGACCTCCGGCTCTCACTGACAGCGCGTATTGAAAAAGGTTTTAAAAATTTCTTTTGAAGATCTAGTATTGAACCAAGGTCTATGTCCAAACACAATGCCTGCGTGCTTGAATCCCTTACACCAAGGCTCTGATACCAAGTTGTAACGCCCTAAAAAAATTTTAAAAGTACTTTCACCATAAATAGTCATTTGGATAAAAAGATAATGAACAATAATGTTATTACAATCATCCCAAAATAACAATTAAATAGTAAGTCTTGGTAGCGGATGCTATTAAATAATTATTTAAATAAAACTTTGAAACTAAATAATCTTGCGTTGTCGTCATGCTGGTGCCTTGCCCTTGTCCTTTGATGGTCCTGAAAATAATTAAACAACAACGGGTAAGCTGGAAGCTTAGTGAGCAACACATCACCCATACCTCATGATCATCACCCAATATCACGTATCTGCACATAATGCCCCCTCGGCCAGGCCCACTCAGCCACGATGTCTAAAGACATCCATCAAGCTGGTCCAATGGATCTTGATGCTCTAGGCATATGATAACCCCCTCGGTTATGAAGCATAGAAACAAACTGACATCACATCAAATTACATATGTATATACATACATCACATATACACAAATACATCATAAAATAAGAGTTAGTGAAACTCACATGTTTCGTAGTCTAAGGGTTGACTATAAAAACGCAACGGATACTTGGAATTTTGTTAATACCAACAATCACCTACAATTAAATTGTATATCATAAATCCGCGTACTTCATGCTTTCATGAGAAATCATATGATTTGCAGTTTAGCTACTTAGCCCAATTCGTAATTGTGACATTTAAGCCTAGTTTGCGATTTAGGCCTTAGCTTATCTTGCGATTCAATACATGTGCTTAGTAAGTGATTCCATCATATCCGACCATTTTGCAAATCATATAAATATCAATTTGCAATTGCCATAACGAGTTGGATTTGTGATTTGGTGAAACAATACAATTTAACTATTATATATATATAACACCAAAGTCGACATCATGGTTGTAGCCGATTATCAAAGCCCAAAATATAATTAATATATGCAGCCCACTAACAAGGGATTGGTACCTGCAGCTTGGACTTTTTTCAATTGATCACAGACCGAAGAATCACCCATTTGGGCAATTCAAGAACACCCTCAAACTCAAGCTTTATATCCATATTCCGTTGGCCAACAATCTATTTCATTTCATTTAGTTTTCACCCTTTTAGATACTAATAACCTCAAATCTCACCCTCATATTTAATTGAATTTTCACCAAGTTCATCATAATCAAAAACGAATTTTTGTTCTCGGTTTTTAAGGTCCAAGTCAACAGTAACATCAATCTCAACAACCATCGATTGAGACAAGGAAATTGAATGTGTCTCCACACATGATTCTTAAATATTAACCTAACAATTAATTGGATTCCTATCAGTTTTAAGACCATTAATATCATGACCCTCTGCTCGGTTTTAGACCCCACAGTCGACAGCCCAAGGCCCCAAACTCTTCCTTGTCTCGATGGTATTTCGACACAGATACACAAGATCAATTACAAAGGAGTGCAATCTAACCTAGAGAAGAACGATTTGGCAATTAATGATGATTTCTCCAACTCCTGTCCTCCCTTGCTCTCGGTCAAACAACATAACCCACATACGTACAAGAACGAGAATAATGGTGGCTGCTCTTAACTCAATAGGGCTATAAAATTGGGTTTACTTCCCTAATTTAGATCTTATGGGCCTAACACTAGCAACACTTAAGCCCACTAATTGGTACTACATGTTGTAGTCGATGAACATATCAGTTAGTCCATTAAAATTTTTGAATACCTTCTATCACACTTTGAACTCAATACTACTTAATCAACGCTACTAATTTTTGAGTCTTTGATACTAGTAGCAGTAGTAATGATCATAATAATAATAATGATAATAAAAATAATAATAATAATAAAAATCAGAAACGGGTATTACAAATAGCCGAGGGTTTGTAATGAAAAATTATGCAAAAAATATAAAAAAGATGATTTTTACCTTTATTTATTGTTTTGAGGGTAAGAAGGTAAAGTTGGAAGTTAAATGGGGCTTAAACGAAGAATACCCGAGAAAAAAGGTCAAAATTTGCAAAAATCGCCAGACGCGTCATGATGGGAATGTGAACGCGCCGTGTCACAGTGGATAAGGCTTGATCATATTTCAAAGCTCTAACAGGCGGCGTATTCGGGATAATACGTGCAATCGTGGTGCGATGAGGCAGCTAACATGGCGCGACGCTGTAGAAATCAACATGTATCACATATATCTTTTAAACCAATTGGTTTGACATTCTTCCATCCTACTTTTTCCATCATTCCACCCCTAGAAACATCCCTCAACCATTCTAGAGAGCTTGGAGCTTAATCTTGGAGCATTAGAGATTAATTGAAGATTCAAGGCTTAGATCCTTCGGCTTTTTACAGCTTTATCATTCTAACTCATCATGTTCTTCTTTATTCTTGATTTCCAAATGTTTAGAATGTTTATGCTAGGCTAAGTTTCTGACTTTCCTTCTAGAGGAGATGAACTCATGTAAAGTTAATTAATTTATGGAATTTTGAATACTATTATCATATTATTATCAAGTTTTGCTAATCTAGATCATGCATGTTTTAGGATCTATTTTTTGGTTGTTTATAAACTGAGTGTTTATAAAGTTGAGAAACAGCTTCTTTATTTAACTTGAATCATGAGTTTCTATGATCATTAGGATTCATGATTAGTGATTGATCAAATCCTAGGGTTAAACACCTAAAGCTTGAAACTTTAATATGTATTTCGACATATAATGACTTTTATGTGTTAGTTTATTGTTTTGTTGATCAAACAATCATTAAAGGTTAAAGCTGTTCTTGGAATCGAACCAATTCGGCTAATATTTTAATCATGTCTTTTTACCATAAAAGGTTATTAATTGGTATAATTATAGGGTTAGAATCGGATCAAAAGTCTAGCAACTTTAAAAATCGATCTATGATAATTAGTATCCATTGCACATAATTCCATGAATTTACATAACTTGAAAAGGGTGAAATTAAATCTAGGGAGGGAAAGTCTTAATTATATAAGTTAATCGGACCAAGTTTATTGCTTTCTTGTTTATTTGCTTTGCTTTAGGTATTTTCTAGGTTTGTTAGTGGTTAGAGTTGATTGAAAGTGAAAAAATCACAAAATCCCCCCTTTAATTACCTAATTTATTTTTATTGCTTTCTTAGAATTTAATTTAGTTTAATATTTAGATTAGTATAATTTATCAAATCATACTCGTTCCCCTTGTGTTTGACACCCATACGTATTTTCTATACTATAATACGATTAGGTTCTCTTGTCTATTTGTGGTGTAGTCGTACGTAAATAATTCAGACTTTATAAATTTAAAATAGGTACGTAAAACGCACATCAAGTTTTTGGCGCCATTGCCGGGGAACAGTTTCATTTGATTTAATTATATTGATTTAATGTTAAACAAGCTTTCCCGCGAGTTTTGGCTCAAAAGGAGAGTTTTTGCACTTGCTGTCCACTGATCACGCCGCGTCCCTATATAGGTCGTGACGCGTAGGGCTGGACCAGCATAGTTTTTCTTTTCCGTTTTCGCTTTCTACTTTGCCGAGCCTGTTTAGGGTAGTGCCTACTGCTCCTTAGACACCCCTTAGGTTGTCGAGTAGTATATGTCCTCTGCTTCATCATCCGAGCTTGTCCAACCATTTGAAGAACCGGAACGCGAATTCAATCGTTTGAGGAGAGCAGCACGCCAGAGAGAACGTCTTCCTAAAATCGCGGAGAATCTTGCAAATATGTCGCTGGAGGAGTACGCGAGTCGCATCCGCGAAGGAAACGCAAATGGGGCACATCGCCCCGCTATCCCCGAAGAGACGACTTTTGAAATCAAGGGTCATTTCCTTCATATTTTACGCGAGACTCCTTTCACCGGAAAGGACAAGGAAGATGCAAACTAGCATGTCGAGGCGGTTCTTGAGATTGCTGACTAATTCCACTCTTCGAGAGTATATAGAGACGCCATGATGCTGCGAGTGTTCCCGATAACACTCGAGGGCGAAGCCAAATGTTGGCTAAGATCCGAGCCACACATCCGTATATGGGATGCGCTAAAAAACAAATACATCAAACAATTTATTCCTCGTTCCAAAATTGCTAAATCAAAATGCAAATCCAGAACTTTATGCAATTGGAGGACGGAACTCTCTATGACGCTTCGGACTGCTGCAAGGAGATGCACCAGAATTGCCACAACCCGATTAAATCCTCATCATGTAACAACCTAAAAGTGGGCCTAGTTGTACCTTGAGTAAAACCATTTGTACCTTGATGTTAATTAAAGTATTTAGTTGCTAACTTGTGTTATTTGTTGGTCAAAGTGGATATATAAAAAAGAATGATGAAAATGAATAGAAGTCGTAAAAGGTTGTATGGTTCTAGATAATAATTCCAAAGATATCCCCTTTAATTGAAACGGGTAAACTAGTGTTGAGTTGTAAGTCGAAAAAGGAAACAAAATACCCGCTTTAATTAATATAAACCACCAAAGGCGGTTCCTTCTTCTATTTATTTCCTGAAGCTACAAACACACACACACACACACACACAATTCACGTATACATACATACACCTCAAACTCTTTAGCCTTTAAAGAGAGAAATTCTAGGGAAATCAATTGTTAGTGATTCCAGAAGCAAAAGTACAAGTATCAATTTCTTCCTACAATATTTAATCATTTCCTTGTAAGTGTTCTTGTTGGAAAAGCTTAGTTCTTGAATTTTGGAAGAAATAATATAGGTTGAAGATTTGATTGGGTAATTGGTGGTGTTTTGGAGTAAATCCATGTTTAAAAGCTTGTAATGATGCTATAGGAAGTTTATAAATGTTTTAGACATGTTTCTAGTTGAGTTCTATGCTTAAAATTGGTGTTTTGGGGGTGTTGGTTTGGCTGGACAGAAACTAAAGGAAGAACATAAATCTATTATTTGAACCTCCTTGCAGCTGTAAGGGTTTTCCCTTGCGGCTGTAAGCAAGTTTTATTCCTTGCGGTTGTAAGGGTTTTCCCTAGCGGCTGTTAGCAAGTTTTTATCCTTGCTGCTATAAGGGTTTTCCCTTGCGGCTGTAAGCAAGTTTTATTCTTTAAGACTGTAAGCATATTTTCTTCCTTGTGGCTGTAAGGGTTTTCCCTTGTGGCTGTAAGCATTTTGCTTTTGGTGTAAGCACTGGTGATCCTTCCGCAGCTTTTCCTTTGTGTTTTCTGCTTTTATTCAAGTCGTTTTGTGTTCCTATATATCATACATAGTTCTTACATAGATTATAGGATATAAATGAGTTGACATCATATTGGATGCTTTATATGGTGTCGAGGTTTACCATCTACGTATGAAGGAAAAGTACTTACGGGTGCAAGCACATAACTTTTATCCGTAAGCAAGTAAGGAACTGTGCTTGCGGGCGCAAGGGAGTACACTTGAGGCCGTAAGCCATGTGGCATGAGAAAGAAACCTTGCGGGCGCAAGAAATCTCCTTGTGGCCATAAGCATGGTTGAGTATTAGGCTTGAGGGTGTAAGAAGTTGTGCTTGCGGGCGTAAGCATGTGGTAACGATTCACATGAACTAATTAATAGTGTAGCTAATGTTGTATGATTTCCCGTTTTTCACAGGTGAAGATTAGTTGGCCTGGCGAGTAGGGGTTGCCTATTGGTAGTTGTAAATATCTTTTGAGGAACACTATGTTGTTACTTTACTGTGATCCGATGGTTGGTTAATGGTTAGAGTAACACCTATTGATTATGGATTTGGCACATTATGATGTATCTTATACTTGCCAAGTCGGATAATATACTTATTATTTTTAAATTGGTGGTTTGTTTCCGCTGCTCTCTTTTGGTAAATATGCATTAAAAGTTTAATTCATTACTAATTTTAAGCTCGTGAAACATGGTGTTTCACATCAAGTTGTCCAAACGTTCTATAATGGTATATATGTCTACATTAGACAAATGGTCGATTCCTCAAGGACCAATACCCTAGAAAACCCCGCGCACAAGGATACGCCCTGATTGAGGAGATGGCTCAACACTCCCATTAGTTGCATTCTGCGAGAGACGACCCTGATAGCATATCAGCCCTTAATGCCAAACTAGATGCATTGGGCGTGTTATGAAAAAGGTTCACCAGAACATTTATGCTTTGCAGGTCGGTTGTGATAACTGCTGCGGACCCCATCTAGCGAGAGATTGCCTATACGATGGATATGAGAATCTCAAGGGATCTACATGTTATTCTTACACGGATTGGTACGATTACCCAGAGGATGAAAAGCCCTCCCATAATAGAAAACCAAATTGGAAGCCTTATCCCGAATACCGCAAGGAGATGGAGGGTAAATTTAGGCAAACCGGGCCGGGTTTCTATCGGAATGAATAGCCTAAGGGCAAGAGAGAAAGCCTAATTTTGAGGATATGCTCACACAATTCACAGCAGCATCCGAGCAGAGGCATAAGGACATGGAGGAGCTGGTGAAGAAAATCGGAGTCA
The DNA here is from genome assembly GCA_947179395.2 of Pulicaria dysenterica. NCBI lineage: Eukaryota > Viridiplantae > Streptophyta > Magnoliopsida > Asterales > Asteraceae > Pulicaria > Pulicaria dysenterica. The sequence continues at coordinate 33,457,100 of OX359293.1, forward strand.
CGACTGAAGCAGCACTTAGGAATCAGTAGGCTTCCATCCATAATATCGAGACCCAAATTGGTTAAATATCTCGGGTTCTCCATGACCACTTTCCTGGGACTCTTCCTAGCAACACCGAACCCAACCCGAAAGCCGATATCAAAGCAGTGTCTACTAGTAATGGTAAAACACTTAATGACCCATCACCTAGTACTTCCAACACTGATTTCAATGTGCAGTCGCCTTAGCAGCCTGAGAAAGGTAAAGAAAAGGAGGCAACTCCAGAACAAAGTTGCACCACCCACTGCTCCATCTACTCCACCTCCCACGAAACCGTATTTTCCGTCGATACCATATCCACAGTGTCTTCGGAAAGACTATCAAGATGAGCGGTATCGGAAATTTCTCGAGCACTTGAATGTTGGGTTTTATAGGTCACAATTCATACTCATATCCTCATTCACAACCAAATTGGTTTGAACCAACTCAGAATTGAACAAAACAATAGGCAATTATTATTTATAAAGCGGAATGAAAATAATACACTTAATCCTTAAAACCCTAAAGGATTAATGATCTTGGTTTATCACAAGTGTGTATACCTTGCATATGGATTTCAAAAACTGTATGTGTGTTTATATAGCCATTATCGAAAATCATACAACCATATTTATCAGGTTTAGATTAATCCTAAAAACAAAGCATACAATCAATCCCTTATACATTACTGGAAATCGAAATATGTATATATATACATATACACATCGATTTCACCATAGCCATCAAGAACATGTTTAGATTAAGGTTATACCTGAATTGCTAAATGATAGTCCACCTGTATTAAGGTACACCAAGAGCCTGCTAGAAAGGCTAGTTTCACACTTCTAGTTCTTGATCTTCTTGTTATTGAACACTCAAAGTCGACAAACCCTTGCCCTGGGGTACCTTTGCCGTCGACTTCAAGGGGGAGAGGGGAGAGAGTTTTTTTTATGTGTGTTATCTAATTAGGTTAACCCTAATTCTCTTGTTTAAATCCCTATTTATAGATAACTTGCTAGTTATCTTAATTAGGTAACTTTGATTTAAACCTTTTATTATTAATATAAAATACACACACACACACACACGCACACACACACACACACACACACACACACATATATATATATATATATATAATAACTTGTGACATCCGTCACCGAATTTCGGTTAGTACTTTAAACCGCGCGTTCTAAACTTAAATATTGCTCGTATATATATATATATATATATATGTTAGGTTAATTTTTTTTAGCATTTTAGTATACTAGTGGTTTTAGAATTTTTATAGAAAATTAGGTTTATTCTAAGTTGAATTTAGAGTGGGTTAGATATTCTTTTAGTTAATTTCACTAGAATGCCACAAAATTTCCAACTTATATTGTTTTTTTTAAATAATATATATATATATATATATATATATATATATATATATATATATATATATATATATATATATATATATATATATATATTTAAATTTTCGGATTTATATATAATAGTTTTTTTTTAGTTTTTTTTTCAAACTATAAGTATGGATTTAAGATATATATTTTAATTATTTGAAATTTAAATCAAACCTTTAATCCTTATCCCCATATATAAACTAAATAACCCAACCCTAATCCTCATTACTTCAATCGGCTCTCTCTCCCCTCACCCTCCTCATTGCCGTCGACTTCACCACCCCCCTCACCATTGTCGATTTTCACAATCAAGGCACAAGGTCAAGCTTCAATCGTCTAGGGTTTGGTTTTTGGCATCAAGGTAATCACCAATCTTATGTTCTTTATATGTTCTTTATCTTTTTCCTAGTCCATTCTTAATCTTGAATCCATGAAAAACATGTTTATGATCACCACATGATGCCTCAAAACGTTTTATGAAGTGGTAAAAAGGATTTTGTATGTTAAAGTTAGGATTTTTATCATAAAAGATTGTTTCTTTTTAAAACAGTTTCTGGACAGTAAACTAGGGTTACGTTTGAGAGGTCAAAACCGAGCCAATCTTTAGACTTTTTCTTTCGTTTTTGGGGTCTAGATTTCGGGGCTTTGTGTCTAGTTTCATAAACCTCTCCGTCACACTTCTCCGTCACACTTCGCGTTTCCACCTTGGTGGTATCAGAGCCAGGTTATAGAGAATTAGGTGGATTGACCTAGACTATAACCTAAGCACCTCATGTAGTTGTATAATAGGAAATATTTGTGCATATTATCCTATGTGAACGTTTCATAGAACTATACCCCGGTCTAGCGAGTCGTTGTAGGCTTCGGTAATGTTCACCAACGCTTATACCGGATTCTTTTTTTTTAAGATACGATGGTTCACACCATTAGGGTTCGTACAAGAGCAGAAGCAGCTGAGATCACCGAGCTCAAGAGGAGACTCGCTGAGACGGAACAGCAGCTCCGTCAGAGGGTGGAAGAGATTCGTCAGCTCAGGATGGCCAATGCATTCGATAGGAATGATCCGGTCGGAAGACGGACGTCACCATGTGATCGAGCATGTAGCAACAAGCCGACCTCGCTACGCACCGTACGGGCGTCCAGAGCCAATCTCTGTTGGACGTGAGAATCCGGTTATCCCAAGTGTTCTACGAGAGACCGTCCAGCAGCTTCTAGCCCAAGTGGGTGCGCTGCAGGAAAGAGTGAGGTACCAGGAACTCGACCAGACATAGAAGGGTCATAGGATTCAAGCGTTGGAAGAGACGCAAAGAGAGCAGGGGCAACAACTCGAGGCTTTAAAAGAAAACCCTGAGGAAGACTCCGAAGAGGACCTCGAGGAAGACTCTGAAGAGGATCCTGAAGAAGACCCCGGAGAGGGCCATAAGGAAGATCCGAGAAAGAGTTAAAGGAGGATTTAGTTGAGTAGTTTAGCTAGGGTTGGAGATCCTTTCCATTTTTGTTTAGCTTTTAGATTGGGAATTTTCGTGTGAATGCTTTAGTTTTAGTTTTGAAATTATGAAAATGATTATTAATAAAAGACAAGTTTCTTTGCAATTATTGATTTGATTCCTTTTGATAACTACTCTTAAACAATGTTCATTGTTTGGCAACTCTATGCCTCAATGCAAACTTCTTAAATGTCTGTGAGCATGTCTATATGTTAATTCGTGTGCTTAGATTATAGAAAAGGGAAGGGTTTTTGTGAATATTTATAATGCATGAGGTTACAATCATATAGACTTAGAATTCCGATCTAGCTTTATTGCATGTTCTTGTTTGATTGTTGCGTTAGAGTAGGGTCATTAATTCGAATGACTATATGGTTCGGTATCATGTATACTAAGTGTTCATAACTACCTAACCCTATAGGAAGTAGTGTAGTAATTTATGATAGTATAGGAGCAGCCTAAGTTGCTGGATCGGGATGAACAATGGTGCCTTAAGGGAAGTTGTGATAAGTATGGATGCATTGCGCCTGATCACCGCCATGCACACATAGCTAGCACAAGGACACTTAAGATATAACGAAGCGTCCTGTGAAAACAAACTATGGTTGGGTAGTAGGATTGTGATATCAAACATGTCAGACCAACGCGAAATCCTTATTTATATCAATATGGCTAAAAACGACAAATTTCTATGTGTATGCCATGCTAAATGCGGCGTGAGCCTATAAACATGAACTTGTATCTCGTCTGACCTATGTTATTACCATTTCTATAGAACATGTCTTCACGGAGTTCTGCACATCTAAACCAACGCGGTTGTGGTAGGGGTGCTGGTAACCGTGGCGGCCGTGGTGGTCGCGGTAGTGGACCCTAAAACGAGGAGGAAGGGAACCCCAACATCGCTGAACTTATAGCGCAACAGCTACAAACCCTCATCCCTAACATTGTCACTCAGGTCACCAATAACCTCAATCAAGGTAACGGAGGCGGTGGCAGAAATCCTAATAGAGGAGCAGATGTAGGTAGGGCTGGCGGCGGAGAAAATAACAATGCGGGTAACGTTGGTGGGTGCACTTATAAGGAGTTCTTGGACTGTAAGCCAAGGGACTTTGATGGAAAAGGAGGAGCCTTGGCACTTACGAGGTGGATAGAAAAGATGGAAGCTGTGATGGACATCAGCAACTGTGCTGAACACAACAAAGTGAAATACGCAACCAGTTCCCTAGTTAATAAGGCTTTAACATGGTGGAACACGCAAGTCCAAGCTAGGGGAAGGAATGCGGCGATGGGTATGTCGTGGGAAGATCTAAAGGTACTAATGGTGGAGGAGTTTTGTCCGAAAAATGAGATACGGAAGCTAGAGTCGGAATTCTGGAACCACGCCATGGTAGGTGCTAACCATGCAGCATATACTGATTGGTTCCACGAAGTAGCCAAACTAGTCCCGCACTTGGTCACCCCTGAGTACAAGCGGATCGACAGGTATATAAGTGGATTGGTCCTTAAGATTCGACCAATGGTAGCGGCCACAGAACCGACTACAATTCAGAGCGCCATACTGAAAGCCGAAACTTTGACCAATGACGCCGTCAGAAGTGGGAAATTGACCAAGGTTAATGAGAAAAGGAAAGATAACGGCGAGGGAACTAGATCTGGGAATACTCGGAATGACAACAAGAGAGCTAGAGTGGCAACTGGTTTCGTAGCGACTAATCCTGCCAGAAAGAAGTACGTAGGTCCCGCGCCGAAGTGCTCTACCTGTAACTACCATCATTACCCGTATGTGCCGTGTCGTTCATGTACGACCTGCAACCGTTGGGGACATTATGCTAAGGACTGTCGGAGTGGGGCAAGGTTAGTAGCGCCAATTAATGCAGTAAATTCGACTGGAAACTATGGGGCGTGTTACGAATGTGGAGGTACTAATCATTACAGGAATACCAGCCCAAGGCTAAACAGGGCACCTGGTCAAGGAGGTAACCGCCCGAACCAAACATTGGCTATCGAGGGAAATCGTAACCAGCATAACAACGAGAATCAAGCTCGTTGGAGAGCTTTTGTTATAGGCGCTAACAAGGCACGCAACGACCCCAACATTGTGACGGGTAATTTCTTTTTAAATAATATCTATGCGACTGTCTTGTTTGATTCTAGCGCTGATTTTTGCTTTATTTCCACTGAATTTGTACCTTTGTTAAATGTGAAACCTAGTAGACTAGAAACTAGTTATACGATTGAGATAGCCAATGGTAAAAGGGTAGAAATAAATAAAATCATACGTGGGTGCAATTTGGGTTTAGAAGGCCACACTTTTTCCATAGATCTTATACCTTTTGGGCATGGGAGTTTTGATTTGATTATGGGAATGGACTGGTTATCGAAGCTCAAGGCTGAAATAGTTTGCCATGAGAAGATAGTTCGGATACCCTTAACGAATGGAGAAGTCCTGGAGGTCCATGGTGAACGGCCTGAAGAGAACTTGAGACACCTTAGGAGTGCCGCTAAGGATGAGAAGAAGCTCGAAGATATTCCCATTGTACGGGAATTTTGTGAGGTGTTTCCGGAGGATCTGACGGGTTTACCCCCTATTCGACAAGTGGAATTCAGCATTGACCTAATTACGGGGGCGACCCCTGTCGCAAGGCCACCTTATCGGCTAGCACCGTCAGAGATGCAGGAGTTGTCAAATCAACTTCAGGAACTTCAAGGCAAAGGATTCATTCGACCTAGCCATTCGCCTTGGGGAGCACCCATTCTATTCGTTAAAAAGAAGGATGGTTCCTTTCGAATGTGTATTGACTATCGAGAGCTTAACAAACTTACCGTCAAGAACCGGTATCCTCTCCCTGGAATCTACGACTTGTTTGATCAGTTACAAGGATCGCGTTATTTCTCCAAGATTGACCTTCGTTCCGGTTATCATCAGTTGAGAGTACGTGAGGCTGATATCCCAAAGACTGCGTTTAGGACTCGCTATGGACATTTTGAGTTCACAGTTATGCCTTTCAGGTTAACAAATGCTCCCGCGGTGTTCATGGACCTAATGAACCGTGTGTGTAAACCATTCATGGACAAATTTGTTATCGTCTTCATTGATTATATTCTGATATATTCTAAGTCTAAGGTTGAACATGAGAGTCATATACGAAAATACTAGAACTACTTCGAGAAGAGAGATTATTTGCCAAGTTTTCAAAATGCGAATTTTGGATACAGGAAGTTCATTTTCTCGGCAATGTGGTTAATAAGGATGGCATACATGTGGACCCCAGTAAGGTTGAGGCCATAAAGAAATGGAGAACACCTAAAACACCCTCAGAGATCCGTTCCTTCTTAGGATTGGCGGGTTACTACCGTCGGTTTATCGAGAACTTCTCGAAGATTGCTAAGCCACTCACTCTACTAACACAAAAAGACAAGAAGTTCGGTTGGGGAGAAGATCAAGAAGAAGCGTTTCAAACACTAAAGGATAGGTTGTGCAACGCACCGATTCTAACCCTACTGGACGGGCCAGATGATTTTGTAGTATAATGTGATGCGTCAAATCAAGGTCTTGGATGCGTACTGATGCAAAGGGGTAAGGTAATTGCATACGCATATCGACAACAAAAGACCCACGAGAGGAACTATACCACTCATGACTTGGAGTTAGGTGCCGTAGTGATTGCACTCAAGAACTGGAGACATTATTTGTATGGAACTAAGAGTGTCATATATAATGATCATAAGAGTTTACAACATATCTTCGATCAGAAGGAGTTAAACATGAGGCAGAGATGTTGGGTCGAACTCTTCAGTGATTACGATTGCGAGATTCGCTACCACCCGGGTAAGGCTAACGTGGTAGCTGATGCTTTAAGCAGGAAAGAGAGGGTTAAGCCAAGGAGAGTTCGAGCTATGAGCATGACGATTCATTCATGCATCAAATACAAGATACTTGAAGCTCAGAGAGAGGCAACCAAAGACCTGAATGCTCCAAACGAGATGTTGCGAGGCTTAGATAAGCAATTGGAGAAAAAGGAAGATGGTGGTTTGTACTTTATGGAACGAATTTGGGTACCACTAGTGGGAAGTGTGAGGACACTGATCATGGATGAAGCCCATACAACGAAATACTCTATCCACCCAGGGCAGACAAGATGTATCATGATCTAAGAGATTTGTATTGGTGGCCTGGAATGAAAAAGGACATAGCTGTTTACGTTAGCAAGTGTCTTACTTGCTCGAAAGTAAAAGCCGAACACCAAAAACCCTCTGGATTGTTGCAACAACCTGAGATCCCCGAGTGGAAATGGGAAAATATAACTATGGATTTTGTTACAAAGCTGCCTAGGACTAGTGATGGAAACGATTCAATCTGGGTCATTGTGGATAGGATGACTAAGTCCGCCCATTTCTAGCAATCCGCGAAGACTACAAGATGGAAAAGTTAGCAAGAATTTACATCCGTGAGATAGTGGCAAGACACGGAGTGCCTGTGTCTATCATATCGGATCGGGATAGTCGATTTACATCAAAATTTTGGCAAATGCTACAAAAGGCTTTGGGAGCAAGGTTGGACATGAGTACATCTTATCACCCTCAAACTGACGGTCAAAGTGAGAGTACTATACAGACACTAGAGGACATGCTTAGGGCATGTGTTATTGATTTCGGGGGAAGCTGGGATACTCATCTCCCCTTAATCGAGTTCTCTTATAACAATAGTTACCATACCAGTATTAAGTGTGCACCGTTTGAGGCCCTGTATGGAAGAAAATGTCGATCACCCATTGTTTGGGCTGAAGTTGGTGAAAGTCAGTTGATTGGTCCGGAGATTGTTCAAGAGACCACTGATAAGATTTTTCAAGTTAGGGAAAGAATAAAAGCGGCAAGAGATCGCCAAAAGAGTTATGCTGACAATCGGAGGAAACCACTTGAATTCAGTGTAGGTGATCTAGTATTACTCAAGGTATCGCCTTGGAAAGGTGTAGTGCGTTTCGGCAAGAAAGGAAAACTGGCACCAAGGTATGTAGCGTACCGACTGAGGCTACCACAAGAACTGAGTGGAATACATGATACGTTTCACGTGTCAAACCTAAAGAAATGTTTGGCAGATGCGAACCTGCATGTGCCTTTGGATGAAATCAAGATAGATAATACTTTACGTTTTGTGGAGGAACCTGTTGAGATCATGGATCGGGAAGTAAAGAAGTTGAAACGCAGTAAGATTCCGATAGTCAAGGTACGATGGAACTCTAAGCGAGGGCCCGAATTCACATGGGAACGGGAAGACCATATGAAAGTCAAATATCTACACTTGTTTGAGCACTAATTATTCTCATAGCAGTACAAGTTGAATTTCGGGACGAAATTCTCTCAAGTGGGGGATGCTGTGACATCCAACACCGAATTTCGGTTAGTACTTTAAACCGCGCGTTCTAAACTTAAATATTGCTCGTATATATATATATATATATATATATATATATATATATATATATATATATATATATATATATATATATATATATATATATATATATATATATATATATTAGGTTAATTTTGTTTTTAGCATTTTAGTATACTAGTGGTTTTAGAATTTTTATAGAAAATTAGGTTTATTCTAAGTTGAATTTAGAGTGGGTTAGATATTCTTTTAGTTAATTTCACTAGAATGCCACAAAATTTCCAACTTATATTGTTTTTTTAAATAAAAATAATATATATATATATATATATATATATATATATATATATTTAAATTTTCAGATTTATATATAATAGTTTTTAATTTTTTTTTAAACTTTAAATAAGTATGGATTTAAGATATATATTTTAATTATTTGAAATTTAAATCAAACCTTTAATCCTTATCCCCCTATATAAACTAAATAACCCAACGCTAATCCTCATTATTTCAATTGGCTCTCTCTCCCCTCACCCCCCTCATTGCCGTCGACTTCACCACCCCCCTCACCATTGTCGATTTTCACAATCAAGGCACAAGGTCAAGCTTCAATCTTCTAGGGTTTTGTTTTTGGCATCAAGGTAATCACTAATCTTATGCTCTTTATATGTTCTTCATCTTTTTCCTAGTCTATTTTTATTCTTGAATCTATGAAAAACATGTTTATGATCACCACATGATGCCTCAAAACGTTTTATGAAGTGGTAAAAAGGATTTTGTATGTTAAAGTTAGGATTTTTATCATAAAAGATTGTTTCTTTTTAAAACAGTTTCTGGACAGTAAACTAGGGTTACTTTTGAGAGGTCAAAACCGAGCCAATCTTTAGACTTTTCTTTCGGTTTTTGAGTCTAAATTGCGGGGTTTTGAGTCTAGTTTCATAAAAACTAAGTTTTGTAAATTTTGAAGGTCATTTAGTCATTCAAATGAATTTTACCGTGTAAGTGCGCAAACTGTCAGTACATTCGGTAAGTTTAGGGTCAAAAGTTTCAATTTTTAAACCTGATCAAAACTTGGATATTTGGATTAAAATTTTTACCATAGCATGCTCGATGCGTTTAGGGTTTTATGTAAAAGTTTCGTAATTTTTGGATATCGTTTCATATTTTTACAAAAATCAAACTTTCTGTCGCGAAAGTGCAGTGGAATTTCTGTCAGTATTGATTTCTTTTAATGTTTAAAAATATCTAGGTAGGTTAATAAATTCTGGAAAACTATCAGTATACTGTTGAGACATTAAAACCTCTGTATGTAAATTTTGGAATTTTATTTTGGACGTTTGACTTGTTTTAAAATTACTAAAAGACTGCCTATCAAAATCAGAATTATGCACTGTGGCATTAGGATCATATAGAAACACATCACAAGCCTTTAGGCTATACTAGGGTGTTCAAACACCTAAATTTGATACTTATGTGTAATATACTTATTGTAGATCTCGTACCCATTCTTTTGCAAGGTTAAACTCGTTTAAGGCTAAGGTGAGTACTCGTGGCCCCTTTTTACTATATTTCTCGGGGGAAAATGACACTCAAACTCTCTTTTAAACTTTTATGCCGTGATGACTACTTCTTATTTCTTTTGGACAACTATGTGACGTATATGCAAAGAATACTTGTTGTTGGTTGATGACTATTGATTCCTATATTCCTATGAGCCAACGGTTTATGCTCCAGCTGGGTATGCTATAATAACTGCTTGGAAGACTATGATTTGATTGCTATTGAACGTGGTGGTTTGGATGTTGGTACAACGTCTACACGCTTAACATGCTATACGTGCACATTTGTCCTACTTAAACACTTTACACGGCAACTATGTTGTTTCTATAAACCTGCGAGCTCACCAACATTATGTTGACGTTTTCGAGTGTCTATTTTCAGGTAATGCAAATAACAATGCTTAAGGAGTCTAGGCGTTTCGTAGTTGGACTTTAGCCGGACTTGACTATTACAAGATTATTTAATTGCTCGTTTTGCGATGAATATTTAGTATTACTTTGGAACTTTTTGTCTGGGCGTGTTGTCCCGTAAACTTGACCCGGGTTGTGGGTTTACTATTTTGTGTTTATTTCTTTTGACTATGTTTGCCGTGAATACCGACCTAACGTGGCACAAGTCCCCTCTTGTGTCGGGGAACGTCGTGACACGTTGTATTTATCTGCATTTAGCAATTTCTCTGTTAACGTATCAATGTGTTATGACGATCCTCTCCGTCACACTTCGCGTTTCCTCCTTGGCGGGGTGTGACATAACCCTTTTAAGATAATATCAAAGATATTAATCCTAAAAGCCGATAATTAACAATATATATTTATTACCTAATAAATATATATATGGTTGTTAATTAATTATATCTGATTATATTATAACTCTCTATACTGGTTTATGCCTATGTGTCATAATACCTATCTCCCACAGTGTGAATGAACTTATTGTATTACGTACCCTCACAAGTATGACCCTTGAGTGTCTTATGGCATTGGGCGTGTCATCAGGGTTCGATGGTTATGCACACAAATCCTATCATTGAAATATTTGCATATCAACATTCCATTTGTTGAAGCTATGGCCTAGATGCCGAAATATTCAAAATTCATGAAAGACCTTACCGCAAGAATTTTGAAGAGGTCTCGAGTGTCACACTCAATGATTAGTGCTCGGCAACGATGCTTAATAAGATCCCGAAGGAAATGACCGATCCCGGGAGTCTTACTGTACCGTGCTAGTTTGGCAACCTTCCCGTTACTCATGCATTGGCTGATTGAGGCGCAAGCGTGAATCTTATGCCAAATTCATTCTTTGTCAAACCGGGCTTGCCCAAACCGAAGCCCATTCATGTGGCTATTCATCTGGAAGATAAATCCGTTACTCATCCTCGAGGTATAGTTGAGGATTTATTAGTAAAGATAGATTAATTCATCTTTCCTGCGGACTTTATTGTCATACATATGGAGGAAGATGCTAAAGTTCCTATTATCTTAGGCAGGCCCTTCCTGAGTACAACCAGAGCTCTAGTTGATATTCAAGAATCTTAGCTAAGACTCATGATAGGTACCGATGCCATCACATTTGGACTCAACGAATCTATGAAATACTCTAAATGTTGTGATGATTCTGCCTTCTTTGTTTGTAAATACTCTCTATGAGAGAGAGCTGCAAGATACGGGAGCTAAGAAGGCTAAAGGCCAAAATCCAATAAAAGAAGTTATTCTCAATCCTAAGGAAGACAATCATGAGGCTCAATTGAAAGGGAGTAAACACTTTGACCCCGGGTATAAAGTTTTATTATTTAATTCATGGTTGAAGCAATGTCCCGGTATTCTAAAATCCCGATGGTACGGACCATACGTGGTGAATAAGGTATTCCCATATGGCACAATCGAATTAATTGATACGAAGGGAATGACCTTCAAAGTCAATAGGAACCGAGTAAAGCATTACTTGGAAGAGAGGCTCGATGAAAGGGGAGGTGAGGACATAAACCTCACCTTGCCAAAGCCCTAAATGTAGGGTGGAGTCCAACTAACGACTCGAGTAAAGAAGCGCTTCCGGGCAACCCGTGTTCAACTTTGTGGGTGTGTTGACTAGAAACCCTTACGAGACTACAACTCGTCCACTCGGGCTACCAAGGGGTTTAAAGGCTTGTTGCATACTCTAAATGCAACCGTGATTCCTATGAAAGCGAGTTAGGTTTTCTTATTCTTTTCGTGTATTTTTATTTTTAGTGGTTGACTGATTCTTTTGCCTTGATCTATTTTATTTTGATTGCCTGATATCTGCTCTAAGTGTTTTCATTTTAGGGGATGTTTGTTGATGTAAGGAATACAATGCTTATTGCCAGCTCAGCTCATATATTGTTGCTCCAGTTGTTATGTTAATACCCGAACGGAGTTTTCTCTAATCCTTTTCTACCTTTATTTTATTTTACTTTGTCTTTATGTACAATGAATGCACTGTACAATTTAAGTGTGGGGTAGTAGGTTAGAAAAAGATTCATCTCTTAAATTTTATTTGTCCTTGATTAAATCATTATTTTATTTGTGCTATAATTTTTAAAATTTTAATATCATTTTAGTAAGGGTTAAATATTAGGTGAAGGTGTCAGATGTTTGATTTGTAAACAAGTTCAGATGTTATATTTAGTATTTATGTATAGTATTTAGTGTTTTTTCACCATTCCATAGAAATTTCAATTTATGGTAACTAACTTTTAATTTTTTATTTATGAAAATAATTAAATTGATTAAGCTCTTTTTGAGTCTAAGCTTGACAAAAATATGCTAAGTATGAATTTCCTTTTTTACTAATCATATGCTTGAAAAAAAAAGAAAAAGAAAAAAAAGCCAATGAGCAAAAATAAAAAAATATATGAAATGGCAGAAAAAAATATATAAGTCGAATAAGTGGCATTTGAAACTCGAACGAGTAAACTCTAATGGGTGTTCGACACCTAATCACGTAAAGCCAACTGGTTTGGGATCGGTTGAGTTTAATGTTCGCTACATGTGTTTCATCGAAAGTCATGGAATTATATGAAAAAAATTTGAGCTTAAAAGATCAAAAGCATATGTCAAATAATTTAGAAAATCGACAACTAGTCTTGAGATTCGGGGATTCCTAAGGGGTTAATTTAACTATCAAATATAGATATTATTCATATATTAAGGATTGGTTATTTACAAAAAAGAGAAAGTATTTGGGGAGGTGAGAAGTTAGAGAGGATCAAAACACGTGTATATGCATAAGTCTAAGTATAATTGATGTCTTGATTCGAATCAAACATAATGACATTAGTCAGTGATATTTAACGTTTATAAGAATGATATTATTTATTTAAATAAGTTAGCCTGGATAAAGTTTTGATTTGATTGGGGGACAAGCAATTTTCAAGTATGTGTAATTTTGATATAGCATTAATTGAGGAGGGATCCAAAAACATCCTAAGTTGTTGTGGGTGAGCAAAAAAAGTGCTTCTCGTGAGGATTCAAAAACAACCGCAGATGATAGCAAAGAAGATGCAAGTACGAGCCGTAAAATGCCCGACACAATCTATGTAAGATAACTTAAAAGAAATATATTGTCATATCTAAAAATATGTGTACTTAAACGTGTGTGCAGTAGCAGTATATATATGCATGATAGGTAATGGTACATACTATAGTACATAATATAAAATACATATGTGCAAATAGCAACAGTTTTAGGTACTTTTAATAATACATATGTGCAAATAGAAAAACATATATATGAGACATATGTGCAATAAACTGTTTAACATATGTGCTATTAGTACTATTTATAAGTGATATTATTACTTTTAAATATATGCATGTGCAATAACAGTTTATAATTGGAAAAAATGATGCATGTGTGCAAATAATAGTTTAGGTTTGTGCTAATAGTACTTCTTACAATAAAAACATAAGTACTTTTATTGCAAAAAATGATGCATAATCTATTTTTTAAGATGCATATATGTACACTAAAAAGAGAATATGTGCAAATAATCATATATTCAAAAAAACATTATTTGTTATTTGCAGGATTATGAGAAAAAGTTGTGTACGATTCTACAAAGAATTAACAAGCATGTCGAAGAATTTGAGACGACATACAAAAAAGGAATAGCGACATTTGAGGATTTTGAAAGAATAAAGCTTGTTAAAAAATAGTTTGATGAAGTTTTCAAAAAGAACGACGGCATGCAGGAGACTGAAACTCCTATGAAGATGATGGATGTTGAAACCATGGTGAACACTGGTACGGGGAGTGCATTTTGGTTTGCAGAACCAAAAAGTCAATTTTGGTGATATCCAACGGTCGAAAAAGCTTATGAAGAAGCAACAAGGACTGTTCAAAAATCTTTCCAAAAAAAAGACACGCTTCACATTGTTAAATGCGCACCTAGTTTCACTCTTGGGTTAAACACAAGAAACACCATATCCCACATCATCCCAGCTTGTTCCAGTAGGTTCTGCATTTAATGCGGAACCCATAAAGGCAATACAACCAGGAAATACGGGTCCTAAAATTCCAAAACGTGGTGAAAACGACCTCTAAACATTTCAAATGCAATGAAATCACGGTATGCCTGCATACTAGCTGACGAAAAGAAAGGCGTCACCGCTGAAGAACGTAGGATATCACAAGAAAGATATGCCAGCACAAATAATCATGCCTTGTGAAATGGTTGCAACTATAAACAACGGTACTGTTGGTCCCTTAGTGAGAAAGTCAACAAGCAAGTAATGTGTAGAAGGGGGTTGAATACACTTTCTGCGGAAAATTGAACAAATCAATAAAAAGTGTTAACACACATCAAAACACAACAAACGAATGCTTTGCTTTTCATTAATAAGAAGATGATTACAGACTCTATCAAGTAAGCAACACTTGATATGTAAAACACCTAATGTAAATCAAATCTCTCAATCTCTCAAACTTTGCTATCTATAATCAACTTATGATTATAGATAGTAGACGACTCTCTAAACAGGATTTAATCACACATTGAAAACTTACCAATTTCACAATTAATGTGAATATTCGAACATACGAATAACTTGGCAATCTGTGAGTATGTTGATCACGTTGAACTGACAAACAATGAATCAAGATTCGTAACACATACGGTTTGAGGTGAAACTGAGTTATGGCTCTGCAGTTGTAGTCGTAGTAGTCGTACCTCAAAACTTATTAGGATGATAAGTATTTATAATCCTGTTCCTACGGATCCTAACAAACTAGAACTAATCCAAACTTGCTAACTAACTAACGGATAACCCGGAATCTTGAATCTTGAATCTTCTTATCTTGAGTCTTCAATCTTCAATCTTGATTCTGGAATCTTCTTATGCTTCCCGTAGTTATATAGAGAGATAAAAGATAAATATAAAACATATTTAAATTCTCTTTAAACTCACTTCCAGCTCGGACTGAATTACTCAGCTTGAAACTCATCAAGCTGAGTTCTTCGAGAACAAACTCGAAAACCAACATGAACTAACATGTATAAAAATTAACTCATCCGTAGAAGTCCTAAGAGTTAGCTAGAACTTATTTAGCAACTCTATTGAGCTGACTCAGTATACACGCCGAGTCACTCAGCTTGAGATACATTAGGCTGAATACTCAACCTATACCTTAGGTGACATACACAGCTTATCAAATACATTGATAATCTTACTAAGATATAGTCTAAGCTGATTAAACATATGCTCAACTTATATTCAGCTTATGCTCAGTCTGAAAAACTATAAGTGTTCAGTCTGATCAAGCCTTATAATTCAGTTTAAGTTATCTTTAGAACATATCTTACAAACTTAAATTTGTCTCATCAAATCTTAACTGATGAGATCATTTTCCCAACAAACTTCCCCTATTTGATGATGACAAAACCATCAAACAGTTCTTAAATTTGTTTAACAGAATTATGTTTTAAATCTCAAACTTATTAAGATTTTACATTTGAACTAATCAAATATTAATTGAACTTATCAATTTTAATTGAACTTATCAATTATAAGTGGAACATACCAACTTTAAAGTTGATGCACCGAGGCCACAGAGAACTCTTAAGAATTCCTCACAAACATGGATTCGCAAACATAACGCTTCCGCAACTCTACCGAATCCAAAACCTCCGATTCCATCAACTGTCAAACCAACAGTGGTAAAGAAACTTTCTTCTCAGCCAATTTCTTCCAAATCTATTCCTTCACGACAACAGATTAAATCCACATGGGTACTCAAGAATAAATCAGTAGAAGTTTCACCACCACAAGCAGACAACATCACCACTCAATCACTTTTAGGGACTAACAATCAAGGACCCATTCAGATATGGGTACCTAAACGTGATTTATTCTCTTTTTGCAGGTGCCTCACTTGTGGAACCTTGACTCCGGCTGTACCAAACATATGACCGGCAACAAAAGTCTTCTCAAGAATTATGTTCCTAAGTACTCCGGGAATGTACGTTTTGGGAACGATAATGTTGCATCAATAATTGAAGGGTTGGGTCATAACTTGTTCAGCATTGGACAGTTCTGTGATAAAGACCTAGAGGTCGTGTTCAAAAAGAACAAATGTTCAGTTTTAACTGAAAATGGAGATGAGTTGGTTGCAGGTTCCAGAAATTCTAACCTGTATTCCATTGACTTGGAAAAATATGACTCTCCTACCTCTGTGTGTCTACTGTCCGAATCATCTACGGATCTGACTTGGCAATGGCACAGAAAACTCTCTCACCTGAACTTTCAAAATATTAACAAATTAGTCACTGGTGACTTGGTGAGAGACATTCCCAAGTTAAGGTTCAAGAAGGATCATTTGTGTGCAGATTGTGAAAAAGAAAAAATGAAGAAGGCTTCTCATAAATCTAAACAAGTATTTAGCACTACGAAGCCTTTGGAACTCCTGCACATGGATCTGTGTGGTCCTATGAGAATCCAGTCCAAGAATGGGAAGAAGTATATTTTAGTCATGGTGGATGACTACTCTAGATATACTGGGTCAAATTTCTGCGCTCAAAAGATAAAGACACTCCCACAATCATTTTCTTCATCAAACAACAGCAGAACAAGCATAGTCAGAGTGTTGTCTCTATCCGGACAGACAATAGAACGGAATTCAAAAACAGTACTCTGAAGAGCTTCTGTGACCTTGTGGGAATCAGCTACCAGTTCTCTGCTGCATACACACCACAACAAAATGGTGTAGTGGAACGAAGAAATAGAACTTTGGTTGAAGCTACCCGAACAATGCTTTCATATTCCGGGCTCCCACCTTCCTTCTAGGCTGAAGCAATCAGCACTGCCTGCTACACGCAGAACCGCTCTTTCATTAACAAACGCTTTAATAAAACTCCATATGAACTGGCCAATGGCATAGTGCCTAATATCAAATACTTCCATGTATTTGGTAATAGATGCTTTGTACTAAATGACAAGGATAATCTAGGAAAATTTGCTCCCAAAGCGGATGATGCTATTTTTCTAGGTTATTCTACCGAGTCCAAAGCCTACAGAGCTTTTAACAAACGTACAAATATCATTGTTGAAAGTATCAACGTAACATTTGATGATACATTGAATGTTACAGTTTTTCCACCTAAATCAACAGTTAATGCTTCTGAACATACCTGTTCAGGACCTGCACTTCAAAATAAAAAATCAGACAATCCATCCAGTTCAAATATACATCTTGATTTTTTGTATGATTTCTTTAGACCTGAATCTTCTCCTGTTTTAACTGACAACAGGAACGACACAGTTGTTCAAACAAGTGTTACTCTAACGGCTCCTACGGTCACTGAGACGAATCCATTTGCAGATCTATACGCTGAGGATTCAACTTCTGTTTCTGTCACTTGTCCCCCTGTGACTTCTCAGATTCCTGACCCAGAGAGCCCTCCTGTGTTTGATTCAGACCCACATTTCTCTCAAGAAGATGAAGAAGAAGCACGCCACTTACAAGATCTCATTCCTTCCTCTTCCACTTCACATAAAATTAAGTGGACCAGACATCACTCTGAAGAGAACATCATCGGAGATCCTTCGGTTGGCATTCAAACAAGATCCGCAACAGCAAACGAATGCCAATTCTCGGGTTTCTTAAGCATCATTGAACCCACCAAGACTTGTGACGCATTAGATGATCCAGATTGGGTAATTGCCATGCAGGAAGAATTACACCAATTTGATCATCTTAAAGTCTGGAGATTAGTTCCTCTTCCATATGGAAAATCTTTTGTCGGAACTAAATGGGTATTCAAGAACAAACGGGATTCGGATGGAGTGGTCATACGTAACAAAGCTAGGTTGGTTGCTAAGGGATACAATCAACAGGAGGGCATTGACTATGATGAAACTTTTGCCCCTGTTGCTCGAATTGAAGCCATACAGCTATTTCTTGCTTATGCAGCCTCTAGAAGCTTTCGTGTCTTCCAAATGGATGTGCAGATAGCTTTTCTTAATGGTGTACTTAAATAAGAAGTTTATGTCTCACAGCCTGAGGGTTTCATCAACTCAAAACATCCAAATCATGTTTATATCTTAGGTAAGGCCTTGTACGGGTTAAAGCAAGCTCCGCATGCATGGTACGACGTCTTATCTGAATATTTGATTGGTGAAGGCTACTCCAAAGGGAAGACTGATACCACTCTCTTCACAAAGACAAAGGGTCGGGATAAGATTTTGGTTCAGATATATGTGGACGATATTATTTTTGGATCTACAAATCCAAAATACAGTGACGAGTTTGCTAAAATCATGGCAAACAGATTCCAAATGAGTATGATGGGGGAGATGTCATTGTTTCTCGGACTCCAGGTGAAGCAGTTAAGTCATGGCAGCTTTATTTGCCAATCAAAGTACATCAAAGATCTTCTCATGAAGTATGATATGATTAACTGCACACCCATATCCACACCCATGGCTGTTAAGGCACAACCCTCAGCAGATCTTGATGGTTCTTCTGTAGATCTGAAAAACTATCGTGGGATAATTGGATCATTACTGTATCTCACTACTAGTCGTCCGGATATCATGTTCTCTACCTGTCTCTATGCCAGATTCCAGGCGAATCCTAAAGAGTCACATCTTCTGGCAGTTAAGCGGATATTCAGATATCTAAAAGGGTCTATGGATCTAGGTCTGTGGTACCCCAAAGATTCAAATCTGGATCTTCATGCTTACTCCGATGCTGACTATGCCGGTTGCAAGATAGATCGGAAAAGCACCTCTGGTAGTGCACACTTCCTGGGTGATCGTTTAGTCTGTTGGGCCTCAAAGAAGCAAAACTGCGTATCCACTTCTACAGCTGAAGCTGAGTATGTTGCTGCTGCAATGTGCTGTTCACAAAGTCGCTGGATACGCACACAGCTATCAGACTTTGGCCTTAAGTATGACAACATTCCATTACTATGCGATTCCCAGTCGGCCATAGCTATCTCTTGCAATCCGGTACACCACTCTAAAACCAAACACATTGATATACGTTATCACTTCATAAAAGATAATGTAGAGAAAGGTCTTATTGAGCTCCAATATGTTCCTACTGAAAATCAGTTTGCTGACTTGTTTACCAAACCATTAGACGAAAGTCGCTTCACTGCGTTGGTATCCAAGTTAGGCATGCTCAATCTGACAATATAACATATTGTTGCTCCATTTTTCCTTTCTTTCCTTTTTGTTTAGAGTAGGTGTTACACTGTTTGTTCTTTGTGCAGCTTCATGATGCACCAATTAGGGGGAAGTTTGTTCCTGGATAACCTTTCATCTCTCCCTTCCCCTCTCGCACACATTGTGTTAAGAAATTAAGAAAAAATTAATCGATTGGGTTCATTAAAGCTAGCTAGCAATGGAAGGTCAAGGTCGTCGTCCATTGAATCTTGGTTTTACACATGTATCATATGTGTAGGGGGAGAAAAATTATACACATACTGCACATGTGTAGGAGGAGGAGTATACAACTGATACATTTCCTAAATCTTGAGAATTTTTTCATAAACAGATGCAAAAGTGTAGGGGGAGTGTGTCAAACAAACATTCAAATCAATCATGTCTGAAAAACTAAATTTTCAAATCTCAAAATTCAGATATCTTGATTATTCATAAATTTCTCAAGTATTGGTTCAATCGCATGCGATTCAAACAATTTGATAGCAAATATGACTGCGATTGATAAACAAAGGTTGATTCGCATGCAAGGGGTGATTCGCATGCGATTGATAAACAAATGTTGAGTCACATGCAAGGGGTGATTCGCATGCGATTGATAAACAGGTTGATTCACATGCAATGGTTGATTCGCATGCGATTGATAAACAAAGTGATGCGCATGCGATTAACACACCAAAGAGTTACTCGCATGCGATTCAAAACTTCTATCAGCCGCTTTTTTTTTACCGTTTAACCACCCAATCACCAACTGCCACGTGTCCTTTTACTTTATAACCGTCCCATCCATCTTTCACTCCATTCAACCGATCAAATTCAAAATCACACAAGTTTCTCTCGTTTCTTGGCTACTTGATTATACGAACTCTCTCGTTACTCTGCCAAACTTTGCAATTTTTATCTCAAAATACTCCTAATCACATAGGTAACAACTTGTATGGTTTACATTTTGAAAAATTTGAGTTAAAAGTAGTGATTTTGGCCCTAGAACAGCCACTTGCGATAGGGTCTTTCGGAACTTTAAATGGAGTTTTGGGACACGAAACAAACTTGGTTGCCCAATCCAAGTTTGCGATGGGTGTTTTGAACATATGGGGAACACTATGATGTAAAAATATTTCAAAAATCTCGAAAAGTGTTCTTCGTGTTCTTAGAGGGCATGAAAATACACATACAATTTGGTTTTTGGCTTGAAAAGAGGTGTTAGGATGATTTTTTGACCATGCTTCAATAATACAAAGTTGTTTATTACTATCTAATTGCTATATTAAAAGTGTCAAAACAATTTTTTTATGCACAAAATCATCGTGTACACAATGGAATTTTCAGACTTAGGGTGTTAGCAAAGTTTTTCCAACTTTATAAGTTTGGTCAAATGTCAGTCAATCTTGACTCTTTCACTTATCTTTGACCACATTTCCAATCCTTTCAAAGATAAGTGAGGTCAACTGATATATCTCTTTATCTGCGACTTAAATTTTTACCTATCTGTGCAGATAAGATGGCTCAAGCTATTGTTGACCCAGAGGAAATCATGCGTCGGTCTGAGTTCTTAAATTCAAACTCTCATGAGAACAACCATTACACTGACCTCACCAAACTCAGAAATCCTAACTACCCAATCATCACTGAGATTCTGAAAATCCACCCTTTGAACTACCTTCTAACCTATAATCCTGCCATCACTGGCACACATGTCCCTGAACTCTATGTCCAACAATTCTGGAAAACATGTGAGGTCCGTACCAATGACAGGGACCAAGAGGTCATATATGCTGAGGTTGATGAGTACACTGTTGAAATTACTATCAGTCGCCTAAGAAGCATCTTCAGACTTCCAAGAGCAAACAGTAGGCCACCTGCCACTGCTTTTGATGACATACCAACTGAGGAAGATTGTCTAGCTATCGTGAAGGCTATGGGCTATGATGGTGAGCTTGTAAGGAAAAACCAGTTCAAAAGAACCAGCTTACACCCAAAATACAACTCCTTGCTGACTGTGCTTCAAAGGTGTTTCACCCCAAAGCATTCTGGTTATGAATTCCCCACTGAGTATCAACTCAAGATTTTTGTTGCTGCAGCCAACCATCTGCATATAGATTATGCATTTCTGCTATTCCAGGATTAAGCCACTGAAAGAAGCAAAAATGCTGCCTTACCATCGCTTCATACCAATGATCATCCAGTATGTGATGGATCGGAATGCTGATATCCCTCGTCGGGCAGGTTTACCTTCTGTTTCTCCAAAACTCTTTATTCATATTAAACCTGCTAACCCGACCAATCTGCCTATTCCAAGACCCTTCCCTGTATCTCTCTTAGATCTTTGTGAGCAGAATGATATTGTTAAGAGTTATAGGGAGAGTGTAGGAATACCTCCCATGGTTGTGCCAGAACCGGCCATACCTACCCAGGAAGGAGTAGCACCTGGTGAGGATATAGAGAATAGGCCTCAGCAATCTACGGGAGATGCTGAGGGGGAAGAGGAGAGAGAAAATTCTGAGAGGGGTGGAGAAGAAGGTGAAGGTGCTGAGAATAGAGAGGGAGGGGATGCATATGATCCCGCTACCATTCAAGCCATAGTTCAATCTCTTTCTCAATCTACCCGAACCCAAGCTGTTCTAACTGAACTTGGTCTTGACGCTTCTGAGTCATCCAGTTCTTCTCAAGCTGAATCTGCTTCCCATCAAGGAGGTGCCCCTTCCTTTGAACTTGATATATCTCCCGTGGGCACCCCTGACCAACCAATCGAACAACCAGCAGAAAGCACACCCTCATTCATGAAACTTACTGACCCACATACTACCTCTCCCGACTAGACTCACCCCGTTCAAACTACTCAGGTCATTCCACAACCTGGTGGTCTGGTCATTCCTTTGACTTCAACTGCCCAAACAACCACCATTCCTATCATTCGCCGAGCCATAGTTGCCCCTGAACATGACATTCCAGTCACCTCACCAAGTCATTCACTATCTGTTGAATCTGGCTCTGTCACTCCTGATTCTTTACTAGATCCTAATCAATATGCCGGTTATGGAGTTGGCAGTGGTGGAGAAGAAGAAGATAGGAGTATGAGTGAAAGAGAGGAGGTGAGAAAAGAAAATTTGAGTGCTGAGGGAACACCAAACCCAGAAATCCGGGAAGCCACATACACTATGGGGCCTGACATTATTGGGCCTCATATTGAACAAGTCGCGGTGATCCCACCCGTGCAAGTTTCTGCCCCACCAAGCCACTACGGTGTCTCTCAACAGACTCCGTCTTTATTGCACAGGGTTATAGCACATACACTGGGTCAACCCCAACTGGGTGTTGGACCTATTGAACAAAGAGGACCGTCTCCCTCGTCCTCGACTCCTTTTGATGCACGATTTGACATATCGCGGATTTCCGCATATCTTGACCAACACAGGGTAACAATCGATGCACTGAGCTTGTTGGCTCAACAAGTCTCCTCAACTTCCAGAGGTGGTACCTTTCAAGGTTCTATTCAAGGATTGGAAGGAAATCCTGCTAGAGCCACCATCCCTGCTGCTCCAGTAGGTAGTACTGCCTATGTGGCTGGTACTTCAACCGGAAGTCTTTGTGATTCCGGGTTTGTTACACGTGCAGAACTTCAACAACAAATTCAACAAGCCGTGTCACCAATCCACCAACAACTGCAGATGACAAATCAAAAGTTGGATCGGATAGAGCAAGCTTCCAAAGCCCAAGCTGAGCAGCTAAACCGAATTGAAACACTTCTTGCTGCCCGTCCTCCAGTTCCAGAGCCCCAATCACAACCTGATCCTGCCACAATGTCTGTAGATGCTTTAAAGAGCATGCTATATGTTAGACTTCTGGAGCAAAGGCCAGAATCTGCACATGATCAAGACCTTCTGACTACTCTTCGCAACGAACAGCGTCCATCGGGAATCTCCATGGATGACTTTCAAGAGTTTCATGAAGATGTAAACAAAAAGATTGATGGGATCACCAAAGGTTTCTACACCTCCCTATCAAAAGTCACAGACCGGCTGACTAGCCTAGAAACAACCTGTCAGGCTCAGGCTCAGGGGAGTAAGAGGAGACGGGATGATCAGGATCCGGATGATCAACCCGAGGGGGAGAAAAGGAGAAAATACATGTCTGCTCCCTCAGTTGTTGCTACTGTACCTGTCCCACTCGTTACTTCATACTTATCTGCAGGTACAAGTTCAACTGGGTCCAGAAGTCAACAACAACAACAAATGGCCGATGAAGTTCATGAACGACAACAAAAGGAAGATGCTGAAAAACAAATTATACTTTATGTACCTCAGCAACAATCTGAACCGAGGCCAAGTGATCTTGAAGAAGGTGAAATACCTTACGAGCAGCCCTATGCCGAGATGTTTGACTGGTCTAGTGACTCAGAGAAACAAGTGGAAGATTTATATGAGTCTATTCACACATCACCAGCAAGGCATGCGGGTGAAGGTAGTTCTGCTCAACCGGAGGAGGAGACTGAGGATTCTGAGATGGAAAGACTATTCAAAGGCATTGATGAATATGTCGAGTTTGCTGCACGTCCATATTCTCCTAGAATTGTCCACAAATTTGATGATATTCTCAGTGAAAAAGAACTTGCACTTAAAAGAAAAGAAAGGGAAGCAATTTCTAGAATGGAAGCTAGGAGAAAGCCTAAACAAAAGAAACCAATCTTCGACGTGTCCAGGGTTCTCAGTTGGATTAATGTTGAAGTTCATGAAACTTTCCCTCCTCCTCCTGGTCGGTTTCAAGAATTAGCTGCCGATGTACTTGAAAGAAACAAACAAAGAGAGGCAGCTGAGAAAACAAGACAAGAATCTGAATGGCCCTTGCCAAGGAGCTTCATTGTGCCACCTGCTCCGCCAGTGTATCGTGGGGATCCAGGACTTGATGCAGGCAACATGTTCACAAGAAGTGCTGCCCAACAACCTATATGGAAACCTTATTTTGTCAATGCTGCTAATCTTGAAGAAAGAATTCCAGACATATTCAGCAATGAGCTAATATAGGTTATTTCTCCTGAGTTGCGGAACATGGACGATAAACAGAGAAGAAGATATGAACACATCCTCTCTCAGTCCATGACAAAACCCGAAGAGATCAAATCAGAGTATCCTATAGTTGAACTTATCAATATCTATACTCAAACAACCTTCAGAATAAAGTATGCCATCTTTCATGTCAGAAGAGCAAACGACCTGTCATACTTCCTCAACGAAGCAGATTTAAGGTTTGTAAGTATTGAAGACATCAGCTTTATCTTTGACACCCTCTCTCAGAAAAGAGGAAAGTGGCCTGAAGAAGAGTTTGGAAGGGGTGCTCTGATGAAATATATGAGAAATTTAATGGAATACTTTGAGGAACATGATCTGTAACTCGGAGCTGAAAACAACTATCTGAAAGTCAATCTCTTAAAGCCTAACCAGAGCCATCCAGATCTAGAAAAGCTTAAAGAATTGACAGTTATCTATGATGGGCATCCAAACTTCAAAGGTGATCGAGGGGTCGTCTCAAAGAATACAAAAGGCGAAAAGGTCTTCATCAGACTTGATGAACTCATGGCGTATTCAGACGGCACTTTGAAACTTCTCCATCATAAGATACATCAGAAAGTGTGGGATAACCGGGCATCCTATACTGATGAAGAACATGCGGAAGCCTATCATGCTATAGAAAGGATGAGAACGACACTGGCAAGCAGAAGGCAAATACGCAAGTGGCAAGTGGCATTCGGAATTCGCAACAAATCAGCCTATGAATAGATTAATGTATTTATTAGTTGTGAATGATTACACACCTCACTTAGGGGGAGATTGTTAGAAATATTAAAGTGAGGGGTGTAATATGTAATTACTCAAAGTTGGGGAAATGCTATATAAAGGCATTTCCCCCACATTTCTAAGTAAGCTTTGCATTATTCTCATTACTTGTGTTTTGTGTTCTCTCTACTCCTACTCTCGGTTCTCTCTCTCAAACCGTATACAAACACACAAACACACACTAGAAGAACGATCTTCTAAGCATTGCTTCATCCGTATCATAATACGGGACCATCAACATGAATTAATGACACTTAGTAATTAAATCATAGTTTGGACACACCAAGCTGAGTAAACTAATCACTCAGCCTAAGTCAAGCACTCAGCTTGAGATTGAAACTCATCTTGAGTAGAGCACACAACTCAGAATCAGTGACACTTAGTCATTTTCGTTTGAGACTGACTCAAACTTACATTGTAACTACACTGAGTAGTTAAAGTATGTTTGGAACTTACCAATCGTGTGAACCAATCACACAGCTTGAGTTAAGCACATAGCTCAGACTCAATGACACGTAGTCATTTCTGTTTAAGACTAACTCAAACTTGTGAACTCAGTATTTAGCTTGACATGTTTTTCAATTTATGAAAACTTATTTATAAACTGTGCACTCAGCTTAAGACACTTAGTCTTTGTCAAACTAAAACTCAAATTCTAGACACACAGCTTGGGGTTGAGCATACCCAATTCACTTAGCAGATACAGAAACCTCTTTTCATCATGTGGTTTTGTAAAGATATCTGCCAATTGATCATCAGTGGAGATAAATTTGATGTCAACTTTACCTTTTTCCACGATGTCTCGAATGAAATGATGTCTAATTTAAATGTGATTGGTTCTTGAGTGGAAGACTGGATTGTAAGTGATGGGTATAGCACTTTGGTTATCACAAAAGATAGGAGTTTTCCTGAAACTCATACAAAAGTCCTCAAGCTGATGTTGTATCCACAGGATTTGAGCACAATAGCTTCCTACTGCAACATACTCAGCTTCAGCAGTTGAAGTAGCCACTGAGTTCTGTTTCTTACTAGTCCAGCTTACTAACTTCCCTCCAAGCATTTGACATCCTCCGGTTGTTGATTTTCTATCTAACTTGCACCCAACATAGTCAACATCTGAAAAACCAACTAATTCAAATCCAGAGTCCTTTGGATACCAAAGGCCTAGATTTGGTGAACCTTTAAGGTACCTAAAGATCCTTTTCACAGTTTGAAGATGTGATTCCTTAGTATCTGACTGATATCTTGCACAAACTCTTGTAGCAAACATGATATCAGGTCTACTAGCTGTCAAATAGAGTAGTGAACCAATCATTCATCTATAGGTAGACTGACATACAGACTTACCATCTGAGTCTTTACTCAGCTTGACAGCTGCTGACATGGGTGTTTTCATGGTTGAACTTGAATCAAAACAATATTTCTTTATCAAATCAAGAACATACTTGCTTTGATATATGAATACTCCATTAGGCTTTTGTTGAATTTGTAAGCCTAGAAAGTATGTCATCTCACCCATCATGCTCATCTTGTACCTTTGTGACATTATTTTGGAGAACCATTCACACAGAGATTCATTTGTAGAGCCAAAAATAATGTCATCTACATATATTTGTACAAGAATCACCTGTCCTTTACTCTTTTTAATAAAGAGTGTCTTATCTATACTACCTCTGGTGAAATCCATTGATAGTAGATGGTTGGACAGTGTATTATACCAAGCTCTTGGAGCTTGTTTAAGACCATAGAAAGCCTTGTCTAACTTATAGACATGGTGTGGAAACTTTGAACTAACAAAGCCAATAGGTTGTTTCACATAGACTTCCTCCTGAAGTTTTCCATTTAGGAAAGCACTCTTCACATCCATTTGATAGACTTTGAAGTCTTTATATGCTGCATAAGCTAAGAATAGCCTTTTGGCTTCAATTCTAGCAACAGGGGCAAAGGTCTCATCATAATCGATTCCTTCTTCTTGCTTATACCCTTGTGCTACCAGCCTTGCTTTGTTCCTAACTATCACCCTATCCTTGTCCATTTTGTTTCTATAGACCCACTTAGTGCCTATAATTGTGTGATCTTTGGGGGCAGGGACAAGACTCCAGACTTTGTTTCTCTCAAACTCATTTAATTCTTCTTGCATAGCTTCTATCCAATCCTCATCCTCTAAGGTTTATTCTTTATTCTTTGGTTCCATTTGAGATAGGAAACCAAAGTAAGCAGCATAGTTTGTTGTAGCCTTTGATCTTGTCATTACTCTTTCTTAGATATTTCCAATGATTTGATCTTGAGGATGATCTTTGAGGAATTTAAATGTTGTAGTTGGAGAATCTGGTTCTGGATCTGAGTGATGTTGAGAGCTTTGAGGTGAAGTAACATCCTCAGTCTCAATAGCAGCATTGTCAACAAACTGGTGATCACTAATATCTTCAGTCTGAGTGACTTCAGCTCCGAAGGGATTGATGAACTCATCATCGTTCTCAGCTTGAGAGTCCCTTGGAGCTTATGATGATTTCTTTGATGGACACACATCATTATCACTATCATCTCCCATGACATACATAGGATTTGACATATTGGTATCCTCAGGCTTTTCAAGCTCACTCAGACTAACCAAGTCAGCTTGTCTTTTCTTAGTTTGATCAAAACTGTTTTCATCAAATGAGACATGAATTGATTCTTCTATAGCCTTTCTCCGTGTATTATACACTCTGTAAGACTTGGAGATTGAGGAATAACCAACAAATATTCCAGGATCAGCTTTAGGTTCCAACTTATGGAGCTGATCTCTTTGATTTAGCATATAGCATTTTGAACCAAAGACATGGAAATAACCTATATTGGGCTTTCTAGATTTATACACCTCATATGATGTTTTGCCATGTTTTTAGACAATGATTGACCTATTTTGGGTATAACAGGCTGTACTGACAGCTTCATCCCAAAAATAAAGTTGCAATCCTGCCTCACATAGCATTGTTCTAGCAGCCTCAATTAAGGTTCTATTTCTCCTTTTAGCCACTCCATTTTGTTGAGGAGTTCTGACTGAGGAGAAATTTTGTAATATTCCCTTTTGTTCACAAAAGCTTTCTAGGGTTGAGTTCCTGAACTCAGTCCCATGATCACTTCTGAGTTTATTTACATACTTACCTTTCTGCAACTCTTCCTGTTTGATAAAACTTATTATCTCCAGGGCAGCTTCACTTTTGGCTTTAAGGAATATTACCCAGGTGAATCGTGAGAACTTATCTACTATCACCAGTGTGTACTTCTTGCCACTTAGGCTAGGAGTACTTATGGGTCCAAACAGATCCATATGCAACATATGCAGTTGGTCTGTTATTGAAAAATTTTTCTTTGATTTAAAGGACCCTTTATGGTGTTTTCCTTGTTCACAAGCTGAACACAATTTGTCCTTGAAAAATGTGATCTTTGGTAATCCAGAGACTAACACTTTATTGGATAGCATATTTATATTTTTGAAATTTAAATGCGATAATCTTTTATGCCACAACCAACTCAACTTAGGAACAGATTGGGAATAAAAGCAGGTTTCAGTATAGGGATCAGCAGAATTAAGATCAAGTAGATACATATCTCTTTCTCTTTTAGCTATTAATACAGGCTTACCTTTAGCATTATATATAGTTCCTGCTTTATTCCTAAAAGTAACTATATTGTCTTCATCACACAACTGGATGATACTGATCAGATTGTGTTTAAGATGACTTATGCAACCTTCTGGAAAGTCACCTTGCCAGCATGCATCTTCCCATAGCCTTTAGTTCTTCCATGGGAGTTTTCACCAAAAGTTACTTTAGGACCTTCATCTTCCTGGAAATCACTAAGAAGTCCTTTCCACCCAGTCATGTGCCTTGAACATCCACTATCGAAGTACCATTTACTTGAACACTTGTACATGGAAGCAGGATCCCAATCACTAAGCTTGCTGTTTTCCTCAGCTTCCTTCATGTCAGCTTCAAAAGTTGACTCACACAAACCATAATCAACTTCATCAATTTCAAACTCTTCATCTTCTTGAGCCATTAGACAAATATCATCATCATCTGAGGTAGATGATTCTGTATCCCAGGTTTCAGCGTAGAGTCCTTTGTCTTCTGGCGTTGCTTTATTGAGCTGAGTATATTTCTTTTTATACTCGTCAGCTCTATAAGCATTCTTATCAGCAACTGATGCTGATTCTTCCTTCTTTAATCTGCACTCAGTAGCAATATGTCCTTTCCTCTGACAGTTGTAGCACACAGCCTTCTTGGGATCAAAGAAACTCTTCCCTTTGCTCATGTCAGATCTTCCTCTTCCCCGTTGAGCTCTTCTCAAACGTCTGGCTAACATGGCCATCTGCTCAGTGATAGTCTAAACATCATCAGTATCACCTGAGTCTGAGTCTGAGTCTGAGTCTGAGTCTGAGTCTGAGTCTGAGTGGTCAGCTTGAGATTCTGACTCAGTCTCAGATTCAACAACCAAGGCCTTGGAACCTTTATTCTTTTTTTGTGCAACTAATGCAATATCAGCTTTATCCAAAGAATCCTTAAGTTGTTGTTGAGAAGTTCTCTTGTGCTCTGTGATCTGTTCATGGTTGAGCAAGAACCCATAGATAGACTGTAGGTTATACATATGTAATGTTCCTCCAGCCCTCAGTGTTGTAGTTACTTCATTAAACCTTTCTGGTAACACATCCAGAAATTTTAGCACAAGTTCAGCTTCATCTTTCTTAACACCTACACTTAGCAGGTCATTTATCAAGCAGTGAAACCTTGTGAACAGATCAGACAAGGTTTCATTCTTCTTTGAAAAGAATTTTTCATAAGATCTATTCAGGTGACTCTTCTTTTGCTGCTTGACCAGATCAGTGCCCTCATATGTAATACTTAGCGTATCCCAGATCTCTTTTGCAGTTTGACACCCAGTCACTGTATGCATGATCTCGTTGGTCAGGGAATTTGCCAGAACACTCTTTGTCTTGTCATCCAGATTGAACAATTTCCAGTCTTCATCTGTCTAGGATGCAACAGGCTTCTTTACTTCTTTTTCACTTATGTCTGTTTTGTCAGCGGACGTATCACTGAAAATAGCAAAAATGTTGGGGATGATTGGTCCTTTAGTGATGACATCGGACATATGATTGTCACTCGACTTGAGGAAAAGCATGGCTCTGAATTTCCACATAGGATAGTCAGATCCATCAAAGATGGGACAGCCCTTAGCAGACATCTGAGGAAAGTTTGATGAATTGTTGCTTGTAGACATTGCGAACTTTCTCATATTCTTGAACTTTCAACGTATGAAATTGTTCAGCCTGCTCTGATACCAGTTGTTGGTCCCTTAGTGAGAAGGTCAACAAGCAACTAATGTGTAGAAGGGGGGTTGAATACACTTTTGACGAAAATTGAACAAATAAATAAAAAGTGTTAACACACATCAAACAACAACAAACGAATGCTTTGCTTTTCATTAATAAGAAGATGATTACAGATTCAATCAAGTAAACAACACTTGATATGTAAGTTTACCTAATGTAAATCAAATCTCTCAATCTCTCAAACTTTGCTATCTATAATATCAACTTATGATTATAGATACAGGATGACTCTCTAAACAGGATTTAATCACAGATTGAATACTTACCAACTTCATAGCAGATGTGAAGATTCGAACACACGAATAACTTGGCAATCTGTGAGTTTCTTGATCATGTTGAACTGACAAACAGTGAATCAAGATTCATAACACATACGATCAATGTTAAGGTGAAACTGAGATATGGCTCTGTAACTCGTAGTCGTAGTCGTACCTCAAAACTTATCAGGATGAAAAGTATTTATAATCTTGTTCCTAAGGATCCTACCAAACTAGAACTAATCCTAATTTGCTAACTAACTAACGGATAACACGGAATCTTAAATCTTGAATCTTCTTATCTTGAGTCTTCAGTCTTCATTCTTGATTATGTAATCTTCTTATCCTTCCCATAGTTATATAGAGAGATAAAAGATAAATTTAAAACATATTTAAATTCTCTTTAAACTGACTTCTTGCTCGGACTGAGTTACTCGGCTTGAAACTCATCAAGTTGAGTTCTTCGAGAACAAACTCGAAAACAAACATGAACTAACATGTATAATAATTAACTCATCCTTAGAAGTCCTAAGAGTTAGCTAGAACTTATTTAGCAACTCTGTTAAGCTGACTCAGTATACACGCTGAGTCACTCAGCTTGAAACACATCAGGCTGAATACTCAACCTATACCTTAGGTGACATACACAGCTTATCAAACACATTGATAATCTTACTAAGATATAGTCTAAGCTGATCCGATCGAACATATGCTCAGCTTATATTCAGCTTATGCTCAGTTTGAAACACTATAAGTGTTCAGTCTGATCAAGCCTCATAATTCTGTTTAAGTTATCTTTAGAACACATCTTACAAACTTACCTTTGTCTCATCAAATCTTAACTAATGAGATCATTTTCCCAACAGGTACTATCCTCTTTGTTCAAAACCTCCTACAGAGAAACGTATAAAAAAATGTAATTTGATACTGCATAATATAAATCACATAAGAAAAACAATAAAAAAACTAAAAAAATACCTTAAATTCAGCAACAAAAGCACCATATTTGTTTTGTGTCTTAATGTGCACACTTCAGAATTACCATTAGTAACCACACAATTTTTGCTACACGTGTATAATCCTTTAACAATCTCTTTCTGGATAAGGATAAACAATGACCAAGTATACAAATTTGCAGAAAATCTCTCAATAGGCAAATGCGTCTTCCAGAAGGAAGTGTATTCATCATTCTATTATCAAGTAGTTTCTGGTCATACCTTTGTTTCTCCATCGCAGTTTCAAAACAGATCATAAACTGCACAAGACTATTCCCATAGCTAGAAAAAAATTGGAAAAAACAAGTTTTCAAATTCTGAACGAGATGTGGTCTTCATTAAACAACACATATGTATCTCTCTAAAATACCCAGGTATCCATCTTTCCCTTAACTCAAACATATGTGACAGCCAACGATTGTCGTACAAATTATACTGAGAAATCAATGAGGCCCATTCCTTCAAATATGGAAGGTTTCATAAACACGTTCAATACCAACTTGTGCAAACATTTATTAAAATACTCCCTCCGTCCCATTTTATTTGTCCATCTTACTATATTAACTTGTCCCAAAATATTTCTCACTTACTAAAAGCAGATGGCATATTTACCACATTATCCCTCATTTCAATTACCAACAAGCATTTAATACATGTTATTTACGAGAAGGAAAGATAAAAATAAAATTAAAAAAACAATTGACTTTACAAATGGCAGTAAATCGTATACTACAAAAACAAAAGGTTCATGCATCTTCATTAAAATCAAAACCAAAACACAATGATGTTTCTTTTAGATTTTTTATATCAAAATTTTTTTTACTGGGCAAGATACGATACAGCTTCATCAATTAAGTTTTGATCACACTCAATTTTTAGGGGTAAGTTACCTTGTCTCTCTAATCTACTCTTGCCAATATGCGGTACATGATAGTTATTCCCACCTTGAACCTTTATGATTTCTTTCATGCATGTTTGTAGAGTTAAAAAAAACATTGTTAAGTTGTTGTGATTGCATTGTTTCAAAAGATGTTTGAACCGCCTAAACCAATTCATCAATTGTACCCAAAACCTCTTGCTCTTGAAGTGATTGGATTGCTAGAAAAAAATCCAAGGTCTAACACATTCAAATCCGGACTATTAGCGGGTTGAAATATAAGTCAAAAATATCAAATCCATCTTAAGATGCCGCTTTAAGAAACTCGCTATCATCAACATCGATATGAGGCTTTGCATTGTCTTGTTGGATAAATATGGGATCGGTATGACCTCGTGGCCATTTAGCTCTAAAAACCGGTAGAACGTTTTCTATCAACCATGACCTTGTCACCTCTTTGTTCACCGATAAAATAGGCTTTGTCTCAAATGTTCCCGCAACACGATTTTTGTTTGAATGCTTAGCGGGTTAATTTTACCATAAAAAACTGTTCGAATATGCCCACGGATGCATACACACCGTTTA
The DNA here is from genome assembly GCA_947179395.2 of Pulicaria dysenterica. Classification (NCBI taxonomy): domain Eukaryota; kingdom Viridiplantae; phylum Streptophyta; class Magnoliopsida; order Asterales; family Asteraceae; genus Pulicaria; species Pulicaria dysenterica. The sequence goes on from OX359293.1 coordinate 33,490,565, forward strand.
AGTCGCTACCGATGATGTATGGGCCTATTGGGTCACACACCAGGGTCTAGCTTGACAGCAACCAAAGAATAGACACCAAAAATGGCAAAAATCAAAAGTTGGTGAAACTGGTCGCGTTAGCGCCGCTAACATTAAGGAGTTAGCTCCGCTAACTCTTAATGGTTAGCACCGCTACGCATAGATATGACCGTTTGATGGAAAAGTTGCAGGCTGCGTTAGCGCCGCTAACTCTTAAAGTTAGCACCGCTACGGCTGCATGTGCTTTTTGTCAAATCACCTCTTAGCTTGGCCAATGCATGTGAAGACAATCATGGTGTCTTGGCCGGCCTTGGGCATACTATGTGTCATCTAGAGGCTTATAAAACACCTCATTTGATATTCACTTGCACCTTTTTTTTGCCAAATCCACCACCAAATAATTCTCTTAAGTGCTTACAAGGCTTAGAGAGACTTTGAGAGGAATAGTTCCAGAAATTTGGTCATTTCGGTTGCTGTTCCTTAGTGGTTTTCAAGAGTAAGTACCACAAGGCTTTCTAGCACTCGAAGTTGGACTTGTTCTCGGGGTGTACACCGATAGATGAGGCTATTTTGCTTCTTGGATCAACACCACCATCCTCTACACATTTTTCTGGAGCGTATGAGGCTGGTATACACTTCTCTCGTTCCTCTTTTGTTGCATTTCTTTTAACATAGAGATTGGTCCATTAGTGGGGTTTCACATCTTATGCTTTATATGGTTGTACCTTGGGCTTTATTTGTTGTACGTGAAGGGTTTTGATCAGACCAAACCACCCTAGACACAAATTGGTTAAGCCCTGGGTTTGATACTACTGGTTCAATCCTAAAGCAGAAACAGATTGAACACAACCCTCTAAACCCAAAAAGGGTTAGGATCTTTCTAATGATCATATCAGTTTCTCATCAACAATCTAGATAAAGGTTAAGAAAAAACAATACCTCTTGTGATCTTGGGATTATTAAAGATAGTCCACCACAACTGCACCACCAACGAACTAGCTGCTAGACCGCTGCTGGAATTACCCGAACAACACGCGAATCCTGCGTGTGTATGTTTATGATCGACGCAAGCAACCGAAACCCCATTGGGGTTTTCTCGAAGTCGACGCAGGGAAGGGAAGGGGTCGACGCAGGGAGGGAGTAAGGTGGCTAGGGTTTTCCTTGATTTAGGATTAAATCTCTTATGGATAAAATAAGCTTTTTCTAGGTTTAAATATTTAAACCTTATCCAAACCCAAGCCCGTTCAATTAAAGCCCATGTATTTACTTGAAGTTTCATTCCTTGCACTTTGACCCCCTGGACTTTACTAGTTAATTAATTAACTATAAATTAACTGGTCCGTTAAATACTAAACTTAATATTTAATTTCCCTTTAAATAATAAATAACTATTTACTATTTATATCTCTCTCAAATAATTAATTCCCCTGATTAATTATTTCCACACAGATACTGGTAAATACCAAACTATTCCAATTGAGTGTGTAGCAGTATGACCCTTTAGTCTCTTAGAACATTGGATACAATGTACCCATTAATTATCTCTGCACATTATCTAACAGACTCCCACTTGTGCAAGATAAGTAATAGTTACTGTACATTATTAGTCTAAGGAGGTCCCTAACCAGACACTCAGGATAATCAGGTTATAAGAACTCTTATACCCCAAAGTTACGTGTGATAAAGTAAACTCTCATAAAACAACTGTTTATGAGCAAACTATCATAAACTAACTGTTCATGAACTAACTATCATAAACTACCTGTTTATGAATGGGTACGGTTATTAGGTTTGTCCCTTGCAACACGATATTTCAATTTCGAGCATGAGCATGGAGAGTGTCAACTCAAAATCTAAAGAATTATTTCATGACATACTTGATTTCCAAAAACTATGTGATAAACGACAAAGAACAGATCAGTTTTTTTGGGGCACGGCCGTTCACTTACCTGCTTTTCCAATCAGTCAAGGGGCCCAGAAATATCTCTCCTAAAAAGGAGGTGCAAATACCTTCTTACATATTTGCATTTGGCAATACGGCTCCTACTGAATGTAGATACCCTACTTATGGCCACCCTGTTACGGCGTGGCGTTAGGACGCACTAAGGAGACAACAGTTACCGCATCCCAAACCAAATACCTCAGGTTTAAGGTTAACCTATGTGATAAATACTTTTGACTCGAATCCACGAAGTATTTTTCACGGTAGGTCAATCCAATATTTGTAACCCTAATGAATATCCGTCAATTTTGGTCTGCAAAAACCTTTTGCAGCTATATTTGATATACCTTCAAATCTATTCCAAAATTACGATGACTTTACAACCAAGGTTCCCACCAAGATAAGTAGTCACGGATAATGTTTTGAATAAACCAAGTTTATTCCTGGATGAACTAAAACATACAAAATGGTGAAGAACAATGAAACTAATTTCTGCACCCTCCATATTCCACCCTGGAATAAAGATGCATAATTTCTACCATTTCATTGACTCAATTCACAGCGTCTATCTGAAAAATTACTTATTATTTTACATTGTAACTTATCACGGATTACAAAGAAAATAATATGCCTATAAACCAAAAACTCAAGACTAGTACCTTGAAGCATTCCTTCTTAGTTTTGCTAGAAATTGTTTTTGCAACCTAAAAACAATCCTATTAGATTATAAAAGGGAGGGTGCAATATGTCAATAATGTAAACTTGGGCGAATGCTATAAAAGGCATTTGCGCCCACTATTCTAATTAAGCATTGCATATTTTCTCATATCTTGTCTTGTGTTTTACTCAATAGCTCTCGGCTCTCTCTCTCTAGAACCGAACATACATACACACACAAACAAGATTATTGTCTAGCATTGCTTCATCCTTTACACATTAAAGGGACCATCAATTGGTATCAGAGCCAAACTTGTTTTTGGCTCGTGATTGTTCGAAGACAACAAGCTACATCTGGAAGACTTCAAGCTCAAAGTGAAGAACAAGCATTCGGTTTCTTCAAAGCATACAAACATACGGTTTCTTCAAGAAAGGTGCGAGTTCTAGTGATTCCCAAGGGTAGAACACATCTAAGGTATAAACAATACTTTTTCTACCATTTCTTTAGGTTAGTTCAAAGGTAGCTACTGTTTTATAAGGTTTTCTTGAAGAACATATAAAACCGAGTGGTGTTTTAAAAGGAAAAAGTTCAATGGTTCATTAAATACTCGACTTTTTAGCATTTAATTTTCTGGGTATTTAAGCATTTATGGTGTTCTTGGAGCTGAAAGTGCAGTCTTGAAGAAGAAGAAATCGGTTTACTAATTTAAATAATTATAAATTCTTCAAAGATTAATTGTAGAACAAGGAAACTCAAGTACTACCCATACCAATCAAGGTACAAATGGGTAGACACCATAAGGAGTAAGGCCAACAGATCTGATAGTGACATCTCAGATTCTATAAGCCGGATTCACGATACATGCGATTGAAGGGGTATGCGGCTTATAGAGTTTTTCAAACTAAGATCCCATGTGTTACTCTTAAGCTATCAGCCGCATTGGTCCTATCGCATGCAATTTGGTGGTTCTAAGTTTGTTCTATCAACCGCATTCATCTGATCTGTGCAATTCAATGTTTGTTTCATCAATCGCATTAAGTTGATCTGTGCGATTCAAGGTTTCATGGTTGGTTATCAAACACATCGAAGGCAATCGCATTCGAATCCTTGACTTGATAAGCATTCGATTGGCATTACTAACAGTTTTTATTTCTAAGTGCTTGGTGCTACAGGGATCAATCGTATTCTATTGGTTACTCATTTAATCACTACCAAGTTGTTACTCTGCCCATTTGTCTTCAAGGGATACTACCAATCGCATAGAACCATTCGAATTCCTTGAATCTATTGGACAAGTGATTGAACCATTGGGACTTAACTTATTGAACAAGAGGACAATCGAACTTTAAACTTCAACAATCTAATTCAAAATTGAATTTAATCTAAACCGTATATAATTCAAAGTTGAATTAAATTAACTTAATTCTATCTAATTCAAAGTTGAATTTAATCTTTATAAGATCTAATTCAAAGTTGAATTAAATTGACTTAGTTTCTCAATCATCACCTTGAAGTCTTTAAAACAAGCTTGAAAAGAATCTTATTCTTTATTGTCAGTAAAGTTTTCGAACAATCAAATCATCTAACAAGTGAACGATCATTTCGTACTAAAACATTCATTATGTCAAGTTCAAATGAAATGATGTCCATTGGTACCGACAAAAAACCTCCTGTTCTGTTCCGAGGAGAATATAATGTTTGGAAAGGAAAGTTTATGGACTTCCTGAAGAACAATGAGACATACGGAGAAATGATGATCGACTGCATCCTAAACGGGAACAAAAAGTTCATAAAAGTTGTTGAAGCTGACCCGAACTACAATCCCACCATTCTCCATCATGAGAGAGAAAAGACTACAGAAGAGCTCACAACTCAAGAAAAGGAAATCAAAAAGGATGAACGGTTGGCTAAGTACTATCTTAAACAGGGACTCTCCTCGGAAATCTATACTAAGATAGATAGCTTAGCAACTGCCAAGGAGATATGGGATGAGATCAAGAAGTAGCTGCAGGGTACTGAACACGCAGAGTACATCAAGCGTACTCAACTAGTCAACAGCTATCATGACTTTAGTGCTCGAGAGTATGAACTTCTTTCTGAAACATATGGTAGATTTTGCAAACTGCAAAATGAGATGAGGTCTAATCAAATCATCAAAACTGACTTAGATCCACAACATATTTGAAGACCTCAATCAGTACCAGGATGAAATACTAAAATCTCTCCCAAAACAGCCAGCTGCAGACCTTCTAGCCCTAGTAGCAGCAGAAAGGACTCCAAGAGAATCATCATCAAGATCAATGAAGTACAAGCAAGTGATTCTCAGTGGATCAGAACTGGATGATGATGATGATGACTCAGTTGAAGCTGTCATCCATGCTCTCTCAGTTGTTGGCAAGACTTTCAGAAATCGCTTTAACAAAACCAACAACAAACAACGATTTACCTCTGGCTCCAGGAGACCAGAAAGGCTTGCTCCTGTTGACAAGCCTAGATTTCAAAGGGATGAGAGAAAGGAGGAAAAGAATACATACTCGAAGTGCTACAATTGTGGGAGGTCTGAACACATGATCAGGAACTGTGCACAGAAGAAGACCAAGGATGCTAAACACTACAGACAAAAGTACCGCCTGTCAAAACAAAAGCAGGCTGGGAATTCTCTTATGGTGGAAGAAGATCAGTTTCTGGAGGACACAAACTCCGATAGTGATCTATATGGTGAGGATCACACACAGTTCTGTCTGATGGCTACGGGTGAAACAAGTGATAGGAATGAAGATGGTGGTGATGATCTCTCCGATGCTGAGGAGAAGATCGTGGAAAACGGAAAGGTACCTTCTATCTCTAACTCTAATATAGATTTTAATTTTAAACATATCCAAACCATATTAAACAGCATGAAAAGGTTAGAACATAAGGTGACCAAACTAACTAGTAAAAATCAAGTGTTGAAAGAGGTCATTCATACTCAAGATAAAGAAGCACAAACTGCAATTGAACAATTAGAAAAGAATATAAATGAATCAAAAGTTCAATTAGCCATGAAAGAATCTGAATTTCTAGAATTAACTTATAAGACAAACATCATCATGCACGATCTCAAAGCAGAGCGTATTAGTGCAGAAAAGGATTCAGAATTTCTTAAAAATGAACAACGTGCTCTTTGTTCAAAAATCAAAGAACTTGAAGACCTTCTAATCAAAAGAGGGCAAAGTGAACAAACCGTCTTTCTGCATAAAGAAAAGGAACGACCGTTTTCAAGATGGACATTCGAAGGACTCGGTTTCAAAAACCCAAGTGTTCTGAGTAAAGTATCTGCCAAACAGTTATATAATGCAAATTTATTTGGTGAAGGACTAACTCACCGAATGGTATTTGTTGGTCAAGAGGAAGAAAGACTTGAAGAGGATGTCAAGCGAACCCTTCATCTCAAAACTGAAACTCCCTTCAACTATTCTAACCTTAATGACTCATACTACACTTACCCACCTCCAACACTGAATTCCACTGTCACCTCTCCAATCTATACAGATGAGGAACTTTATGCTCCTGAAGTGCCAAAACCCAAACTTCAATACATTCCCCACAAGGAATTGAAGAGAAGGTTTCAAACCTTGCAAGAGTTTTGCTACACACAGATGATACTAGGAGACATTACCAAAGCTTTCCACTCCGAAACCACACCTCAAACCGTCTCAGTTTCTGACAAATCACCTGAGCTCACTGAATTAGCTCAAGAGAATGCAGTCCTTCACAAGTGTACCAAAACCATTTTTAATCATGATGCAAAAATCATTGACAACTTGTGCAGGGAAAATACAGCATTGAAAGAACGTATCACCCAAGTCCAGCAAGAGATGCAGGCTCCTACTCCATTCACTTTTTCTCCATACGCAGAACGAATTAAAGATTCTAAGCATGCGTCAACATCTTCCCAAGATGTCCAACACAAAATAAAATCTGTTAACAATGCTACTTTGGTAATTTCAAAACAAAAACAGATTTTCAAACAGACACCCACTTCCACTTCTAATCACATTTCTCGTATGCCCATTGACATACCTGAATCTTCAAAAGCAGCTACAGGTCGATCACGACTCACTTCTAACACTTTAACTTCTACTACAGATGTGAAGGAGCTCGGGAGTGCAGAGCGTAAAATAAATACAACTTGGAAGAGAGTAATTCCTAGGTCATCTAGGAAATGTTCTAATATTAGACAAATATGTGAACAACTTTTGATGTTTGATAAAGTCTGTAATCATTCAAGTTTACATGATACAAGCTCTTCAATGTTTTGTATTAGTGATGGTTGTCTCCATGGTCACTATGAATTTAATTGTGAGTATGATCAATTAAGAAAACAAATCGGAATTAAACCATGTGAGGACTGGACGGATTTTTATGCAAATCAAATTTGTGTTCCATTTCTAAACTCTAAAGGCTATATTATTCATCAGTGGATCACCATTCGTCAATCACATGCCCTCAAACGTTTAAACAAATCAAGACGAATGCTGACGATCAAGGAACTGGAAGTCTACAGACGACAGGGTTATGAAGCTTTCAAAAAGGCATGGATTGCTCAAGAAAAACACTTGCATTCTAAAAAACGGTCTCGCAATCTTCCTTCTAAACGTGTACCAGTTTCTAAACCCAAGCCTTCATCTCATAACAAGCAGTAAAACCTACTGCACCAAAGGCTCTAGTTCAGCACAAGCAGGTTGATGTGCAGAGGTCTCAAAGGAATCCTAAAAATTCCTTGAAAACATGGATTCTCAAACATAACGCTTCCGCAACTCTACCGAATCCTAAACCTCCAATCCCATCAACTGTCAAACCAACGATGGTACCAAAACTTCCTTCCATGCCAACTCTTTCTCAATCTATTCCTTCTCTACAAAAGATAAAACCCACATGGGTACCTAAGGATAGATCATTAGAAGTTTCACCATCACAAGTAGAAACAATCAATATTCAACCACTTCTAGGAACTAACAATCAAGGACCCATTCATATATAGCGACCTAAACGTGCTTTATTCTCTTTTTGCAGGCGCCTAACCTCTGGTACCTGGACTCCGGTTGTACCAAGCACATGACCGGCAACAAGGGTCTTCTCAAAAATTATGTTCCTAAGTACTCCGGGAATGTACGTTTTGGGAACGACAATGTTGCACCAATAATAGGGTACGGAGACATGGAGAAGAAGCACATCAAGATCAAGAAAGTCTCCTATGTTGAAGGGTTGGGTCATAATCTATTTAGTATCGGACATTTCTGTGATAAAGACTTGGAGGTAGTATTTAAGAAGAACAAATGTTCAGTTTTAACTGAGAATGGGGATGAACTACTGGCAGGTTCAAGGAAATCTAACCTGTATTCCATTGATTTGGAAAATTACAACTCCCCTACCTCTGTGTGTCTACTGTCCGAAGCCTCATCAAATCTTACTTGGCAATGTCATAGAAAACTCTCACCTGAACTTTCAAAATATAAACAAATTAGTCACTGGGGACTTGGTGAGAGGCGAATACCAAGTTAAGATTCAAGAAGGATCATCTGTGTGCAGACTATGAGAAGGGTAAGATGAAGAAGGCTTCCCACAAATCTAAACAAGTGTTCAGCACCACCAAGCCTTTGGAACTACTGCACATGGATCTCTATGGTCCTATGAGGATTCAATCGAAAAGTGGGAAGAAGTATATTCTAGTCATGGTGGATGACTTCTCTAGCTATACTTGGGTCAAGTTTCTACGATCAAAAGATGAAGCCACTCCAACAATCATTTCCTTCATCAAGCAACAGCAGAAGAAGCATAGTAAGAGTGTTGTTTCAATCTGTACAGACAATGGAACTGAATTCAAGAATAGTACTCTGAAGAGCTTTTCAAACCTTATTGGGATCAACCATCAGTTCTCAACTGCATACACTCCACAACAAAATGGTGTCATGGAAAGATGAAACAGAACATTGGTTGAAGCGGCCAGTACAATGCTATCATACTCCGGGCTCCCACCTTCCTATTGGGCTGAAGCTATCAGCACTGCCTGCTACGCACATAACCGCTCTTTTATTAATAAATGTTTTAATAAAACTCCATACGAACTGGCCAATGGCTTAGTTCCTAATATCAAATACTTTCATGTCTTTGTTAATAGGTGCTTCATGTTAAATGACAAGGATAATTTAGGAAAGTTTGCTCCCAAAGCTGATGAAGCTATTTTCGTAGGTTATTCTACTGAGTCAAAAGCCTGCAAAGTTTTAAACAAAAGAACAAAGAGCATTGTTGAAAGTATCAACGTAACATTTGATGATGCATTAAATGTTACAGATTTTCCACCCAAATCAACAGTAAACGCTTCTGAACATACCAGTTCAGGACCGGTGCTTCAAAATAAAGAATCAAACAATCCATCCTGTTCAAATACTAATCTTGACTTTATGTTTGATTTCTTTATATCTGAATTTTCTCCTATTTTAACTGATAACTGGAACAACACAAAAGCCCAAGCAAGTGTTACTCTAACGGCTCATACGGTCACTAAGACGAATCCATTTGCAGATCTCTATGCTGAGGATTCTAAATCTGTCTCTGTCACTCGTCCCCCTATGACTTCTCAGATTCCTGACCCAGAGAGCCCACCTGTGTTTGATTCAGACCCAAATTTCTCCCGAGAAGATGAAGAGGAAGAGGAAGCACGACACTTACAAGATCTTATTCCTTCATCTTCTACTTCCCACGAGACAAAGTCAACCAGACATCACTCTGAAGCAAACATCATTGGAGATCCTTCAGTTGGCGTTCAAACACGTGCAACAACAGCTAACGAACGCCAATTTTTGGGTTTTCTGAGCATCATTGAACCCACCAAGACTTCTGAAGCATTAGATGATCCGGATTGGGTAATTGCAATGTAGGAAGAACTACACCAATTCGATCGTCTCAAAGTCTGGAGATTAGTTCCTCTTCCTTATGGCAAATCTATTGTCGGAACTAAGTAGGTGTTCAAGAACAAAAGGGATTCGGATGGAGTGGTCGTTCGTAACAAAGCTAGGTTGGTTGCTAAAGGCTACAATCAGCAAGAGGGCATTGACTATGATGAAACATTTGCCCCCGTTGCTCGTATTGAAGCTATCAGACTATTTCTTGCATATGCAGCCTCCAGAAGCTTTCGTGTCTTTCAGATGGACGTGCAGACAACTTTTCTTAACAGTATTCTCAAAGAAGAAGTCTATGTCTCACAACCTGAGGGATTCATCAATTCTAAACATCCAAATCATGTCTATATCTTAGATAAGGCCTTGTACAGGTTAAAGCAAGCTCCACGTGCATGGTACGATGCCTTATCTGAATATTTGATTGGTGAAGGCTACTCCAAAGGAAAGAATGATACCACTCTGTTCACAAAGACCAAGGGTAGGGACAAGATTTTGGTTCAAATATATGTTGACGATATCAGTTTTTGGGTGACAAATCCAAAATACAGTGACGAGTTTGCTGAGCTAATGGCAAACAGATTTCAAATGAGTATGATGGGGGAGATGTCATTCTTCCTCAGACTCCAGGAGAAACAGTTAACTCATGGCAGTTTCATTTGCCAATCCAAGCATATTAAGGATCTTCTCACGAAGTATGATATGATTAACTGCACACCTATATCCACTCCCATGGCTGCAAAGGCACAACTGTCAGCAGATCTAGATGGTTCTCCAGTAGATCTCAAAACCTTCTGTGGGATTATTGGATCGTTACTGTATCTAACTGCGAGTCATCCAGACATCATGTTCTCTACTTGTCTATGTGCCCGATACCAGGAGAATCATAAAGAGTCACATCTTTTAGCCGTTAAGCGGATCTTCAGATATCTTAAAGGGTCTATGGATCTTGGTCTGTGGTATCCCAAAGATTCAAATCTGGATCTCCATGCTTACTCGATTACTGACTATACCGATTGCAAAATTAATAGGAAAAGCACCTCTGGCAGTGCCCACTTTCTGGGAGATCCTTTAGTCTGCTGGGCCTCAAAGAAACAAAACTGCGTATCCACCTCTACAGCTGAAGCTGAGTATGTTGCTGCCGCAATGTGCTGTTCTCAAAGTCTCTAGATACGTACACAGTTATCAAACTTTGGCCTTCGGTATGACAAAATTCCATTGCTCTACGATTTCCAGTCTGCCATAGCTATCTCCTGCAATCCGGTACACCACTCTAAAACTAAACATATTGATATCCGTTATCACTTTATAAAAGATAACGTTGAGAAAGGTCTCATTGAGCTACAGTATGTTCCACCTGAAAATCAGCTAGCGGACTTGTTTACCAAACCATTAGACGAAAGTCGCTTCACTGAGTTGGTATCCAAGTTAGGCATGCTCAACTTGAAAATATAACATACCGTTGCTTCATTTTTCCTTTCTTTCTTTCTGTTTAGAGTAGGTATTATACTGTTTGTTCCTTGTGCATCTACTGATGCAACATTCAAGGGGGAGTAACTTTCTGGTTTTACACATGTTACATATGTGTAGGGGAGAAAATCATACACATAATGCACATGTGTAGGGGGAGAAGTAATAAAAGTGACACATTCCCTAAGATTCTAAAAATTTTCAAAAACAGATGCAAACGTCTAGGGGGTGTGTTAAACAACACCTAAAATCAAGATATCTAGGGAAATCATTTTTCAATTCTCAAAATCCAGATATTTTGAACTTTTAGAAAATTTTCAGGTGTTGGGTTCGATTAAACACAATCGCATACTATTCTTCAATTGCATGGGATTTCTTGAACTTAACAAACTAAATTTCCTAAGTCTTGGTTCAATCGCATGGACTTTGATCGCATGAATTGAAACTTGAACCACGATCCATAGGTCAATCGCATGGGATACAAGTAGTGAACATGTACTGAGAACATAAGACCAATCGCATGTGATTGAACACTAATGCTCAATAACATGCGATGGACTAACACTGACTATGGATCAAGTGTCAATCACATGCGATTGACAAACAAAAGGGGAATCACATGCGATTCACCAAGTGTTAGCATTTCAGCTTCACGATTGAGGCCAATCGCATGGTTCTATAAGCCGTATAAATTTACCATTCGATTGAGCCTATAAGCTGGGTTTTTTACCATGGTTGGTCCAATTAGCACACGACACGTGTCTCATTCACTTTATAACCGTCCATCAATCCCATCAGTCCATTCACACGAATCAGATTTCAAAAAGTCTAAGTGTTCTCTCGTTTTTGGTTACTTGAATTTACCAATCCTCTCGTTACGCTGCCAAAATTTACAATTTTAGTCTCAAAATACTCGTGATCATATAGGTAACAACTTGTATGGTTTACATTTTGCAAATTTTGAGTTAAAGTAGTGCTTTTTGGCCCTAGAACAGCCTGTAGCGATAGGCACTTTAGATACTTCGAATAGATTTTTGGGACACGAAACAAACTTATTTGGACAATCTAAGTTTGCGATGGGTATCAAGAACATATGGGGAACACTTTGATGCCAAAATATTTCAAAAATCTCAAAAAGTGTTCTTCATGTTCTTGAGGTGTATGAACTTGAACTTAAAACTCACTTTTTGGTTCTAAAGAGGGTGTTATGATGATTTTTTTTACTATACTTGTTTGTTGCTATCTAATAGACATATTGAAAGTATTAAAACGACTTTTTTATACTTAAAATCATCATGTACACAATGAGGGTTTCAGAGTTAGGGTTTTCTCACATTTTTTTCCAACTTGATAGTTTTAGTCAAAATTGGTCAACTTTGACTCATTCACTGGACTTTGGCCACAATTCAAAGATTCTACAAAGGTGAATGATGTCTGTTTTCATATAACTATCTTTGACTTAACCGATTTATTTATCTGTGTAGTTAAGATGGCACAAGTTGTACTTCAACCTGAGGGGATCATGCCCCAAGCTGAGTTCCTAAACTCTAAGACTCATGAAAGCAACCACTACATTGACCTCACTAAACAAAAAAACCCTACATACCCTATTGTAACTGAGATTCTAAAGATACACCCTCTAAAATACCTCATTACATATAACCCCTCAACCACTGGCACACATGTACCTGAGTTATATGCTCAACAATTCTAGAAGACATGTGATGTCCGTACAAATGATAGGGGGCATGAGGTCATCCATGCTGAGGTTGATGAATACACAATCAATATACCTATCAATCACCTCAGAACAATCTTCAGATTGCCATAGGCAAACAGTAGACCTCCTGCTACAACTTTTGATGAAATCCCATATGAGGAGACTTGCCTTGTTGCAATCAGGGCAATGGGATACGATGGAGAGCTCACCCGAAAGAATTAGTTCAAACGCACCAACCTGCACCCAAAATACAATACATTCATGACAGTGCCTCAAAGGTATCTCACTCCAAAACATTCAGGGTACGAATTTCCCACTGAGCATCAGCTCAAGATTTTTGTGGCGGCTGCCAATCACTTGCATGTAGATTATGCATTCCTTTCTTTCAAGATATCAAAGCAACAATGTTGAGGAAAAATTCCCAGAAAAAAAAGGATGCTAACTTTATGCCGTACCAAAGATTTCTACCCATGATTATCCCGTACTTGATGGACCACAATGCTAATATTCCTCGCCAGGCAGGTTTACCTTCTGTTAACTCTAAACTGTTTATATATATCAAACCTGCAACTCCGAACAATGTACATGTTCCTCAATCATTCCCTATAACACTCCTGGACTTATGTGAGCAGAATGATATTGTTGTGAGTTATAGGGAGAGTGTAGGAATACCTTCTCTGGTTGTGCCAGCACCAGCCATACCTACCCAGGGAAGTGTAGTACCAGGTGAAGAATTAGAACCTAGGACTCAGTCATCTATGGGAGATGCTGAGCGGGTCGAGCTGAGAGAAAATGTTGAAGAGAGGGGAGGAGAAGAAGGTGAAGGTGGTAAAACAAGAAAGGGAGGGGATGCTTATGATCCCACCACTGTTCAAACAATTGTCCAATCTATTTCTCAAACCACCAGAACAAAAACTGTACTTGAAGAACTTGGTCTTAACACATCTGCGTCATCCACTTCCCAATCTTCTCATGCTGAGTCTGCTTCGCAACCAGGTGGTGACCCTGCCTTTGAACCAGTCCAATCACCTTTAGGCACCCCTCACAGACCCATTGAACAACCAGCCGACAGCACCCCTTCTTTCATGAAACTCACCGACCCACACACAACTGTTGGGATTTCATTAAACACGCAGCAGAAGCAAAAACAACAAAAACAAGCATAAATGTGTTCAAAACAATGAAATCCCAAAGATGGATCTACTCTATGTAACAAAATAGCAACAAATAAGGAGGTTAGAGAGTTATACCAGCTCCTAAGTTCCAGTAAAACTTGTTGTAGTGGCTGGATTCGGATTTGAAGCAAGATCTTCTTCTTCTACTTGTCTTTTCACGAAATCATAAACCGGGTACAAGTCCAACAAGATGTGCTAGCACCCTTTGATGATATCTTCAACTGGAAATATCACCTTAGAACAGCAAATGATCTCTTGAACCCGGGATTCTTCACTAGATCACCAAGAACTATGGTATTTAGCAAAGAGAGTTATTAGTAGCAAGAGAGAGAGACAATATGGCCATGAGTTATCAAAGTCCAGGAACATCGTTCTTTTAAAGACCCCAAAAGGTCCCTTGAACTCCCTCTAGCCGGCCAAGAAAAGTCGAGAAGCTCTCATGCATTGGCCACAAGTGGAGGTGATTTTGACATAAAGCCCATGCAGTGGTAGCGGCGCTAACCCTTAACCAGTAGCGGCGCTATCGCGGCCTGACTTCGATGTGACATAAAGCACATGCAGCCGTAGCGGCACTAACCTTTAACAGTTAGCGGCGCTAACTCGTTAAGTTAGCGGCGCTATCGCGGCCTGCATTGCTAACTTCCACTTTTGCCATCTTTGGTCCCTTAAACTTATTTGCTGTCATGTTAGACCCCGGTTTGTGACCTATATAGGCCCATACATCATCGGCAGTGCTCTAAGGTGTACATATATTATCGGGCAGATTCTAACAAACTCCCACTTACACATAATATACTGTACCCTAGCAAGCACAGACAAAGAGCGGCCTCTAGCAAAGCATCAATGCCCCCAAGTCTGTATGGGTTATGAATACCTGCACAAAACCATCATACTAAAAGTAGTGGTCCTAGATAAGTGATCTTTGACATCCTTTTGTTCGCGATATCCTTGTGAACACGAGACATGGATTAGAAAATGTCAATCTCCAGATCATTTACGATTATGTTTCTCGATCTTGATTGGTGGTGACCAAAAGGTATGGACATATCTGATTCTCAATCAATATTCCTTGTGCATGGCCATGCAATATTTTTGGTGTCAGCTCCCAATCATCGAGGGGCCCAGGGATATCTCTCATACAGGAGGAACAAATCCCTTCGACTGCATAACCCCATACCATACCTCTTGACTTACCTAGTCATCTCCTTTATCATAGCCAGTTACGAACTGCTTTTGAAAATGGCTAAAGCAAGTAATAACTATGATATAGTAGTTCATACATCTCGGGTCTAAGGATGTAAGATTTTATCATCCCAAGTTACTCGTGACTATAATCCATGAAGTAAACTTGGGTGTGGGTCTTCCAGTCACTTGAAACTGTCAAGTACAGATAAGCATTGCATCTTAATTCAACCATTTTGAATTCAAGATCACATACTTATCTCAGTCTTGATTCAATCTTTCTCCCATAAGTTTGACTGACTGTGGAAAGTTTGAAATATAGAATAATATTTCTGGAAGTAGTTAAACATGCTAAGATGGAACACAGTAAAGTCTTATGAATGTAACCGTATCACACGCATATATAATCCCCATTATATATCGAAACAAGCATAAGTTACAATACTGTCTGTATCGTTCCCAAAATAAAATAATACATATCAAATAAACTAATATATACAACTCAAGCCAAATCGCTAGCAAATCTTACACCTATCCCTCTAGTGTGAGATTCATGAGCTGCTTGCGGTAACGGCTTAGTGAATGGATCAGCCAAGTTTCCATTCGATGCTACTCTGCTAATGATGACTTCACCACTTTCAATAACATCCCGTATAAAATGGTATTTGCGCGAAATGTGTCTTGTCCTCTTGTGAGCTCTTGGTTCCTTTGCCAAAGCCACCGCACCCTCATTGTCACAAAATATCTCAATAAGGTCAGCGATGCTTGGAACCACTTGTAGATCTTGGATGAATTTCTTCATCCACACGGCTTCCTTTGCGGCTTCATTTGCCGCAATGTACTCCGATTCGGTAGTCGAATCAGCCACCGTGTCTTGCTTCGAGCTCATCCAGCTGACAGCACCACCGTTTAACAGGAACACAAACCCCGATTGAGATCGGCAGTCATCCCTGTCAGTTTGGAAGCTAGCATCCGAGTTACCCTTTACTCTCAGCTCTTCTTCCCCACCATATACCAAGAACATCTCTTTTGTACGTCTCAGATATTTGAGAATGTTCTTTACTGCCCTCCAATGAGGCTCTCCTGGGTTCGCCTGATATCTGCTAGTCATGCTTAAAGCACATGATACATCAGGACGAGTGCACAGCATGGCGTACATGATCGAGCCCACAGCCGACGCATATGGTACTCGCTTCATTACTTCTATCTTCTCCTTGGAGGTAGGACATTGAGTTTTACTCAAGGTCAAGCCATGCATTATAGGGAGGTTTCCTTTCTTGGATTCCTCCATTTTAAAGCGTCTCATGACCTTTTCTATGTATGCACTTTGAGAAAGCCCTAGCAGCCTTCTCGATCTATCTCTATAGATCTTTATTCCCATAATACAGCTCGCATCGCCTAGGTCCTTCATTGAAAAGCAATTCCTTAGCCAAGCTTTGACACAACTTAGGCTTGGGATATGATTTCCAATGAGTAGAATATCATCTACATATAGAACCAAGAAGACTATAGTGCTGCCACTAGCCCTGACATACACGCAAGGTTCATCTTTACTCTTTGAAAATCCAAACTCTTTCATTTTCTCATCAAAGCAAAGATTCCAGCTTCGAGATGCTTGCTTAAGTCCATAAATGGACTTCATAAGCTTACAAACCTTGTTTGGATACTTTGGATGTTCAAAATCGTCAGGCTGTCTCATATACAGGTCTTCATGAAGCTTCCCGTTAAGGAAGGCGGTCTTTACATCCATTTGCCAAATTTCATAATCATGAAATGCAGTTATGGCAAGTAGTATCCGGATTGACTTCAACATGGCCATTGGGGAGAAGGTTTCATCATAATCAATTCCTTGAGTCTGAGTGAAACCCTTTGCCACCAGTCGGGCTTTGAAGATATCCAAGGGTCCATATATGCCGGGTTTCTTCTTAAAAACCCATTTACACCCAACGGGTTTTATCCCTAGTGTAGGATTAACCAGTTCCCAAACCTGGTTATCCGACATAGATTGCATCTCGCTCTCCATCGCCTTTCTCCACTGTGCAGACTCAGGGCCTGCCATGGCTTCCTTGTAGTTGGTGGGTTCATCATGATCCACCAATAACTCGTTACCCTCAGATATGAGAAACCCATATCTCTCTGGCTCAAAACGAGTTCTACTGGAACGCCTAGGAGTAGACGTTACTAGAGTGTCAGGTACCGCAGCATCATCTTTCTCGGTATTTTGGGTTGTGCCAACCTCAAGTCCTTTATCGGCCGACCCTTGATCTTCCTCAAGGTCTACTTCCTTACTACCATGTTTGGATAGCAGCTCCCTTTCAAGAAAGAATGCCCTTTGAGCAACAAATACCTTGTTCTCTGAAGGTTTATAAAATAAATATCCAACACCGTTAGGAGGATATCCGATAAAATAACACCTCTTTGAACGAGGTTCAAGTTTGTCTTCGGCCTCACGTCTCACGTAGGCTTGACAACCCCAAACTCGTAGGTATGAAAGTGTCGGCTTCTTACTATGCCATATTTCATAAGGTGTTTTAGCAACTTTCTTGGTTGGTGCGAGGTTAAGGATTCTTACCGCAGTTTCTAAGGCATATCCACAGAAACTAATAGGTACCTCTGTCCGACTCATCATAGACCTTACCATATCAAGCAAAGTCCGGTTCCTCCTCTCAGCGACCCCATTTAGTTGTGGAGTCCTTGGAGGTGTTAATTGTGAAATAATTCCACAATTTTTAAGATGATCGACAAACTCGGTACTAAGATACTCTCCACCTCTATCAGACCGGAGTATCTTTATAGTCTTGCCCAACTGATTCTGAACTTCATTGGAATGTCTTGAACACCTCAAAGGTTTTATACTTGTGTTTAACAAGATAGACATACCCATACCTACTATAATCATCTATAAAGGTTACGAAGTATCTCGAATTATTCCTTGTGCATTTTTTAAAAGTCCACATACATCCGTATGGATTATGTCTAAAAGTTCCTTTCCCCTCTCACTTGTTCCCGTGAAGGGTGCTTTTGTCATTTTGCCCAATAAGCAAGATTCACATACTTCATTTGATCCTTAATCAAATTATTCCAAGATCTCATCCGCTTGGAGCTTGGTGATACGAGTCTTGTTTATATAGCCAAGACGACTATGCCACATGGAATATTTATCCAAACCATTTTTGGAGTCAGAATAAATGTTCATGATAGATTTTCTTGATTCAATGTATGCATTTGCCTCATATATGCCATGACATGGTAGAGCTTTAAAATAAACAACTTCATTTTTAAAGCATATGATTGTACCATTTACAAATCTAAAATCAAAACCATCGTCATACAATTTGTGAAAAGAAATAATGTTTCTAGCCACATTGGGCGAATAGCATACATTCTTTAACAAAATAGAAAAATCGGTCTTGAATGAAAGCTCCAAGTCTCCTTTCGCTTCCACTGGGAAAACTTCCGAGTTTCCCATAACAAGATCCAGTTCTCCCCGCTCCAAGCTCCTACTTTCCCTTAGCACCTGCACCATATTACATATGTGAGTGCCACAGCCAGTATCTAATACCCAGCCTTTAGAAGTAGAAGTATGATGGAGTTCTACCATGAACGTACCTGACGTATCCGGACCCGAAATGCTCATTGCCTTGAGCTTGTTGAGTCCCTCCAGGTACTTCGGGAAGCTATGGCGGTAATGGCCCTTGCCCCTGCAAAAGAAACACTCTGCATCCTCCGGAGCCTTGGCTTGGGGAAGTTTCCCCTTGCCCTTGCCCTCGGAGGCCGGGTTAGGCTTGGCCGCGCCAACCTTTCCCTTACCCTTCCTCTTAATGGAAGGGGTGGCCTTCTTCTTTGTGATGCGGCCTTCCCGGATGGCGAGAACTTGAGAACTGGAGGAGGATGGCTTGTTCTTGGTCATGCTAGACTCAGCGGTCTTCAACATACCATGAAGTTCCATCAAGGTCTTGTCCATGCTGTGCATATGATAACTCATAACGAATTGGTCATATACACCTGGCAAGGATTGGAGGATTAAATCAACCGTCATCTCCCTCCCTATGGTAAAACCCAACTTCTCCATGCGCTCGATGTTTTCTTTCATCCGCAACACATGCGCGCTCACGTTCCCTCCTTCTTGCATCTTGCAAGCAAGGGTTGTCTTGAGGCACTCGTACCTTTCCTGCCTCGTCTGATGTTGGAACATGTCCTTCAGCTGCACGAGCAGGTCGTAAGCACTCAGATGATCCATTTCCTTTTGCAAATCTTGGTTCATCGTGCTCAACATAAGGCACGTGACTTCCTCAGTTTCCTTGAGGCGTTTTTCATGCGCCTCACGGATGGCCCTTGTTGCACCAGCAGGAGGTGCCTCGGGGAGGGGTTCCTCTATGGTATGCAATTTCCCTTCATACCGCAAGACGAACCTCAGTTGTCTATGCCAATCCATGAAATTGCTACCGTCGAGTTTCTCCTTCTCAAGGAAAACCCGAACAGAAACGTTGGTTGTGGTGTTTGTTACTCTTGTTTATGCCATCTAAAATGTTGCAGAGTAGATATTAGTTAGTTTGATATTTTATCTTGTTAAATAATTTACCCATAAAGAATTATCTTAACAAGGCTAAGAACCGTATTTCATCCTACCATGTGACAGGGTTACCGCGGATCACATGATAAAACTATTTAAGTCGGCAACCATTTTGCCAATTGCAATCTCCATTGCAATCCTTAGCACATGCGGGATCCTACGACATCCAATGGTCGTTTGGCATGCTTGATCCCTTCTTGCACCAATTTTAAGTCTTGAAATTTTTGTTAACTCGTGATAAGCTCGACAATTAACCAAGATTTCAAACCTCAAAATTGCAAATCGTCCGTCAAGACATACGGTAACAAATTCACCAAAGTTGGCTCGTGCTAAGCTCGACAACCAAAATTGTGAAGTTGCCACACTCACCTTCCACACAGTTTCATGAGAATTGGCTCGTGCTAAGCTCGACAACCAAATCCCATAAGACTAGATTCGGGTGGTATCGACTTACGGATGGTGCACGATTTACGTTTTGTGGAAAAACGGGCTTTTGTTTCCGGTTTGGTTTAGATTAACTTATTAGTGACAAAACCTATTTTCACTAGGTGGGGTTAATCTTTGTATGTGATCGCGCGCGAGAGTAAACCATTTTTATCAAAACTCTTGTGATTTTATTAATTTTGTGAAAAAATTATCTAGCATACGAAACCTACAAATCCATGCATAGAATAATAAAATCACATCACACGCAATATACAATATAGTCGGTAACCCTTGCCAATAAACCTATGCGTTCCTCCCGTGAGCCAAAACGGGAAGAACTTGGTCAACTATGGGATAAAACAATCTTGATGCAAGCTCCCATTAGAACCACCATCTCCATTAGACTTCATTGGCTTCTAAGGGCATCAAAACTCCATCTTGTTTTGCCTCCTTCTTGTGTCTTCATCCCTCCATCATACAAATTACATACAATAGAAGAAAATAAATGGCATACAAGCCACAAATCTTCCTATTTATCTAATACTTGTACATGGATGAATGAAATGGCATGCAAGCCACAAATTATTACAATTAAACTAAATTTAATAAATTTATAGCCATCAAATGTGGATAAAACCACCAAATGCATACCAAACACAAATCAACCAAATGAGCTATGGCAATGTTACCAACTCATATCATCACATACAACCAAACATAAACTTAGGCTATAGGAATATTCAAATAAAATAGACAAAATAAAATTCCAGAAGCTCAAAATGCTAAAAATCCCGAGACCAAAACTGTTTTATCAAAATTTTTGAAAAACAATTTCCAGTGATGTTAGCGCCGCTAACGCTTGAGACTTAGCGCCGGTAACCTCAGCGTAGCGCCGCTAACCCTAACGACAGAATACAAACATTTTGATTTCGGGTTTTTCAAGCCACCAAGTGCTATTCTAACATAGAGGTGGCTCTGATACCACTGTTGGGATTTCATTAAACACGCAGCAGAAGCAAGAACGACAAAAACAAGCATAAATGTGTTCAAAACAATGAAATCCCAAAGATGGATCTATTCTATGTAACAAAATAGCAACTAATAAGGAGGTTAGAGAGTTATACCAGCTCCTAAGCTCCAGTAAAACTTGTTGTAGTGGCTGGATTCGGATTTGAAGCAAGATCTTCTTCTTCTTCTTGTCTTTTCACGAAATCATAAACCGGGTACAAGTCCAACAAGATGTGCTAGCACCCTTTGATGATATCTTCAACTGGAAATATCACCTTAGAACAGCAAATGATCTCTTGAACCCGAGATTCTTCACTAGATCACCAAGAACTATGATATTTAGCAAAGAGAGTTATTAGTAGCAAGAGAGAGACAATATGGCCAAGAGTTATCAAATTCCAGGAACATGGTTCTTTTAAAGACCCCAAAAGGTCCCTTGAACTCCCTCTAGCCGGCCAAGAAAAGTCGAGAAGCTATCATGCATTGGCCACAAGTGGAGGTGATTTTGACATAAAGTCCATGTAGTGGTAGCGCCGCTAACCCTTAACCCGTAGCGGCGCTATCGCGGCCTGACTTCGATGTGACATAAAGCACATGCAGCCATAACGGCGCTAACCTTTAACAGTTAGAGGCGCTATCGCGGCCTGCATTGCTATCTTCCACTTTTGCCATCTTTGGTCCCTTAACCTTATTTGTTGTCATGTTAGACCCCGGTTTGTGACCCATATAGGCTGATACATCATCGGCACTGCTCTAAGGCGTACATATATTATCGGGCAGATTCTAACAACAACCTCTCCTGACCTGACCCACATTGTTCAATCTACTCCTGTCATTCCTCAACCAGGTGGTCTAGTCATTCATCTGAACCCTTCTACCCAAACTCCTGACATTCCTACTGTCCAAACTGCAATAGTAGCTCCAGGCCATGACATGCTCGCTGTTACTCCAACTCAGGATTTGTCTGTTGAAACCGGATCTGTCACCCCTGATTCCTTACTATCCCCAAATCAATATGCAGTGTATGGTCCTGGTAGTGGTGAAGAAGGAGATAATTTTATAGTTAGGAGTGCGAGTGAAAATGAGGAAGTGAGAAAAGAAAAAGAGAGTGTTGAGGGACCCCTAGCCCCAGAAAGCCGGGAAGCCACATCTACTATGGGATCTAACATTGTTCGGTCTCGTAGATCTAACATTGTTCGGTCTCGTATTGAACAAGTCGCGGCTATCCCACCCGTGCAAGCTTTTACCCCACCAAGCCACTACGGTGTCTCTCAACAGGCACCGTATTCATTGCATAGGGCTATAGCACATACTCTAAGTCAACCCCAATCGGGAGTTAGACTTATTGAAACTAGAGGACCGCCTCCCTCATCCTCAACTCCTTTCAATGCACAATTTGATATACCGTGGATCTCCGTTTATCTTGATCAATACAGAGTAACAATTGATGCACTGAGCTTGTATGTTCAACAAGTCTCCTCAACTTCTATAGGTGGTACCTCTCAAGGTGCCATTCGAGGAGTAGAAGGAAATCCTGCTGGAGCCTAGATTCCAGCTGCTCTAGTAGGTGGTACTGCCTCTGTGGCTGGTACCTCAACCGGAAGTCTCCGTGATTCCGGGTTTGTTACACATGCAGAATTACAAGAAACTATCCAACAAGTCATGGAACCTCTCCAACAACAACTAACAACATCAGAAGTTGGATAGGATTGAAGCACTCCTTGCTGCCAGACCTTCAGTGCCTGAACCTCAATCGCAACCTGCTCCAGCAAACATGTCATTGGATGCCCTAAAGAGCCTCCTATATGTTAAATTGCTTGAACAAATGCTCGAATCTGCTCATGATCAAGACCTTCTCATAACTCTTCGCAATGAACAACGGCTGAATACCACCTGGGCAAAAACCCACCTGCACCGTATCCTACTTGGGCCGAAAAACAACCCGGGCCGAATCCCACTTGGGCCGAAACCCATTTGGGACGATACCCGCTGCCAGGCCAGTTGGGCCATGGTACCTGGGCCGGAGCCATACCAGTCACCGCCGCCCACCTATGCTATCGACCGATCACCGCCGAGGGCTGCTGTTGGCCTGCGACCGCCGCCGCTTGGCTGCCGCTGCCGTTGCCACCGGCGCTGGTGGTGGTCTCGGTTTTAACCGATTAAAAACAAAAATAAAACCTCTTTAAATCCTAATCCTTTTAATCTATTAAAAACAAACTAGTTTTTAATATCCTGATTAAAACTGGATTTAATCAAAAACCCAAAAACTTTTAATTATTTATGTTACCACAAACTTTGTTCCATTAATAATTAATAATCCTAAAACTAGATTTTAATCTTTAAACAACACTTGTTTAAATTTCTGATCAAGATCAGGTTTTAATAAAAGACTTATCTTTTAACCATTTAAACAGAAACTTGTTTAAACCTTTCTGATTAAAATAAAGACTTTTATATTCTAGATGAAAAAAACAAAAAAAATTTGCTTTAATCATCTATTTGGATTTCGATTTTTACGAGGAGAAACAAGATGAAGTAGAAGATGATATAACTTAAACGAATCAACTAACTAGATTTAACTAGGTTTGTATCAACTAAAACAAACTGTTTATTTTTCTTGATCAAAAACTCGTTTTACCAAAAGCTGTAATCCTTTAACCGTTCAAACTAGCTATTTAAACTTTCTGATCAATAGGATTAAATCTTTCAGCAACTGGATAACCAAAACAAAGTGTTCTGATATCCCTCTTGATTTTCAAAAAATGCAAGGAATAAGTAGGAGATCAAGAACAAACCTTAAATCTAAAAACAGAACATACTAGAAACTATAGATCATAGAGCCGAGGCTCTGATACCATTGAAGGGTTTTGATCAGACCAAACCACCCTAAGACACAAACTGGTCAAGCCCTGGGTTTGATACTACTGGTTCAATCCTAAAGCAGAAACAGATTGAACACAACCCTCTAAACCTCAAAAGGGTTAGGATCTTTTTAATGATCATATCAGTTTCTCATCAACAATCCAGCTAAAGGTTAAGAAAAAACAATACTTCTTGTGATATTGGGATTGCTAAAGATAGTCCACCACTACTGCACCACCAACGAACTAACTGCTAGACCACTGCTGGAATTACCCGAACAACACGCGAATCTTGCGTGTGTATGTGTATGATCGACGCAAGCAACCGAAACCCCCTTCGGGTTTTCTCGAAGTAGACGCAGGGAAGGGAAGGGGTCGACGCAGGGAGGGAGTAAGGTGGCTAGGGTTTTCCTTGATTTAGGATTAAATCACTTACAGATAAAATAAGCTTTTTCTAGGTTTAAATATTTAAACCTTATCCAAACCCAAGCCCGTTCAATTAAAGCCTATGTCTTTAATTGAAGTTTCATTCCTTGCCCATTGACCCCCTGGACTTTACTAGTTAATTACTTAACTATTAATTAACTGGTCCGTTAAATATTAAACTTAATATTTAATTTCCCTTTAAATAATAAATAACTATTTATTATTTATATCTCTCTCTCAAATAATTAATTCCCCTGATTAATTATTTCCACACAGATACTGGTAAATACCAAACTATTCTAATTGGTTGTGTAGCAGTGTGACCCTTTAGTCTCTTCTAACATTGGATACAATGTACCCATTAATTATCTCTGCACATAATCTAACAGTACCTTGCTTCCGTTGCATGCCCTTGAAACCCCAACAGTGGTATCAGAGCCACCTCTATGTAAGATTTGCACATGGTGGCCTGATAAACCCGAAATCAAAATGTTTGTTTTCTGACGAACCACTTTAGCGGCGCTAAACCTTTTGTAGCGGTGCTAACTTTTAAAGTTAGCGGCGCTACAGGCGTTGGACAGATTTTTTTTTAATTAAAGCAGTTTTGAGTCTTGGGTTTTTGGCATTATTTTCACATTCTGGAAATTTGATCCAGATTATTATTTGGTATTTTAGTTACCATTTAGCATGTTTGGTTGTATGTGGATATGTATATATAGATTGGTAACCTTGCGTTGGCCTTGTGGTTAATTGTGTGTTTGGATGCAATGTGGTTGTATTATTATTCATTTGATTAATTTGTAATAATAATGTGGCTTGCATGCCATTTCATTCATCCATGTAATTGTAATAGATAGATAGGAATATTGTGGCTTGCATACCATTTTTTATTATATTGTATGTATTGTAATTTATGTAGATGAAGACACACAAGAAGGGGTCAAGGAAGATGGAGCATGGTGTCCATGAAGCCGATAAAATCCAATGGAGTTGGTAGTGAGAGCTCGCATTGAAGACCTTGTCCCTAGAATTGACCATGTTCTTCCCGTTCGGCTCACGGGAAGAACTCATAGGGTTTTATGGCAAGGGTTACCAATTATAGTATATTATGCGTGTGATGTGATTTTTATATGCATGGAATTCTTAGGATTCGCATGCTAGATAATTTTTCGAAATTAATAAAAATCACAAAAGATTTGCTAAAAATGGTTTACTTTTCTCGCGCGCGTACACATACAAGATTAACTCACCTAGTGAAATTAGATTTTGTCAATAATAAGTTAATCAAACCAAACCGGAAACAAAATCCCGACTTTCCACAAAACGTAAAACATGCATCATCCGTAAGTCGATACCACCCGAATATAGTCTTATGGGATTTGGTTGTCGAGCTTAGCACGAGCCAATTCTCATAAAAACTGTGTGGAAGGTGAGTGTGGCAAATTCACAATTTTGGTTGTCGAGCTTATTACAAGCCAACTTTGGTGAATTTGTTACCGTATGTCTTGACAGACGATTTGCAATTTTAGGTTTGAAATCTTGGTTAATTGTCGAGCTTAGCACGAGTTAACCAAAATTTCAAGACTTAAAATTGGTGCAAGAAGGGATCAAACATGCCATACGACCCATGGTTGTCGTAGGATCCCGCAAGACGCTAAGGATTGCGATAGAGATTGCAATTGGCAAAATGGTTGCCGACCTTAAATAGTTTTATCATGTGATCCGCGGCAAACCCGTCACATGGTAGGATGAAATACGGTTCTTAGCCTTGTTAAAATGATTAATTAGAGGGTAAATTAATTTAACAAGATTATATCAAACTAACTAAAACCTACTTTGTTTAATTTTAGATGGCATCAACAAGCGCAAACACCACCACCACCAACGTTTCTCTCTGAGTTTTCCTTGAGAAGGAGAAACTCGACGGGAGCAACTTCGTGCATTGGCATAGGCAGCTGAGGTTCGTCCTACGCTTTGAAAGAAAGTTGCATACCATTGAGGAACCCCTACCCGAGGTGCCTGCGCAAAATGCCTCAAGGGCGGTCAAGGACGCGCACGAAAAGCGTGTCAAAGAGACCGAAGAGATAACATGCCTCATGTTGAGCACTATGAGCTGAAGGACCTGATCGTGCAGCTAAGTGCTTACGACCTGATCATGCAGTTGAAGGATATGTTCCAACAGCAGGCGAGGCAGAATAGGTACGAATGCTTCAAGTCTGCCCTTGCTTGCAAATTGCAAGGTGGCGGGAATGTGAGCGCTCATGTTTTATGGATGAAAGCAAATATTGAGCGCATGGAGAAGTTGGGTTTTACCATGGGGAGGGAGATGGCGGTCGACTTGATCCTCCAATCCCTGCCCAGTGCATATGATTGATTCGTCATGAGTTATCATATGCATAGCATGGATAAAACCGTGATGCAGTTGCATGGCATGCTCAAAACTGCGGAGGCGAGCATGACCAAGAACAAGCCATCCTCTTCTTCCACTCCCTTCTTGGCTATCCGGGAGGTCCGTA
This sequence comes from Pulicaria dysenterica, assembly GCA_947179395.2. Taxonomy (NCBI): domain Eukaryota; kingdom Viridiplantae; phylum Streptophyta; class Magnoliopsida; order Asterales; family Asteraceae; genus Pulicaria; species Pulicaria dysenterica. The sequence continues at coordinate 33,517,478 of OX359293.1, forward strand.
TCACGAAGAAGAAGAAGGGCAACTCTTCCAAAGGGAAGGGTAAGGGAAAGGTTGGTGAAACCAAGCCCAACCCTACCTCCGACGGTATGGGCAAAGGGAAAGCTCCCCAAGCCAAGACCCCGGAGGATGCCCAATGCTTCTTTTGCAGGGGCCAAGGCCATTACCGCCGAAGCTGCCCAAAGTACCTTGAGGGGCTCAATAAACTCAAGGCAATGAGCATATCGGGACCGACTCTTCAAGTACGTTCATGATAAAATTGCATCAAACTTCTACTTCTAAAGGCTAGGTTTTAGATACCGGTTGTGGCACTTACATATGTAATATGTTGCAGGTGCTAAGGATAAGTAGGAGATTGGAGCGAGGAGAGGTGGATCTTGTAACGGGAAATTCGGAGATTGTCCTAGTGGAAGCTAAAGGAGACTTGAAGCTTTTATTCATGACCGATTTTTCTATTTTGGGAAGAAGAGCTTCCCTCTACGGAAGCCCTTCTTCCCCGTCAAGTTTACTTTTCCCAACCGTTGCAATTCGCCGGTCTCCGATAAACGGCTAGAACACCGTACCCCCACCCTCTCGCCAGGTTTTTGGGTCGCCGGATCCCGGCACCCTCCTGCACCTCACCTACAAGCGGACCACCACCTCCCGGATTCTCCTCCGCCTAGCAGCTCCCGGACTCACCTGCACAGGCTACAACGACGAAGGACGGACTGTTTTTTGTTTTAGGGGTGCTTTTCTCAAGTTTATTTTGCAGATAGAAGCTGGGACCTATAAACTTGCTAGGAGCTGTTACTAACGATAGGATTATACAAGCTGTACCAAAAGCAGAGGATGCCGGAAATTTACTTCAGAAGCGCCGGCTGGTAAACGGCCGGCAAGTATCTTCTTCATCCGATTTTCTTACTTAACTCATTTTATTTCCTTACTAGCTGTATTTTTACACAACTCTTTACTCATTTTATTTTCACAACCTCGATTTGAATTCATAAACTACTCCTATTTTTCTATCAATTTTTTATTCCCTAATCTAAGATTAGCGTTTCTTTTTATTTCTACTTATTATTATTGTTATTTTTTTATTTATTCCTCTACTCATATCCGTTTTGGTGTCTTTGGATATTGTGCTTCTCCTTTTATGTAATATTATTTCACTTTAAAGATTATTTTTAAAGATTATTTTTCTGTGTTGTTTCTTCACATAGATTATTTTCATAGGTTCTCAAATAGAGACTAGTAGGTATGACTGTAGATTGAGATCATGTGCTTCGCCTCTGGGATTGAGAAAGGGAGTAGAGAGTCAAGTAGGGTCGGGGGAATTAGGGATCGTAGAAGGGGTGGTTACAGGGAGAGTGGTCATAAGCTTAGAATTGGTAGTTGGAATGTTGGAACTTTAACAGGTAAACTTTTGGAGTTAGTGGATTGTCTAAGACTTCGTAGGGTAGATGTAGCGTGTTTTCAAAAGACAAAGTGGAAGGGAAGTAGATCTAGGGAAACCAATGGATATAAGCTTTGGTACTCGGGCTCGGGTAGTGCTAAGAATGGAGTAGGAATTATCTTAGCACCTAGGTTCAAGGACCATGTAGTAGAGGTGAGGAGACTTAATGATAGGATTATGTCTATTAAGGTGGTATTAGGAGAAGCAGTAGTTAACATAGTTAGTGCTTATGCACCTCAAGTGGGATTGGGGGTAGAGGAAAAGACTTGTTTTTGGGAGTCCTTAGATGATCTTGCGAGCGGGATCTCAGAAGATCAACTGTTGTATATATAGGGGGCGATTTTAATGGGCATATTGGAGCAGGTGTAGAGGGGTATCCATGAGTTCATGAAGGTTTTGGATATGGGGAAAGGAATGATGAAGGGCGATCTTTACTAGAATTTGCTGTTGCGCACGAGTTGGTTCATCACAAATTCCTTCTTTAAGAAAAGGGAGGGGCACTTGATTACTTACCTTAGAGGAGGTCATAGCACACAAATCGACTTCCTTTTTGCGAGTAAAATGAATATGAGGAATTGTAAAGACTGTAAGGTTTTCCCACAAAATGGTGGGTACTCGGAACATCATTTATTAGTGTTAGACCTCTTTTTCAGAAAAGGCTTTTTAAAGGACAAAATAGAGGGTAAACCTTGAATTTTATGGAGAAACTTGAATGGGCAAGTCAAAGAAGATTTTAGAAACAGAGTCGTGGTAGAGCTTACTAAAACTCCTTTAGGAGATGCAGATTTAGAGTAGAACCGCGTGGCCCAGACTATTAGAGGGATAGCCAAAGAAACCCTAGGAGTTACTTCAGGTAAGGTGCGTGTAGAAAGGGAATCTTGGTGGTTTAACGTGAGGTCCAGGATAAGGTCAAAAGAAAGCTTTCTTGCTTTAAGGAGTTAGTTTTGGCTAGAGTAGGTGGAGAAGTAGATAGGGTAAGGGCTTTGAATGCTTATAAAGAAGCTAAAAGAGAAGCAAAGAAAGTTGTTGCACAAGCGAAGGAAAGAGCTTATGAAAACTTATATAATAGATTAGACTCTAAAGAAGGGCTTAATGAAATCTTCAGATTAGCTAAAGTCAGGGAGAGGAAGAAAAGAGATATAGGAATCTTTAAGTTCATCAAAGATGATAGAGGGAGAGTGCTTTCTAAAGATAGAGATATTAAGGGTAGATGGGGTGATTACTTTGGCCTTTTATTTAACGAGGAGACAAGTAGTGGGGAGGGCTCTAGGTTAGGTTCTGAAGTTAGGAATAACTGTTATTGCACTAGGATTTCCTCAGGAGAAGTTAAAAAATGCTTTACGCAAGATGGGGAGAGGTAAAGCGGCCGGACCTAACCAGAATCCTATCGAGGTGTGGAGGTGTCTCGGAGAACCAGGCTTTTACTGGCTAACGAACCTGTATAATCTAATCTTTAAAACGGCTAAGATGCCAGAAGAGTGGAGACGCAGTGTGGTTATCCCAATTTTTAAGAACAAAGGAGACTCACAAAGTTGTGAGAACTATCGTGGTTTAAAACTTTTTAGTCATACTATGAAGTTATGGGAAAGGGTGATAGAAAACAGGTTGAGACGAGAAACTAGAGTTTTGGAAAACCAGTTCGGCTTTATGCCAGGGAGGTCCTCGGTGGAAGTAGTGCACCTGATTAGAAACCTGGTGGAAAAGCATAGGGAGAGTCAACGAGATTTGCATTTGGTGTTCTTAGACATAGAGAAAGCATATGACAGTGTCCCTAGGGAACTTATTTGGAAGACCCTTAGCGATAGAAAATCCCAGAGAGTTACATTAGGGTTTTGAAAAACATGTATGAGGGTGCGTTGTCTTGTGTGTCCACCCCGGTGGGAGACAGTGAGTACTTTCCGGTGGTACGGGGTCTCCATCAGGGATCAGCACTTAGCCCTTTCCTTTTTGCAATCATTTTAGACGAGCTTACGAAAAGGATTCAAAGAGGAATTCCATGGTGTATGATGTTCGTAGACGACGTCGTTTTGGATTCTGATTCGAAGGAGGATTTGAACAGACTATTAGAACAATGGAGGACAACGTTAGAGGGCTCATGACTAAGGATTAGCAGGGGTAAGACCGAATATCTCTATTGCCACTTCAGCAGGTCAGAAAATGATAGGAGCCTATACATCCGCCTTGGGGACCACGTGCTATGACCCCAAGATTCCTTTAGGTACCTGGGTTCCATATTACATAAAATAGGGAGGGTAGACGAGAATGTTACAAACCGTATCCAAGCGGCGTAGGGCAAGTGGAGAGCGGCTACAGGAGTGTTATGCGACAAGAAAGTTCCACTTAAACTTAAGGGAAATTTTTACAGATTAGCTGTTAGACCGGCTATGTTATACGGATCTGAATGTTGGCCCCTGAAAAAGGCGCAAGCAGAAAAGATGGAAGTGGCCGAGATGAGGATGCTTAGAAGGATCTGTGGGAAGACTTTGCTAGATAAAATCCTTGTGGGGGTCTTTAGAAACGAATTAGGAGTAACGTCTATAGCCAAAAAGTTGAGGGAAGGTAGACTACGGTGGTTTGGCCACGTTAAAAGGAGCCAACCAACTGCACCAGTTAGGAGAACGGAATCGATAGTAGTTGAAGGTTCAAGGAGGCGTGGTCGTCCTTTTCTGAGGTTGGAAGTTAGAGTGAGAGCAGATTTACAGGAGATTTCTCTTTCCCAAGACATGATCTCAGATAGAGTGTCTTGGAGAAGGAGGATTAGGATTCAGGGCTATAAGAATCGAGACTGCAGCTAGCAAGATTGGGTTTAGGGAGTAGGATCAACTACGTTCTTTTATTTTTCTTTTATTTATTTTTCTTTTTTTATTTTATTTGTTTTTAGTATATTTATTTATTTTTTATTTTTACTTATTTGTTATTATTTTTTTTTATTTTTTTTTATTTTTTTATTTTTTTTTATTTTTACTTTTAGATTTATTTTATATTTTTTTCTTATGTTCGAGCTAGTTGTTCCCCTTACTTTTGCAGCGGATTTTTCTAAAATCTCGTTATTTTTCTTTATTACTCTTACTATTTACTTTCTTTGTTTTTGCTTAGTTCCCTTTTCCTTCTGCGTTACTTGTGTTGTTGTTTTTTTCCACGGCCGGAGGTCCTCTGCAGGAAGTAATCTCCCTACTTGTAAGTGGGGGTATGATTGTCTACATTTCTACCTCCCCCATACCCCGTTCTTACGGGATTGGGTACCGTTGTTGTTGTTGTTAAAGGATGTACGTTATTCACCCTATGTGGCAAGAAATATTATTTCCTTTCACGCATTATATGACGACGGTTATGATTTTAAATTTGTTAATGGAACAATTATTTGCTTTAAAGATGATGTTGTCTATTTTAAAGCTTTACCATGTCATGGCATATATGAGGCAAATGCATACATTGATTCTAGAAAATATATCATGAATATTGATTCTGATTCCAAAAATTTGTTTGTATAAATATTGCTTGTGGCATAGTGATATTTCCGGATTTAAAAATGTTTTCATCCGTAAATATTATCAGTTTTACACTTTCTTTTATGCATGAATGAACATATAATAAACTAATATATGCCTTTGGATGTTTACAGGTCAAATATGGTGGAATACTCGAAGAAAGGGCGGAAAAAGAGCTAAAAATGAAGAAAATGAGAAATGCTGTGAACTCCGACACACCTCCACTGTTTTGATCATATCCTGCTCATACAAACTCGGATTGAGGTGATTCAAGCGGCCACAGAAAACAGACTCAGAGGGCTACAACTTTAGTTTGATGGTCATCTCTTAAAAAGAAAGGTCGCGCCGCGATCTAGGCCACTCTCGCGCCGCGAAGCAAACTCTAGAAATTTTGGATCCGTAGGTCAGGTAGCTCGCGCCGGGAAGCATATGGCTCGCGCCGCGAGCCTGGGCAGATCAGATTTTCTATAAATTCGATTCTTAAATCATTCAATCACATCTTTTGCATTCAAGCCGGCCCTAGGCGTCTTTTTCAGAGGTTTTCAACCCTGGAGGGTGAGGAAACACCCTTGGAGCATAGAGGATCCATATTTCATCATCAATCATCATCATCATCAACCCGGTTTATCGAATCTATGGCTAATTTTCCATTAGGCTTGTTTTCTCAGACTTTGTTTGATTGTTTAAGCCTGATTATGGGCTAAACTCATCTTGTATTCACTTTATGATTGAACCCTAGTTGGGATATGCTTTGATTTCTTTGTTTACTTATGGATTGATACTAGTTACATGTTTATTCAATGAAAGTTTGGATTTTTATGGTTTTTATCTCTTATTTCTGGATTCATGGTACATGTGGAGTATAAATAGGAAGTTTATATGATATGTGTTCTTCTTTGAATGTTTGTCTATGAATTATTCAAGGTGTTTACTAGGAAAAGTAATCAGAATCCAGAAATAGTAACCTAATCATAATTATCTAGGGCTTTGCAATCGAGGAAACGGTTGGTTTATATTAAACTTGTTTTAATATGCTTGATGAATTATGAACTAGGTTGTGTGGATTTAGATGATCAATAGGAAGTTGTTATTCTTTATTCGTTACTCAATAGTTGTATGAAATAGGAAGTCGAGTATAGCTAAGTCAATCCAGGTAATCAATTAAACTGATCTTGAAATATATCACAACAGGGGGAGAGATTAAGGTGGATACTTGTTCTTAATTGGTTGTTTGCAAAAGTTCATTTAATTGCTTTGTCTATTTGCTTTTAATTGGTTATTTGGTATCATTCTTAAAACTGTAAACACCCTATTTTAGGTTAATTATTAGTCTGCTTTATTTTTTGTGTTTGCACTGCTCCTTGTGGATTCGACACCCATTACTTGCCTATCTCTGTGCTATTACACGATTAGGTATACTTGCCTAGTGTGTGTGCATGCTAGAATAGGTGAATATTGTACATAAATTATATAACTAGATTTCACACTTCACATAGTCGTCTTGGCCGTATAAACATGACTCGCATCACCAAGCTCCAAGCGGATGGGATCTTGGAATTGTTTGACCACGGGTCAAATGATGTATGTGAATCTTGCTTATTGGGCAAGATGACAAAAGCACCCTTCACTGGATCAAGTGAGAGGGCAAAAGACATACTTGAAATCATACATACCGATGTGTGTGGACCTTTCAAGTATGTTACAAGGAATAACTCGAGATACTTCGTTACCTTTATAGATTATTATAGTAGGTATGAATATGTCTATCTCATTAGACAAAAGTGTGAAACCTTTGAGGTGTTCAAGACATTCCAAAACGAAGTCCAGAATCAATTGGGCAAAACAATTAAGATACTCCGGTCTGATAGAGGTGGAGAGTATCTTAGTACCGAGTTTACCGATCATCTAAAGAATTGTGAAATTATTTCACAATTAACACCTCCAAGGACTCCACAATTAAACGGGGTCGCTAAGAGGCGGAACCGGACTTTGCCAGATATGGTAAGGTCCATGATGAGTCGAACAGAGGTACCTATTAGTTTCTGGGGATATGCTCTAGAAACGCCGGTAAGAGTCCTTAACCTCATACCAACCAAGAAAGGTGAGAAAACACCTTATGAAATGTGGCATAATAAAAAGCCGACAATTTCACACTTACGAGTTTGGGGTTGTCAAGCCTACGTTAGACGTGAGGTAGATGACAAATTAGAACCTCGTTCGAAAAGGTGTTACTTTATCGGATATCCTCGAGCTGGTATTGGATACTTATTCTATAAGCCTTCTGAGAACAAGGTTTTTGTTGCTCGAAGGGCAGTTTTTCTTGAAAGAGAACTGCTATCCAAACAAGCAAGTAAAGATATTGACCTTGAGGAAAATCAAGGGTCAACCGATAAGGAACTTGAGGTTGGCACTATCACTCAACCGGAAACGGTTGAAACCGAGCAAGAAAATGTTGCGGTACCTGATTGTAACACCCTCTTTACCGGCCTAGATTAATTAAGGTAATTAAGTTAATTAATCTTGAGATTAATATTTAGTTATAAGAATTACTTGTCATGATGTATATTTAATAATTGTTTGTATTACTTGTTTTGTTTTTATTATTTTAATTAGAAATGATATTTTTATAAGGTGGTATGGTGGGGGTTATTTTGTCACCAACTCCTCCACCATACCTCATTACTTGTAAAGTTAAACAAGTGTGTGTGTGTGTGTGTGTTTTGTGTGCTCTCGGCCGAGAAAAAGAAGAAGGAAAAAAAGAAAAGCCAACTTCTATCTTATGTGCCTTTAAGTTGATTATTTGAAATCATTTTAAGGTTAGAATTCTGAATATTAGTCGATTAATTGTTAAATATATTCTGTTTTGAATATTTATATGAATTCCGATTGATTCTTGATGATTTAGGATTGAATGCATGTTAGATTTTATGATCAATACCTGTTGTTTATAAGCTTAGAATGAATTCTGGAAACATAGAATACTTGCATGTTTGAAAACAGATTGGAAATGATGTTAGAAGTAAACTGATTTATATATATGAATGTATCGGGATTCATGCTATGAGTGTATCGGAATTGATGAATTCCGATAGAATATTCTCGGAATGAAGGATGAATCCGAGAAATTTGATAGGATTATATTAAATACAGATAAAAGATAAACTTTTGGCCTTAACATTTTCTCGGATTTGATTTTATCGGAATTGGACATGTTCTCGGAATTTCCTATTTTCTCGGATTTGATTTTATCGGAATTGGACATGTTCTCGGACTTTCCTATTTTCTCGGAATTGCCTATTTTATCGGAATTGGACATTTTCTCGGAATTGTCTATTTTATCAGAATTGGACATTTTCTCGGGATTGCCTATTTTATCGGAATTAGATATTTTCTCGGAATGTGCCTTTCTCGGAATCTAAGTATGATTTCATCGGAATTCGATGTTATCGGAATTGACCTTTCACTCGGAATTCGATTTCTATATGAAATGGACTTAATCCGATTTTGGGATTTTAAGAGTGATTCTTAACAATCAAACTATGATTTGATACACATGATATATATATATATATATATATATATATATATATATATATATATATATATATATATATATATATATATATATATATATATATATATATATATATATATATATATATATATATATATATATATATATATATATATATATATATATATATATATATATATATGTGTGTGTGTGTGTGTGTGTGATGTTCATGTGAGGTATGAATAAATATGATATTTATTATGAATCAGTATTGTGAATTGAATAATGTCTTGTGTTCACTTAATCTCAGGAACTGAGAAGACTCAGTGAGTTAGTCAACTGAGTATGTTACAGCCTTGTTGACTGTGGTGAGTGGATTTATATCCTGATGGTACAGGATGTAACATCTTGATTGATTATGTGCTCATTGGATATGTATACATGTTATTGTGGAGGTCAGTCGTGACAGTTTTGTAGGCTGGGCTTGTTGCTTGGGGATTTACAGTATCTGATCTTGAGGTGCATTTGTTGCACTCAAGGGTGCTTTTATTGTTATCCATATTAGCAGAGCTATCGGTAAACCAATGCTTTGGCCGGCATTTGGTTATAGGTGGTTGCAACACCGCCAGTCCTCTTGAGTTTGAGCTTGATTAACCTGTTGGGCTGTTAGCCTTGTACTTTGTGTGATATATGTTCCCTCACTTAGCTTTGTGCTAATTCCCCACTAGATTATTTTGCAGATACTCCATGGTGAGTTCTGATGCTGATGACTGGGAATATGGACATACCAATACTCTGATGTCCAAGTTTTTGTATAGAGCCTGTTTTTGTAAATCAACACCGTAGTGGTATTTTTGTAAATGATAACGAGTCAAAGTTGTATATGTTCGGATTTCGTGGGCTAGCAGCGGAAGCAAGGTACAACAAAAATAGCCCAATGTACAAGCCATCAAAGCACAAAAACTAGAAATCCCAAAAGAGGACCAAACTCTATGTAAAGAAATGCAACATGTAAAGGAAAGAGGTGGTTATACCTTTCTGCTTAGCTCCAGAAATCTTCAATCCTCGTGGTGATGATGCTCCAAGAATGAAACACGGATCAACTATTGGGATGTACCCCCGGAACACGTCAAGCCACGAGTGCTAGCAAGCCATTGTGGTTCTTCAACTTGAAAACCACTCTGGAACAGCAACAATAAGAGACCAATTCTGGAACTCCCTCTTGAAAACCCTCTCTTAGTCTTCTTGTAGCATTAAAGAGGTAATTTTGTGTGTGTAGTCAAGAGTGAACAAAAAGGAATACCTCATTCCCTTTTAATCTTCTAGATCTCGTTTTTATCTTCCAAAGACGGTTAAAGACTTACCTATGTGGCACACATGCATTGGCTAGCTTTGGAGGTGATTTGACAAAAAGCACATGCAGCCTTAGCGGCGCTAACACGGCATGCCAAGTGACATGACACAAAGTACATGCAGCCTTAGCGGCGCTAACCATTAAGGTTTAGCGGCGCTAAACCCTTAACGTTAGAGGCGCCTTCGCGGCCTGCGATGTCAACTTTTGTCTTTTGTCATATTTGGTCCCTTTATTTATGTTGCTGTCAGGTTTAACCCCGATGTATGACCCAATAGGCCCATACATCATCAGCAGCGGTCTATATGGAGTACATGCATTAGTGGGCATATTTCTAACAAACTCCCCCTTGCACATAATGCACCGTACCCATGTAACCACAGACAAAGAGCGGCCTCTAGCTAAGCATCGATGCCCCCAAGTGAGTATGGGTTCCGCCTCCTTGCAGAAAACCATAACCTACAAATATGTAGTGGTCCTATAGGTAAGTGGTCAAACATCCTTTTGTTCGCGATATCCTTGTGAACACGATACATGAATTAATATGTCAATCTCCAGATCATTCACGATTATGTTTCTCGATCTTGATTGGTGGAGACCAAATTTTAAGAACATATCTGATTCTCAATCAATATTCCTTTGCGCATGGCAATGCTAGTTTTGGTGTCAGCGCCCAATCATCGAGGGGCCCAGGGATATCTCTCATATCAGAGGAACAAATTCCGTTGACTGTACAATCCCATAGCGTGAACCTTATCTTACTTAACTATTCCCTTTATAATAGCCAGTTACGAACTACGTTTTGAAATAGCTAAAGTAAGAAAGTTTCATGCTATAGTAATTCATACATCTCAGGTGGAAGGACGTAATGATATTACCATCCCGAGTTACTTGTGACCATGATCCATGAAGTGAACTCAGGTGTGGGTCTTCAAGTCACTTGAAACTCCTTTCAAGCACAGGTTACTGTTGCGTTTCATGCATTCAATCCTTGATTAATGCATAACCAACACCTAACCTCAGCCTTAATTCAAACTTCCTTCCCTTGAAGAATGACTGACTGTGGAAATTTAGAATGTATAAACATTCTGGGACGTGGTTAAACATGCTAAGATGGAACACAGTAAAGACCAATGAAGGTAACCGCATCATGCGTATATATAGTCTCCACTATATATCGATACAATCATCGGTTAGCAGTACTGCTTACAGTTCCCAAAGCTTATTAGTAAATCAAACATTTACTAAAATGATATTTGAGCATAGTCATTAGCATGAACAATGCTATTATACCTAGTAAGAAATTCATCACTAGTATTTGACAACGGCTTAATTATTGGATCATTTACGCAATATCCCTTTGTACTCTTTTGTATTCTCTTTATTAAACCACTTGCATAGTGTTTATCAAAGAGATCATACACAAGGTTATCATAGTCGTCATATCCTCAATGTTACCAATGTCTACAATAGGATTAATGACACTTATAATTATTAGAGTCGACATACCCTCAATGTAACCGAAGTTCACAATAGGGTCACTGACACTCACGTATATTAGAGTCGACATACCCTTAATGTTACCGAAGTACACAATAGGGTCAATGACACTCATTTTAATGTCGTATCTACACTACATATTTAATTTATCCAAGACTTCGATTAAATCGACAGTCTTATTAGTATAGATTGTCTTGCAGTAAAACACACTCAAGACAACTCTATTTTCGTCGAATATCAAGAACATACTTCAGTATTTCTTGAATTTAGAATCCACTTTTACTCCAAATTCTCTATTTGTACTCGTAGAACAATAATTCCATCAATAGGTTGAAAACAACCCTAAATAAGGACATTATTTTCATTTGAGTATATTTTACTAGGATCACATAAAGCTCCCACTAGCCCTGACAAGAGTATCCGGCTTAATCTATCCTTTCTAGAAAACTCATTCCTTTGACTTTCTCGTAAAGCAAGATTACAGCCACAGGATGCAAGTTTTGTCGACTTCAGACATGGACATAACTTGGATACAATGGATATGTAAAACCTCGGAACATGCTTCAAAACATTTCCTCAACTTAATCCTGTGAAGGATCAAGGTCTTCTTATTTCCATGTGATATTACTTGTTTCCCCAAAGCGACAACAATGCTTCACATAATTCAGACCTAATCTGGACATTATGGATATGTGAGACCCTCGGAAAGTGCCTCAAGCATTTCCTCAACTTAATCCTATGAAGGATATAGGTCTCTTACGTCCAAGTGAACTCACTTGTTTCTGCAAGGTGACAACAACATTTCACTTTATCCAAGTCATCTTCAACATAGCCACTAGAACATGTTTCCATATAATCAATATGAAACCTTTTGTCTCTAGTCGGTATTTGAAGTTGTCTATTATTGCATATATGTTATTCCCTACCCTTCTTGGATAACACCTTTGGTGTGGGATTAACCTAAGTCAAATACTTGGATGCATCATAAGAGTTACATCTATGTATACCATTCCCTTCTTATATTCACTAGTGAACTCTGGGCCCACTATGGTTCCGATGAATGGTGACCTCACAATGATTCACCATCAAGCTGCTGTTACTATAATATCACAACCTCATACCTAAACAGCCTTCTTGACTTCCATCAGATTTAAAGAAGCAATGGATATTGTCAGGTTTTACCAGCATCTCTATGCTGATTAAATGCTAGTGTCAACACTACGTCTCTTATTTAAGTTTTACGTTCTTTCACTGGAATGCTTTTAGATATTGTCTTCTCCCTTTTGAGCAACCAAACAGGGTTCCCATAAAGTTTCAAGAAATAACTATCCAAAACTTAGTTGAACTACTTAAATATATATAAGCATCAATTTATAATTCATCTATCTCCCACTGAATGTAGACTGGATAATTTGAAGTTATGAGATTGACAAGCAAAGGACTCTATCTAGTCAAATCTCATTGGATGCTTAGGTGACCATCAGGTTAGGTTTTAGATTTAGGACTTGGTTCATAAAATTAATGTATACCAATCACATTGAATACATGTTTAAGGCCTGCCTTTTACCAGATCATCTTCAAAGATATCCGGTTTTCTTAAATGTGACACCATGTACAAATGTGTCTCTTAGAGAAAACAAAATATGGGTTAAACCCATGTTCCATTTCATATTTAAACCAAATATAGATAAGAAAACTTAGCATCTTGTCTGGATCTTAGAATTTATATCTATATCCCCTTTTGATTCTTAATTTTTCTCAGGTTAGTTCCAAACACCTCTAGGTTTCAGACACAAACCTTTTATGTAGTTAAACATTCTCCCAACAACTATCATAAAGATGATGATGGAGAATTTTACTAGTGTCACTCTATATGGCATACTTGAACACATTATCCACACAAGTCTGATAAAAAATCCAACAAGTCATAATCCCTCCTACCAACACTGGTGAAGGATTTCTTAATCATCCTAGTCCAATAAACAATATTTATATCTTTCGTTTAGCCCGAGGCTAAAGTTTTACAAAGATCCTAACCACATGGATCTAAGCGAATGTTGTTTACTTGGTCAAGTTTGATTATGCCATAGAGCTAACGTATCCAAACCACTTTTGGATCTAAGAATCAATTATTCATGATTGCCTTATTACTTATAACGGGTCTTTATGTATGCTGTGATATGGATAAGTTTTGATAAAACATCTCAAAAACAATTTTTCAAAATGTTTCAATTCCAAGCACTTTTGGATCTAAGAATCCATCATCATCATCAAATGTGTATTTGAGCACCATAAATGGTCAAAATAACACATAAGCATTGACATGGATCGAATTTGAAATGAAACTATCAAGCTGAAAAATCTTTTTCATAAAAATACAAGAGTCAAAATACATCCATCATCTTCAAAAGAACATACAATAAAGCATGTCTTGCCACTCAGGGCATAAATACAAAAGTAATAATTAATCCGGAAATAATGGCGAGACCAACACTCCCAATTCTCTTGTAGAGGACAATCAAAAGAGTTTCTTCTTTAGAGATCCGGATCTTCAAGCTTTTCCTTCTTGCAACGAACAGACCTGTACTTTGTAACAAAATAAATTTGTGACAAACGTGAGTCTTATAGCTCGGGTAAACATCCCAACTTATTAAGGAATAGCAATGAAGTATAATCATGAATGTACCTCAAGTAGGAAAATTAACTCTCTCTTTTCTGAGAAGCTTTATATCCTCTCGACACGAAGGGCAGGCATGACGGCCCCAATCCCCAAATCTTCCGCAGAAGTAGCAAACCACCCCTTGTTGAGTCTCCTTAGGCACATCATCAATGTCCAAAGACTCAAATCTAGAAGCAAGCTTGGATACTCCAACTTCTTCTATCGGGATCGATTTCTTCTTCTTCTTCATAATATCTTGTTCCTTAGAACCAAGAACATGAGTGGAGGAGATTGATTCTTGCTTGGACATGTTAGATTCTACATCCTTTAACATTCCATGCAATTCATCTATAGATATTTCCTTTCCATGCATATGATAGTCCTTGACAAACTGTTCATATGATACGGGCAGAGACTGAAGTATGAAATTCACACTGAGCTCCCTCCCTATAGGAAATCCTAGCCTCTCCATTTGGTCCATGTATGATTTCATCTTCAAAACATGGGCACTTACACTCCCGCCTTCCCGCATCATGCAACCGGATAGACTTTTAACACACTCATAATGTTCTTGCCTAACTTGCTGTTGGAATTTATCCTTCAGCTTGTTAATCATGTCATACACAGTCATGTGCTCAAATTGCTTTCGTAGTTCTAAGCTCATACTTGATAACATGAGACAAGCAACATCGTGCGTATCCCGAACAAGTTTTTCATAAGCGTATCGGATGGTCGATGCCGCATTGATAGCAGGTGGGTCAGGAAGGGGTTCTTCAAGGATGTGCAACTTAGACTCGGCACGTAGGACAATCCTCAATTGCCTAATCCAGTCAACAAAGTTCACTCCCGTGAGTTTCTTCCTTTGTAGAAACATACGAAGTGAAAAGTTCGACGTGGTGTTGTTATTATTCGACATCCTATATATATAAAGAGAGTACGCAAATTAGTTAGTTTGATTTAATCCTCGTTAAAATAATTACCCATATTGTCTTGAAAAATATTTTAACAAGGGCTAAGAACCATATTTCACTCCAATTCATGACGGGGTTGCCGCGGATCACTTCGTGGAGCTATTTAGGCCGATAACTATTTTACCGATTGCAATCTCTATTGCAACTCTTAGACACTTGCGGGATCCTACGACAACCATCGGTCGTTTGGCATGTTTGATCCCTACTTGTACCAATTTCAAATTAAAATTCTTGGTTGACTCGTGCTAAGCTCGACAATCACTCAAGGATTTTAATTTGCAATTGTAAATCGTCCGTCAAGACATATGCTGTCAAATCCACCAAAATTGGCTCGTGCTAAGCTCGACAACCAAAATTGTGAATTTGCCATACTCACCTTTCATACAGTTTTATGAGAGTTGGCTCGTGCTAAGCTCGACAACCAAAACCCATAAAACTAGATTCGGGTGGTATGGACTTACGGATGGTGCAAGATTTATGTTTTATGAAAACGGACTTTTAAATCCGGCTTGGTAACAAATTAACTTGTTTAGTGACAAAACCTATTTTCACTAGGTGGGTTAATCTTGTATGTGAGCGCGCGCGAGGGTTGCAAACCATTTTTACCAAATCTCTTGTGATTTTATTAATTTTCCAAAAATTTTCTAGCATGCGAATCCTAAGCAAACCATGCAAGAATTATAAAATCACATCACACGCATATAAACGAAATAAATTGGTAACCCTTGCCAAAATTCCTATGCGTTCTTCCCGTGAGCCAAAACGGGTAGAACATGGTCAATCTAAGGGACAAAAGGACTCCGATGCGAGCTCCCACTAGAACCGCCATCTCCATTGGATTTCACCGGCTTCTATGGTCATCCTCCATCTCATTTTGACTCCTTTTGTGCGTCTTCATCCAAAAATTTACAATACATACAAATAGAAAATAAATGGCATACAAGCCACAATTTTCCTATTTTATCTATTACAAACTACATGGATGAATGAAATGGCATGCAAGCCACAATATTATTACAAATATATCAATTTTAATGAATATTACAACCCATTTGTGATTTAAAATCACCAAATTACAACCAAACACACAAAGTCAACCACAAGGTCAAAGGCAAGGTTTACCAATTTCAAATCAACCACATACAACCAAACATACAAAATGGTAACTAAATTACCAAATAATAATCTGGAACAAATTTCCAGAATCACAAAAAGACCAAAAATTTCCGACACCAAAACTGTTTTTAACATGAAACCAAAAACTGTTACAGCGCGTTTAGCGCCGCTAACTTTTATGAGTTAGCGCCGCTAACTCAAGGTTAGCGCCGCTAACCCCGGTTCGACAGAAAACAAACATTTTGATTTCGGGATTTTCAGGCCACCATGTGCAAATCTAACATAGAGGTGGCTCTGATACCACTGTCGGGATTTCGTGGGCTAGCAGCGGAAGCAAGGTACAACAAAAATAGCCCAATGTACAAGCCATTAAAGCACAAAAACTAGAAATCCTAAAAGAGGACCAAACTCTATGTAAAGAAATGCAACATGTAAAGGAAAGAGGTGGTTATACCTTTCTCCTTAGCTCCAGAAATCTTCAATCCTCGTGGTGATGATGCTCCAAGAACGAAACACGGATCAACTATTGGGATGTACCCCGGGAACACGTCAAGCCACGAGTGCTAGCAAGCCATTGTGGTTCTTCAACTTGAAAACCACTCTGGAAGAGCAAACATAAGAGACCAATTCTGGAACTCCCTCTTGAAAACCCTCTCTTAGTCTTCTTGTAGCACTAAAGAGGTAATTTTGTGTGTGTAGTCAAGAGTGAACAAAAAGGAATACCTCATTTCCTTTTAATCTTCCAGATCTCGTTTTTATCTTCCAAAGCCGGCCAAAGACTTACCTATGTGGCACACATGCATTGGCTAGATTTGGAGGTGCTTTGACAAAAAACACATGCAGCCGTAGCGGCGCTAACCCTTAGGGTTTAGCGGCGCTAACGCGGCCTGCCAAGTGACATGACACAAAGTACATGCAGCCTTAGCGGCGCTAACCATTAAGGTTTAGCGGCGCTAAACCCTTAACGTTAGCGGCGCTATCGCGGCCTGCGATGTCAACTTTTGTTTTTTGTCATATTTAGTCCCTTTATTTATTATGTTGTTGTCAGGTTTGACCCCGGTGTATGACCCAATAGGCCCATACATCATCAGCAGCGGTCTATATGGCGTACGTGCATTAGTGGGCATATTTCTAACAGTATAAACTCTTGATTTTAAATCTAATTATATGTAATTAGCTTCCGCACGTAGTTTATTGTTAATTAAAAAGTACAGTGTTACAAATTGGTATCAGAGCCCTGGTTTGAAGATTTGCATGAATGATTTGTGCAATACTCGAACCGAGGCTCTGGTCAGTCCAGTATTCCCAGGGTGGGTAACTAGTAGTGTATCTTTGAGGGTGGTTAGTGTGCTTATACTAACGGATTATATCCAACAACTGGTGAGATGCTGTGTATAGAACAGAAATGGCTGACAATGTGAACCAGACAACTACCCCTGCGTCCCCCAGAAGAAACAATCAATCCTCCACCGTAGCAAATGAACAGCACAACAGAGCTGGTACTTCACATGATGGTGAATCTGATTAGCAGGATTATGTACTGCAATTGGAAGACACTCTGCAAATTTTGAGAGATCGAGTTCAAGAGTTGGAACAGTAGCAACATCAGACTCAGTCCTCTCATCAAACTCAGACCATTCATATGCCTCGAGAGTCAGCTGTATTTACCCAGTCGATACCACCTCCTGTTTACTCTGCTGCACCCTTCAATACAGTGTCAACACCATTTGGTTCTTTACCATTTGTTACTATACCACCTGTATCACAACCCCAACAACAGCACCAACCACAACAGTAGAACTTTTTCATTCCTTGGTACCAAACTCAAGGAGGCTTTAAACCGAAAGGGCAATACAAAGATTTCATGGGATGTCAGCCACCTGAGTATTCTGGAAGTTCAAATCCAAGTGATACTTTGAACTGGTTAAGGGAGATGGTGAAGGCTTTAGATGCCTGCAATTGTGAGGAATCCGATAGGGTTAATTTTGCAACTAGGAGGTTGAAGGGTCAAGCTACAACCTGGTGGGATTCTTTGACTGCTCATCTATCCGGGGAGGTTGTGAATTCTATTACATGGGATCAATTTCAAACCAAGTTCTGTGAGCACTTCTGTAATACCTATGATTTGGCTAAGGTGAAACGGGAGTTTATGGATTTGGCACAAGATGATAAGATGTCGGTGGATGAACTGGTTTCAAAGTTCAATGAAAAACTGAGGTTCGCAAAACAATGGGTTCCTGATGAGCCTTCTCAGATTGATCATTTCGTTCAAGCACTGTTGCCTGAATATAAGGGTAACACCCGAATGGCAACATCTTTAGTTCAGGCGTTTACTGTTGCTAGAGCTGCTGAGGGTGATGTGAAGGCCCGGGAAAGGATGAACAGAGAGAAAGGATCGTTTCACAAGTCTGGTGGAAACCAGGGTAAAGGCAAGTTGCAGGGAAATCAGAATCGTGGGGATCAAAAATCTAAGGGTTCAGGATTTTATCAGAGTAAACCTTGGTGTGGACCTTGCAAGTCTCGACATACAGGTCCGTGCACACCACATACTAGAAAGTGTTTGCGTTGTGGCGGAATGGGTCATGAGCCATCAGATTGTAAGTTCAAGACAAATGTTTTCTGGAACTGTCATGAGGAAGGTCACAGGTCTGGGGCTTACACAAAGAAGAGATCGACAGGGGCGGGGCAGAGGGTAGCAAATTTCGGGGGATCATCTTCAGCAGGTCAGAAGAGAAAGGTTGCACCTTCTGCGGAAGGGAGAGCCTTCAAGATGACTGTTACAGAGGCTGCTGAAAACAGTGATGTGATCACGGGTATGTTTATTGTAAACTCTGTGCCTGCCCGTGTGTTATTTGATTTTGGTGCAAATGGATCTTTTATATCTGTAACTTTGTGTGACAAACTGAAACTGCCTGCTTCTGTGATTACTACTCCTTTAGAAGTAGAGATAGCAAATGGTAAGATAGTTCCTGTAACTTCTTATGTGACTGGGGTGTTGATAGACATTGATGGTACTAGTTTGCCTGTAGACTGTTTGCTAATGACTATACCGGGGTTTGACGTAGTACTAGGCATGGATTGGTTAAGTCTCC
Organism: Pulicaria dysenterica; assembly: GCA_947179395.2. NCBI lineage: Eukaryota > Viridiplantae > Streptophyta > Magnoliopsida > Asterales > Asteraceae > Pulicaria > Pulicaria dysenterica. Next base: position 33,536,598 of record OX359293.1, read on the forward strand.
ATAGAGCTAGAATTCAGTGCCATAAGAAACTGATTACTATTCCTTTGGCTGACGGGTCGCATGTCGTGGCTCGTGGGGATAGATCTCGATCTTCTTTTCCCATCATCTCGTATATGAAGGCTAGAAAATCTCTAGCCAAGGGGTGTGCGTCTTTTCTAGCTTACGCCATTGATGTGAAGAAAGAGAAGCGACCTGTTACCGAGGTTCGTGTTGTCTCCGAATATCCAGAGGTATTTCCAGATGATCTGCCAGGGTTGCCACCTGTACAGGATGTTGAGTATAAGATAGAATTGGTACCGGGTACTACACCGATTGCTAAAGCTCCGTATCGTTTGGCTCCATCTAAGATCCTGGAGATGATGACTCAGATTCAGGAATTGCTTGACAAGGGGTTTATCCGCCCGAGTTCTTCGCCGTGGGGTGCACCTGTACTGTTTGTGAAAAAGAAAGATGGAACTCTCAGTATGTCTATTGATTACAGGGATTTGAATAAGAGAACCATCAAGAACAAGTATCCATTGCCCAGAATTGATGATTTGTTTGATCAGCTACAAGGGGCTTCGTACTTTTCAAAGATTGATCTACGATCAGGGTATCACCAAGTCAGAGTAGCAGAGGAGGATATACCTAAGACTGCTTTCCGTACTCGATATGGTCATTACGAATTCTTAGTGATGCCGTTTGGTTTGACGAATGCACCTGCTGTATTTATGGATTTGATGAATCGTGTTCATCGCAGATCTTTCTTAGATCAGCATTTGAGACAAGTTTTAGAGATTCTAAAACAACACAAGTTTTATGCTAAGCTTTCAAAATGCAAATTCTGGTTACGTGAAGTTCAGTTTCTGGGTCATGTAATCTGTCAAGAAGGTGTTAAAGTGTATCCATCCAAAATTGAGGCTGTGATGAATTGGAGTGCTCCGAAAACACCTACAGAGATAAAGAGTTTCCTTGGTTTGGCGGGTTATTACCGTAGATTTATCAAGGATTTTTCTAAGCTTGCCGGTCCATTGACCAAGTTGACTAGAAAGGATGTACTGTTCCAATGGGGTTCAGCTCAGGAAGATGCTTTCCAGACGTTGAAGCAGTTGTTGTGTCAAGCTCATGTTCTTTCATTACCAGAGGGTTCAGAGGACTTTGTGGTTTACTGCGATGCTTCTCATGCTGTTTTGGGATGTGTTTTGATGCAGAGGGGTAAAGTGATTGCTTACGCTTCAAGACAATTGAAACCCAATGAACGAAATTACCCGACTCATGATTTGGAATTAGCAGCTGTGGTATTTGCTTTAAAGTTATGGAGACATTATCTGTATGGAACGAAATGTACGATCTGCACTGATCATAAAAGTCTTCAGTATGTGTTTACTCAGAAAGAATTAAATATGAGACAACGTCGTTGGTTAGAACTGATCAAGGATTATGATTGTGACATTCGGTATCATCCGGGGAAAGCTAATGTGGTTGCTGATGCACTTAGCAGAAGGGGATCTTCGGATACAGCGAAATTTATGCGATTAGAAATCAAGTCTGATTTAGTAGATCAACTTTTGGTTGCTCAGCTTGAAGCTTTGAAAGATGAGAATCTGAAGGATGAACTGATGGTTAAACGTCAACATTAGTTAGCTACTGACTCGCGTAGTTTGAGGGTTTATCATGTACGCGTTTGGGTACCGAAGTTTGGTAACTTGAGGGAATTAATTCTAAATGAGGCTCATAAGTCTAGATTGTCGATACATCCGGGCAGTACAAAGATGTACCGTGATTTAAAAACTAGTTATTGGTGGCCGACAATGAAAACAGATATTGCTAAATTTGTTGGGACATGTCACATTTGTGCACAAGTTAAAGCTAAACATCAGAAACCGTACGGATCATTAAAACAATTAGATATACCTGAGTGGAAGTGGGATCACATCACGATGGATTTTGTAACTAAACTTCCACGAACTCAGAGAGGTCATGATATGATTTGGATCATTGTTGACAGATTAACCAAGAGTGCACACTTTCTCGCTACTGCTAAAACTGCTTCTTTGAGTAAACTGGCACAACTGTACATCGATGAGATAGTATATAGAGATGGGGTTCCACTGTCCATTGTTTCAGATCGGGATTCAAGATTCGTGTCTAACTTCTGGAATAGACTGCCACAAGAATTGGGGTCCAGGGTTAACTTGAGTACATCTTACCATCCACAGACAGATGGTCAGTCCGAGAGAACCATTCAGACTTTAGAAGATATGCTTCGAGCATGTGTGTTAGAGTTTGGGGGTTCATGGGATTCGCATCTGCCATTGGTTGAGTTTGCGTACAATAATTCCTATCATTTCAGCATTGGTATGCCTCCGTATGAAATGTTGTATGGTCGTCCTTGTAGAACTCCGACTTGTTGGTTAGAGGCTGGGGAAAAGCAATTTGCAGGGCCTGATATTGTACAGATGACAGCTGACAAGGTTGCTATTGCTCGGGATAAACTAAAAGCTGCGAGGGATAGACAGAAAATGTATGCAGATCATCGTCGTCGACCGGTGTCGTTTGTTGAGGGAGAAATGGTTTATTTAAAAGTCTCTCCGTGGAAGGGTGTGATTCGTTTTGGGAAACGCGGGAAGTTGGCTCCCCGTTACATTGGTCATTTCAGAATCAGACGAGTGGTTAACGATCAGGCAGTTGCTTTGGATCTTCCTGATGAATTAGCGGGTATCCATGACACTTTCAATGTATATTATTTGAGGAAATGCAATGTAGAGGATCAGACACAGGTTCTTCCAATTCAGGATCTTCGTGTGGATATGAATCAGAAACTTATTGAGGAACCAATTGAGCTACTTGATAGAAAAGTCACAAAATTGAGAAAGAAACAGATACCTATGGTTTTGGTCAAGTGGAAGCATAGTTTAGGTTCAGACATGACTTGGGAGACCGAAGCTGAGATGAGGACTCGTTATCCTTCCTTGTTCGAGCGCGAAGAGATTCCGAGGACGGAATCTTCTTAAGGAGGGTAGAATTGTAACACCCTCTTTACCGGCCTAGATTAATTAAGGTAATTAAGTTAATTAATCTTGAGATTAATATTTAATTATAAGAATTACTTGTCATGATGTGTATTTAATAATTGTTTGTATTATTTGTTTTATTTTTATTATTTTAATTAGAAATGATATTTTTATAAGGTGGTATGGTGGGGGTTATTTTGTCACCAACTCCTCCACCATACCTCATTACTTGTAAAGTTAAACAAGTGTGTGTGTGTGTGTGTGTTTTGTGTGCTCTCAGCCGAAAAGAAGAAGAAGGAAGAAAAGAAAAGCCAACTTCTATCTTGTGTGCCTTTAAGTTGATTATTTGAAATCATTTTAAGGTTAGAATTCTGAATATTAGTCGATTAATTGTTAAATATATTCGGTTTTGATTATTTATATGAATTCCGATTGATTCTTGATGATTTAGGATTGAATGCATGTTAGATTTAATGATCAATACCTGTTGTTTATAAGCTTAGAATGAATTCTGGAAACATAGAATACTTGCATGTTTGAAAACAGATTAGAAATGATGTTAGAAGTAAACTGATTTATATATATGAATGTATCGGGATTCATGCTATGAGTGTATCGGAATTGATGAATTCCGATAGAATATTCTCGGAATGTAGGATGAATCCGAGAAATTTGATAGGATTATATTAAATACCGATAAAAGATAAACTTTTGGCCTTAACATTTTCTCGGATTTGATTTTATCAGAATTGGACATTTACTCGGAATTTTCTATTTCCTCAGATTTGATTTTATCGGAATAGGACATGTTCTCGGAATTTCCTATTTTCTCGGAATTGCCTATTTTATCGGAATTGGACATTTTCTCGGAATTGTCTATTTTATCGGAATTGGACATTTTCTCCTGATTGCCTATTTTATCGGAATTAGATATTTTCTCGGAATGTGCCTTTTCTCGGAATCTAAGTATGATTTCATCGGAATTGGATGTTATCGGAATTGACCTTTCACTCGGAATTCGATTTCTATCGGAAATGGACTTAATCGGATTTTGGGATTTTAAGAGTGATTCTTAACAATCAAACTATGATTTGATACACATGATATATATATATATATATATATATATATATGTGTGTGTGTGTGTGTGTGTGTGATGTTCATGTGAGGTATGAATAAATATGATATTTATTATGAATCAGTATTGTGAATTGAATACTGACATGTGTTCACTTAATCTCAGGAACTGAGAAGACTCAGTGAGTTAGTCAACTGTGTGTGCTACAGCCTTGTTGACTGTGGTGAGTGGATTTATATCCTGATGGTACAGGATGTAACATCTTGATTGATTATGTGCTCATTGGATATGTATACATGTTATTGTGGAGGTCAGCCGTGACAGTTTTGTAGGCTGGGCTTGTTGCTTGGGGATTTACAGTATTTGATCTTGAGGTGCATCTGTTGCACTCAAGGGTGCTTTTACTGTTATCCATATTAGCAGAGCTATCGGAAAACCTATGCTTTGGCCGGCATTTGGTTGTAGGTGGTTGCAACACCGCCAGTCCTCTTGAGTTTGAGCTTGATTAACCTATTGGGCTGTTAGCCTTGTACTTTGTGTGATATATGTTCCCTCACTTAGCTTTGTGCTAATTCCCCACTAGATTGTTTTGTAGATACTCCATGGTGAGTTCTGATGCTGATGACTGGGAATATGGACAGACCAATACTCTAATGTCCAAGATTTTGTATAGAGCCTGTTTTTGTAAATCAACACTGTAGTGGTATTTTTGTAAATGATAACCAGTCAAAGTTGTATAAACTCTTGATTTTAAATCTAATTATATGTAATTAGCTTCCGCACGTAGTTTATTGTTAATTAAAAAGTACAGTGTTACACTGACACTCTTCCATTGTCTACTCTAATGCGTTCCATTAGAACTGGTTATGAGCCAGAGATATATGGTTTTCACATATCTAAGAGCAGCGAGTTAATGGTGGATCATGATGAGCCCACCAACTATAAGGAAGCTATGGAGGGCCCTGAGTCTGCAAAATGGAGAGAAGCAATGGAAACCGAGATGCATTCCATGTCGGATAACCAGGTTTGGGAACCGGTTGATCCTACACCCGGGGTTAAACCCATAGGGTGTAAATGGGTCTTCAAGAAGAAGACCAGCATGGACGGAACCTTGCATACCTTCAAAGCCCGACTGGTGGCGAAAGGTTTCACTCAGACTCCTGGCATAGACTATGATGAAACCTTTTCCCCGGTGGCAATGTTGAAGTCAATCCGGATACTTTTAGCTATTGCTGCATTTCATGATTATGAAATATGGCAAATGGATGTTAAAACCGCCTTCCTTAACGGGAAGCTTTCCGAAGAGGTGTATATGACACAACCTGATGGTTTTGTACATCCAGAGTATTCGAACAAGGTCTGTAGACTTAAGAAGTCCATTTATGGACTCAAACAAGCATCTCGAAGCTGGAATCTATGCTTTGATGAGAAAATCAAGGAATTTAGATTTTCGAAAAGCAAAGATGAGCTGTGTGTATATGTAAGGGCTAGTGGGAGCACAATTGTCTTCTTAATCCTATATGTAGATGATATTCTACTCATTGGAAATCATATCTCGAGTCTAAGGAATGTTAAAGCTTGGCTAGGGAGTTGTTTTTCAATAAAGGATCTAGGCGATGCGAGCTGCATTATGGGGATCAAGATCTATAGAGATAGATCTAGAAAGCTACTCGGGCTTTCACAAATTGCATACATAGATAAGGTCATTAGACGCTTTAAGATGGAGGAATCCAAGAAAGAAAACCTCTCTATATTGCATGGTTTGACTTTGAGAAAGACTCAATGTCCTACCTCTCAAAAGGAGATAGAAGTAATGAAGCGAGTACCATACGCTTCGGCTGTGAGATCAATCATTTACGCCATGCTATGCACTCGTCCTGATGTGTCATGTGCCTTGAGCATGACTAGAAGATATCAGGCAATTCCCGGGGAACCTCATTGGAGAATAGTAAAGAACATTCTCAAATACCTAAGGCATACGAAAGAGATGTTCTTTATATATGGTGGGGAAGAAGAGCTGAGAGTTAAAGGTTACTCGGATGGTAGCTTCCAAACCGATAGGGATGACCGCCAATCACAATCGGGGTTTGTATTCCTATTAAACGGTGGTGCTGTCAGCTGGAGGAGCTCGAAGCAAGACACGGTGGCTGATTCGACTACCGAGTCGGAATACATTACGGCAAGTGAAGCCGCGAAGGAGGCCGTGTGGATGAAGAAATTCATCCGTGATCTACGAGTGGTTCCAAGCATCGCTGACCCTATTGAGATATTTTTTGTGACAATGAGGGCGCGGTGGCTTTGGCAAAGGAACCGAGAGCTCAGAAGAGGACAAGACACATATTACGCAATCCATTCACTTTATTGCGCAAGCAACTCATGATTCTCACACTAGAGCAATAGGTGTAAGATATGCTAGCGATTTGACTTGAGTTCTATATTTAGTTTGTTTGATATGTAACTGTATTTTGGGAACATTAAGACAGTATTGTAACTTATGCTTGTATCGATATATGATAGAGATTATATATGGGTGTGATACGGTTACATTCATAAGACTTTACTGTATTCCATCTTAGCATGTTTAACCACTTCCCAGGATGTTTATACATTCTAAATTTCCACAGCCTGTCATTCTCCAAGGGAAGGGAGTTTGAGTTAAGGCCGAGGTTAGGTATAGGTTATGCATTAATCAAAGATTGAATGCATGGAATGCAACACCAACCTGTGCTTGAAAGGAGTTTCAAGTGATTGGAAGGCCCACACCCAAGTATACTTCATGGATTATAGTCACGAGTAACTTGGGATGATAATATCTTATGTCCTTAGACCCAAGATGTATGAACTGCTATATCATAATTCTTCCTTACTTTGGCCATTTTCAAAAGCAGTTCGTAACTGGCTGTGATAAACGAAATAGCTAGGAAAGTCAAGAAGTATGGTATAGGGTTATGCAGTCAACTAAATTTATTCCTCTGACATGAGAGATATCCCTGGGCCCCTCGATGATTGGGAGCTGACACCAAATTTTCGCATGGCCATGCACAAGGAAATATTGATTGAAACTCAGATATATCCTTAACTTTTGGTTACTACCAATCAAGATTGAGAAACATAATCGTGAACGATCTAGAGATTGCATTTAATCCATTTCTCATGTTCACATGTATATCGCGAACAAAAGGATGTCTAAGATCATATCTATAGGACCATTTCTTATGAATTGGTTTTGTTTTTGATAACGAAACTCATACTGACTTGGGGCAATGATGCTTTGCTAGAGGCCGCTCGTTGTCTGTGACTTGAGAATACGGTGCATCGTGTGCAAGTGGGACTTTTTTAGAATATGCCCACGGATGCATACACACTGTTTAAGTCGCTACCGATGATGTATGGGCCTACTGGGTCACACACCGGGGTCTAACTTGACAGCAACCAAAGAATAGGGTCAAAAAATGGCAAAAATCAAAAGTTGGTGAAACTGTTCGCGTTAGCGCCGCTACGCACAGATATGACCGTTTGATGGAAAAGTTGCAGGCCGCGTTAGCGCCGCTAACTTTAAGGGGTTAGCGCCGCTAACTCTTAAAGTTAGCGCCGCTACGGCTGCATGTGCTTTTTGTCAAATCACCTCTAGCTTGGCTAATGCATGTGAAGACAATCATGGTGTCTTGGCCGGCCTTGGGCATACTAAATGTCATCTATAGGCTTATAAAACACCTCATTTGATATTCACTTGCACCTTATTTTGCCAAATCCACCACCAAAATATTCTCTTAAGTGCTTACAAGGCTTAGAGAGACTTTGAGAGGAAGAGTTCCAGAAATTTGGTCATTTTGGTTGTTGTTCCTTAGTGGTTTTCAAGAGTAAGTACCACAAGGCTTGCTAGCACTAGAAGTTGGATGTGTTCTCGGGGTGTACACCGATAGAGGAGGCTATTTTGCTTCTTGGATCAACACCACCATCTTTTACACGTTTTTCTGGAGCTTAGGAGGCTGGTATACACTTCTCTCCTTCATCTTTTGTTGCATTTCTTTTAACATAGAGATTGTTCCATTAGTGGGGTTTCACATCTTATACTTTATATGGTTGTACCTTGGGCTTTATTTGTTGTATCTTGCTTCCGTTACATGCACTTGAAACCCCAACAAAAACTTCGTTGCCCATTGAATCAAATCTTTGTCTTGCTACCTCCGCTAGAAACATAACGTTAGTGATAAACTTTTTGCTTTTACATGTTCTTAATGGTTCATCCTCACGGGAACTAAGTAGTAACGTTTTGATGGTTTTGACATGTAAAACCATTTCTCATCAATATGCACAACATTAAACATATCATAGAATGTAGGAACTGGATTTAAAAATGACCAAGTAAGCTTAGATAAATAAAATTCTAACCTTGCTCTTTTATTCTCGTTTGTTAGATTCGGCTTAATAGCATTCGTGTGTGGCCGAAGTGTACCTTCCTTGATTCGTCTGTGGATAGTTGATTTTGAAACATTCAAAGATTTTGCAAGAGATCGTATGTTGGCTCGATGACGCAATGGAATTTCTGAAACTTGATTCAAATTTATTTGTACCCTTTTCTGGCCCACAACGGTTGGCATATTTGTAGATAAATCAACCGGTCGTCCATGGTCTACTTGAAATTTAGCTTTATGCTAAATGCGACTAACCGTCTGCTTAGAAACTGAGAATAGGGAAGCTACATGACTTATGGAACCCTTTTTTAAATCTCCACATAAACTTTCTTGCAATAACGATTGATATATAGCTTGGCGTTGTGCAATAGTTGTTTTCTTTTTTGTGTCTAAAGTTGTGACTTGCTCCATATGATATTGACACTAGTCGGAATTGGAGAAAAATATAGTCGAATAGGAAGGATAAAAAAATTACGGTAACGTCAAGAAATTGAGATAGCATATAAATATGATAGTTGAAATTTCTCAACTACATGAAGGGAAATACAAGGCGGAAAAATTTGGCTCAAATTTTTATCAACAAAAATAAAATCATGCAAATTATGGCGGTAAACAGATTTTGTGGCGCTAATACAAGTGCTTTTTTTGTTGTTGTAATGAATACATTAAAATGGAAGAAATACAAACATAATTTCTGTAGTCATTATTCCATAAATTTTAAAGAAAAGTAAAATATTTTTAAAAGGATAAAAGTGTCATTTTATTAACTAAAGACAACATTAATTACAGTTTTCTTAAACTGTGTGTTTTTTGTCTATGGACAGTTATTTTTAGGACGAAGGGAGTAATAATTTTGTAACAAATCGCCACTAATCCAAAAAAAACCAAAACATACTTCATCTATAATAATTAAATCTGTAAGAATGTATCATTAGGAATAAACAAATGGAGACAATCAAAACATATTGCCCATGTGTAACTTAGTTGTAACATGAAAAAAAACAACATATATATATATATATATACATTTATATATATAAACAACAACGCCATATGTGCTCGTAATTTGTTCATTAGTGCCACATACACAACTTGTGAGTAGATTGAGGGAAAAAAGAAGGAATAACTTGTCTCATTGCAAAGAAATCACAAGTCTAGGTTGTTGATCATGTGCTTTCAAAAAAGCTTCCAACAACCATTAGTAGGAATATATAGACTTAGACCTCAACAACCATTAGTAGGAATCTATAGACTTAGACTTCAACAACCATCTGAAATCTATAGACTTAGACCATAATTTTTTAATTATGAAAATAATAAAATTGGTTAAGCTCTTTTTTCAGTCTAAGCTTGACAAAAATATGCTAAGTATGAATTTCCTCTTTTACTAATCATATGCTTGAAAAAAAAGGCAATGAGCAAAAATAAAAAATATATATAAAATGGCAGAAAAAAATATATAAGTCAAATAAGTGACATTTGGAACTCGAACGAGTAAACTCTAAGGGATGTTCGACACCTAATAATGTAAAGCCAACTGGTTTGGGATCGGTTGAGTTTAATGTTCGCTACATGGGTTTCAAAGTCATGGACTTATGTGAAAAAAATTTGAGCTTAAAAGATCTAAAGCATATGTCAAATAATTTGGAAAATCGACAAGCAGTCTTGAGGTTGGGGGATTCCTAAGGGGTAAATTAACTATCAAAGATAGATATATTTCATATATTAAGGGTTTGTTATTTACAAAAAGAGAAAGTATTTGGGGAGGTGAGAAGTTAGAGAGGATCAAAACACGTGTATATGCATAAGTCTAAGTATAATTGATGTCTTGATTCGAATCAAACATACTGACATTAGTCAGTGATATTTAACGTTTATAAGAATGATATTATTTATTTAAATAACTTAGCCTTGATAAATTTTTGATTTGCTTGGGGGACAAGCAATGTTCAAGTATGTGTTATTTTTTATATAGCATTTATTGAGGAGGGATCCGAAAACAGCCTAAGTTGTTGTGGGTGAGCAAAAAAAGTGCTTCTTGTGAGGATTCAAAAACAACCGCAGATGATAGCAAAGAAGATGCAAGTACGAGCCGTAAAACGCCTGACACAATCTATGTAAGATAACTTAAAAGAAATATATTGTCATATCTAAAATATGTGTATTTAAACGTGTGTGCAGTAGCAGTATATATGCATGATAGGAAATGGTACATACTATAGTACATAATATAAAATACATATGTGCATATAGCAACAGTTTTAGGTACTTTTAATAATACATATGTGCAAATAGCAAAACAGTTATATGAGACGTATGTGCAATAAACTGTTTAACATATGTGCTATTAGTACTATTTATAAGTGATATTATTACTTTTAAATATATGCATGAGCAATAACAGTTTATAATTGGAAAAAATGATGCATGTGTGCAAATAATAGTTTAGGTTTGTGCTACTAGTACTTCTTACAATAAAAACATTAGTACTTTTATTGCAAAAAATGATGCATAATCTATTTTTTAAGATGCATATATGTACACTAAAAAGAGAATATGTGCAAATAATCATATATTCAAAAAAACATTATTTGTTATTTGCAGGATTACGAGAAAAAGTTGTGTGCGATTCTACGAAAAATTAACAAGCATGTCGAAGAATTTGAGACGGCATACAAAAAAGGAATAGCGACATTTGAGGATTTTGAAAGAATAAAGCTTGTTAAAAAATAGTTTGATGAAGCTATAAAAAAGAATGACGGCATGCACGAGACTGAAACTCCTATGAAGATGATGGATGTTGAAACAATGGTGAACACTAGTACGGGGAGTGCATTTGGGTTTGCAGAACCAAAAAGTCAATTTTGGTGAGATCCAGCGGTCGAAAAAGCTAATGAAGAAGTAACAAGGACTATTCAAAATTCTGCCAAAAAAAGACACGGTTCACATTGTTGAATGCGCACCTAGTTTCACTCTTGGGTTAAACACAAGAAACACCATATCCCACATCGTCCCAGCTTGTTCCAGTAGGTTCTGCATTGAATGCGGAACCCATAAAGGCAATACCACCAAGAAATACGGGTCCTAAAATTCCAAAACGTGGTGAAAATGACCTCTAAACATTTCAAATGCAATGAAATCACCATATGTCTGCATACTAGCTGACGAAAAGAAAGGCGTCACCGCTGAAGAACGTAGGATATCACAAAAAAGATATGCCAGCACAAATAATCATGCCTTGTGAAATGGTTGCAACTACAAACAACGGTACTATCTTCTTTGTTCAAAAGCACCTACATAGAAACGTATAAAAAATGTAATATGATACTGCATAATATAAATCACATAAGAAAAACAATAAAAAAACTAAAAAAAATATCTTAAATTTAGCAACAAAAGCACCATGTTTGTTTTGTGTCTTATTGTGCACACTTCAGAATTACCATTAGTAACCACACAATTTTTGCTACACGTGTATAATCCTTTAACAATCTCTTTATGGACAAGGATAAACAATGACCGAGTATACAAATTTGCAGCAAATCTCTCAATAGGCAAATGCATCTTCGAGAAGGAAGTGTATTCTGGTCATACCTTTGTTTCTCCATCGCAGTTTCAAAACAGATCATAAACTGCACAAGACTGTTCCCACAGCTAGAAAAAAATTCAAAAAAACGAGTTTTCAAATTCTGAACGAGATGTGGTCTTCATTAAACAGCACATAGGTGTCTCTCTAAAATACCCAGGTATCCATCTTTCCCTTAACTCAAACATGTGACAGCCAACGATTGTCGTGCAAATTATACTGAGAAATCAATGAGGCCCATTCCTTCAAGTATGGAAGGTTTCATAAACACGTTCAATACCAACTTGTGCAAACGTTTATTAAAATACTCCCTCCGTCCCATTTTATTTGTCCATCTTACTATATTAACTTGTCCCAAAATATTTGTCACTTACTAAAAGCAGATGACATATTTACCACATTACCCCTCATTTCAATTACCAACAAGCATTGAATACATGTGATTTACGAGAAAGAAAGATAAAAAGAAAATTAAAAAAACAATTGACATTACAAATGGTAGTAAATCGTATACTACAAAAACAAAAGGTTCATGCATCTTCATTAAAATCAAAACCAAAACACAATGAAGTTACTTTTAGATTTTTTATATCAAAATTTTTTTTACTGGGCAAGATACGATACAACTTCATCAATTAAGTTTTGATCACACTCAATTTGTAGGGGTAAGTTACCTTGTCGCTCTAACCTACTCTTGCCAATATGCGGTACATGATAGTTATTCCCACCTTGAACCTTTATGATTTCTTTCATGCATGTTTGTAGAGTTAAAAAAACATTGTTAAGTTGTTGCGATTGCATTCTTTTAAAAGATGTTTGAACCGCAGAAACCAATTTCATCAATTGTACCCAAAACCTCTTGCTCTTGAAGTGATTGGATTGCTTGAAAAAATCCAAGGTCTAACACATTCAAATCCGGACTATTAGCGGGTTGAAATATAAGTCAAATATCGAATCCATCTTGAGATGCCGCTTCAAGAAACTCGCTATCATCAACTTCGATATGAGGCTTTGCATTGTCTTGTTGGATAAATATGGGACCGGTATGACCTCGTGGCCATTTAGCTCTGATATCCGGTAGAACTTTTTATATCAACCATGACCTTGTCACCTCTTTGTTCACCGATAAAATAGGCTTTTGTTGGAATGTTCCCACAAATCGATTTTTGCTTGAACGCTTAGCGGATTCTAATGTCGTAAACGGGTAAATACCAATTTTACCCGAAAAAACTTCGTTGCCCATTGAATCAAATCTTTGTCTTGCTACCGCCGCTAGAAACATAACTTTAGTGATAAACTTTTTGCTTTTACATGTTCTTAACGGTTCATCCTCACCGGGAACTAAGTAGTAACGTTTTGATGGTTTTGACATGTAAGACCATTTCTCATCAATATGCACAACATTAAACATATCATAGAATGTAGGAATTGGATTTAAAAATGACCAAGTAAGCTTAGATAAACAAAATTCTAACTTTGCTCTTTTATTCTCGTTTGTTAGATTCGGCTTAATAGCATTCGTGTGTGGTCGAAGTGTACCTTCTTTGATTCTTCTGTGCATAGTTGATTTTGAAGCATTCAAAGATTTTGCAAGAGATCGTATGTTGGCTCGACGACGCAATGGAATTTCTGAAACTTGATTCAAATTTATTTGTACCCTTTTCCGGCCGACAATGGTTGGCATATTTGTAGATAAATCAACCGGTCGTCCATGGTCTACTTGAAGTTTAGCTTTATGCCAAATGCGACTAACCGTCATCTTAGAAACCGAGAATAGGGAGGTTACATGACTTATGGAACCCTTTTTTAAATCTCCACATAAACTTTCTTGCAATAACGATTGATAGCTTGACGTTGTGCAATAGTTGTTTTCTTTTTTGTGACTAAAGCTGTGACTTGCTCCATATGATATTGACACTAGTGGGAATTGGAGAAACATATAGTCGAATAGGAAGGATAAAAAAATTACGGTAACGGCAAGAAATTGAGATAGCATATAAATATGATAGTTGAAATTTCTCAACTACATGAAGGGAAATACAAGGCGGCAAAATTTGTCTCAATTTTTTATCAACAAAAATGAAATCATGCAAATTATGGCGGTAAACAGATTTTGTGGCGCTAATACAAGTGCCTTTTTTTGTTGTTGTAATGAATACATTAAAATGGAAGAAATACGAACACAATTTCTCGAGTCATTATTCCATAAATTTTAAAGAAAAGTAAAATGTTTTTAAAAGGATAAAAGTGTCATTTTATTAACTAAAGACAACATTAATTACAGTTTTCTTAAACTGTGTTTTTTTGTCTGTGGACAGTTATTTTGGGACGGAGGGAGTAATAATTTTGTAACAAATCGCCACTAATCTGAAAAAGACCAAAACATACTTCATCTAAAATAATTAAATCTGTAAGAATGTATCATTAGGAATAAACAAATGGAGACAATCAAAACATATTGCCCATGTGTAACTTAGTTATAACATGAAAAAAACAACATATATATATATATATATATATATATATATATATATACACACACACCAACACCATCTGTGCTCGTAATTTGTCCATTAGTGCCACATGCACAACTTGTGAGTAGATTGAGGGAAAAAAGGAGTAACTTGTCTCATTGCAGGGTATGGGTCAGTAATCACAAGTCTAGGTTGTTAATCATGTGCTTTCAAAAAAGCTTCCAACAACCATTAGTAGGAATCTATAGACTTAGACCTCAAAAAACCAACTCCAAAAGTAACACATTGTTATAGTTGTCAACGACAGTTAAAGGGACAAAAATCATGTTTTACGTTGATAAAAAACAAAACAAAAAAATTGTATATGCAATGATCATAAAATGTGAAATATCATTAATACACCAGAATAAACGTACAACACTTACTTGTTAGTTTCATACGTGGCATCAAAAGCAAGAACATCACAAAAAATGTCTTAGCTACACTTCGTAGTTTCATGAGCCCAAAATAAGGATTTTAACTCGTTTTTCACAACCTGATATTCGAATGAATAATGAGGGACACATATCTTTCGAGTATTTAATTTGTCAATTAACATTTGAGCATCCTTACCACCGATAAATCTATTCATGTCACGTCTAAAGTTTTTGAAGTCTGCAATTGTTCCACAAACATAAACGTATCTACCTTGTAACAAAGATCAGTCTATGAGCCTTCGTAGTGCTAATATTCGAAGTAGACACTTTGTGCATAAATGTTTGATCAACAAACGTCAACATTCTGCGAGTATTTGATATGTCCGCGTTTCTATCATCAAACAAAGGATGGTTGTAGTTCTCAATGAACTTTTTCACTATGTATGAATCGGAACCAATCACCTCACCAACCCCAATACAAGTTTTGCAATCGGTAACAAAAAAAAATTGTATTATGTTGTTCTTTGTGTTTAGGATCTTGTTTAAGTGAATCTTCTACTTTGTTACGTGGTTTACCGGCTCTGTGACATACCACATACCGATTGATAACTCTAACTTGGCTCCTTTTAAGCGTTCAAATGCGAGTATCAAAGCCAACCTTCTTTGCATATTCATCATACAAAAATTTCACATCCTCAAAATTTTCAAATACATCACCAACTTTGAGCTTTAAATCATCATAAACAATTGGGATGTAACACCCCAAAATAGGGACTATGTGCTAATAGGGTTGTACTTTGATTTTAATTGGTATTTGGTATTTTTTAATAATGTGTCTTATCTGTGATTGAAAAGGAGTTGAGAGAAAATGTTATGTTAATATGTAAAATGGGTAAGTTAGTAACCGTTTTTAGGTAATGGTTCTAAAAATATCCTCGTTAGGTAAAACAGGTAAACGAGAGATAAGTTATAAGTTAAAAAGGGGAACAAAATACCGAGTTTAAAATTATTAAACCACAAAGTCGGTTGTTGTGTGTTCTTATCCCCTGTTGAATCTCAAAACACACACTAGTTACACACACAAGCATACGACACACAAACACACTCAAACTTTTGTACTTTTGATAGGAGAAATCAACTTGGAGCTACTGATCCGAGTTATTAGCAATCCATATCAGTGTGTAGAGCTGTTCTTGAATCATCTTCTTGCTTGGTAAGTGAATAAAACCTAGTTCTTGAGTTTTGTAAAAGAGATTATCCATTTTGGTAGTTCAAAATGGGTTATAGTGTTTGTTTTGAGTTAGGTATGTGTTAGCAAGCTTCAATGGATGTCAAATAATGTTTATGAAAAATTGGAATTGAGTTTTGGTCGAATTTCATGCCAAAAACGCAAGTTACAGCCGCTGTGTTCGAACAGGGAAGAAGATCTGCTGTGCAGACCCTTCCTGCGGCCGTAGGGAAAAGTTCTTGCGGCCGTAGGAGCAGTTTCTTTCCTGTGGCCGTAGTGAAAAGTTCCTACGGCCGTAGGAGGGTGTTTTTTAGAATTTTTGTAATTAAGCCTTCTGTGGCCGTAGGAAAAGGTTTCTACAGCCATAGGAGGGTATTTTGTATGGTTTACCGTCTACGGATGAAGGAACAAGGTCTACGGATGTAGGTACGTAACCCACGGCCGTAGCTCACCATAGAACAGCTCCTGTAGGCGTAGGGATAAGTTCCTACGCCATAGGGCTCGGTTTAATGAAGAGAAACTCTGCGGGAGTAGGGGATTGCCTCTACGGCCGTAGGAGGAGTTTGTTATGCCTTCTGCGGCCGTAGGACCCTGTCCAGTATGAATAGCTTGTAAATCGTATTATGTGATAAGTGTTAAGATGTTAACAAGCTTGTATATGATGTGTTAGGCACTTCTGAGGAACCAGAAGATACTGAGCACTATATTTGCTTGTTGTAGCTATTAAGGTGAGTACCGGTTAACCTTAGGTTTCGTGATAAACATGTTATAACAAGCTTAAGGTAAGTTATGGTTTATGTGTTGTTAATTTGCTATGGTATACGCTGCTATGCACTTATGTTAGGCTTGATGAGGCCAGTCATGTTGTAAACTTGGTATATGCTGGTATTATGGCTTTTTGTAAGCCAATATGTTATGTTATGGCTTGAGTAGGCCAATTATGTTATGATGCGGCCAGAGTCGGCCAATACGTGTTCGTGCCGGCACTTTGATGCTGTTGAGGTACGGTGATTCGCGGTCGCGGATCGGGTTCTTGCAAAACCTCGTGCCTCAACCAGGGGCTCTCATAGACTTCCCCGCTCGTTAATTAAATAGGGGCTCTCACTGATTTCCCCGCTCGTTTATGCAATGGTGGGCTGCTACCCGCTCCCCCACCGGCGCGATATGATAGATGTATTCGGTTTCCCCCAGTTTGGATCATTGAGCCGGGCTTACTACTCTGCAAGACGTGACTCCTCCTGGGCACCATAACATCGCTAGCTGTTTGGATAGACTTGTTTGTTATTCTGTGATATCTTTTGCATGCTATAACATCTTTGTTACGATGCTTATGTTTAATCGTTGCTCACTAGCTATTTATAGCTAACCCCTCCATTTATATATCCTATGTACAGGTAATTAGATGATGGTGAGAACGGGTGCCATGTTTTGGCTTATACTGCTGAAGATTTTTGGGGAACACTACTTTTGCGGTTGTTTTTGTTAACTCTGATTTACTGGTCAATGGTCGGCAGATATTTGGTAACTCCGTTGGGTTGTTTTGTTTAAACACTGTTACAGTTTGTGTAAACAACTAACTTTTAGCTTCCGCTGTGTTTAGTAAATATATCTTTTGGTTAAACGGTTAATGTATTACTTATTATTTTTTAAATTAAGCTTGTGAAACCCCGGCGTTACAAGTTGGTATCAGAGCCTTGGTTTGAGGGAATTGAGTACTTTGACGAGTATTCAATCTCAAACCCAGGCCCGACCATTATTAAGTGTTCCCTGGGTGGTATTGGGGTGTGATGAGTGTTATATGTTAATTGTTATATGTTAAATTAGTACTGGTATGTGATAACTGTTAGATTACTAGAGTTATAGCTAGTATTTTTGTTTTGGTATAAAAACTGAATCAAATGGCTAGTTCCTCTGGTAATGAAGATAGAGATGCCTACATATGCTAGTTGGATACCCAGTTGAAGCAGGCAAACGATCGAGAGTCGCTACGAATCGCTCACGAAATTTCTAAGTCTGCTGGTTATAAGAATTTCATGAGCTGTAAGCCTCCGGTTTTCAATGGTGTAAATGATCCGTCGGTTGTAGAAACCTGGATTCGGAACATGCGGAATGCTTTTGAGTCCAGTGATTGTGAAGAGAAAATGAAAGTCACCTTTGGTAAACAAATGTTACGAGATCGTGCACTTACCTGGTGGGATATGGTTGTGAGTGTCACACCGCCAGAGGATCTAGATGCTTTAACCTGGGAGGATTTCTTGAAAAAGCTCAGACAGAAATACTGTTCAGATTATGATATGCAAAAGATTGAGGATGAGTTCCGAGCTCTTCAAAAAGGCGATAAACCGGTGGAAGATGTAATTTCAAAATTCTCGGATAAGATGAAGTTTGTTACCCATCTGTTGCCCGACGAGAGAGCCAAGATCAACAAATTTGCTAATACCCTACCTGTTGAGTACCGCTCTACTGTGAGGTCTGCAGCAACACTGGATGCGGCTTTCGATATAGCTCGGCAGACAGAGGATGATTATAAGCTGAAGCCAAAGTCAGCCACAATAGCAAGGGGGAGGGTACAAGAGAAAGTTCAAGCAGTCTTCTAGTAGTAGGAAAGGTGAGGGTGGTTTTGGAAATAGGCCACGGGGTGATTCGTTCCAGAGGTCTGGAAGCTGGGCCGTGGTAAAATGTGGCAAGTGTGGAACCAAGGGTCATCAGACTCATGAATGCCGGTTCAAAGATAATGTCTGTTTTAAATGTCATAAGTCTGGACACAGAATAGCTGATTGCCCTCAATGGCAAGGTTCGGGAGCTGGCGAATCGTCTGGAGCCACTGCTCAGAAAAAAGGGAGGCGCCCCACGTGCTTAGGGGAGGGCCTTCCAGATGACTACCGAGGAAGCAAAGAATGCAGGTGATGTTATTACTGGTACTTTCTTAATTAATTCTGTACCAGCATGTGTTCTGTTTGATTCCAGTGCTACCTATTCCTATGTGTCAACAATTTTCTATGATAAATGGCAACTACCTGTTATAATAATGAAAGACTCTGTTAGAGTAGAAGTAGCTGACGGTGGTCAAGTCCTTGTTACGTCTCACGTACCTCGGGTTTCTATAACTATTGACGGGCACTGTTTTATTGTTTCCCTACTCCTCGTGTCGATGGCTGGTTTTGATGTCGTTATTGGTATGAATTGGCTTACTAGTCATGATGCCAAAATTATGTGTTCCAAAAAGTTAGTTAAGATTCCCTTTACCGGATGGTACTCATGTTGTGGTGCGAGGAGAGAGGTCTAAATCTGATATCTCGTTGATAACTATGATTAAAGCACAGAAATCCATTGCTAAAGGTTGTGATTCCTACTTGGCATATGTAATAAATGCTGAGGCGGAAGAAAAGACTGTCAAAGATATCAGAGTGGTTTCGGAGTTCCCTGAAGTGTTTCCTAAGGAATTACCGGCTTTACCTCCTGTGAGGGATGTAGAATACCTGATTGATCTTGTTCCTGGTGCTACACCTGTAGCTAAATCTCCGTATTGTCTTGCACCGTCTAAGATTCGGGAAATGATGACACAGATCCAGGAACTGCTTGATAAAGGTTTCATACGCCCGAGTTCTTCACCATGGGGAGCTCCGTTATTGTTTGTTAAGACTAAAGACGGGACCTTACGCATGTGTATCGATTACCGGGAGCTAAATAAGCGAACGGTAAAGAACAAATATCCACTACCATGTATTGATGATCTGTTTGACCAATTGCAAGGTGCTACATGTTTCTCGAAGATTGATCTTCGTTCTGGTTATCATCAGGTCTGCGTTCATGATGATGATATTTCTAAAACTGCTTTTCGAACTCGGTATGGGCACTATGAATTCTTGGTGATGCCATTTGGTTTAACCAATGCCCTTGCTGTTTTCATGGATTTGATGAACCGTGTGTGTCGTCCTTTCCTTGATAAATTTGTTATTGTTTTTATTGATGACATTTTGATCTATCCAAAACCGAAGCGGAGCACGAGCAACACCTACGTGCTGTTTTCATGGATTGATTCTCGTGCTACCTATTCCTATGTGTCAACAGTTTTCTGTGATAAATGGCAACTACCTGTTATAATAATGAAAGACTCTGTTAGAGTAGAAGTAGCTGACGGCATTCAAGTCCTTGTTACGTCGCACGTACCTTGGGTTTATATAACTATTGACGGGCACTGTTTTATTGTTTCCCTACTCCTCATGTCGATGACTGGTTTTGATGTTGTTATTGGTATGGATTGGCTTACTATTCATGATGCCAAAATTATGTGTTCCAAAAAGTTAGTTAAGATTCCTTTACCTGATGGTACTCATGTTGTGGCGCGAGGAGAGAGGTCTAAATCTGATATCTCGTTGATAACTATGATTAAAGCACAGAAATCCATTGCTAAAGGTTGTGATTCCTACTTGGCATATGTAATAAATGTTGAGGCGGAAGAAAAGACTGTCAAAGATATCAGAGTGGTTTCGGAGTTCCCTGAAGTGTTTCCTAAGGAATTACCGGCTTTACCTCCTGTCAGGGATGTAGAATACTGGATTGATCTTGTTCCTGGTGCTACACCTGTAGCTACATCTCCGTATCGTCTTGCATCGTCTGAGATTCGGGAAATAATGACACAAATCTAGGAACTGCTTGATAAAGGTTTCATACGCCCTAGTTCTTCACCATGAGGAGCTCCGGTATTGTTTGTTAAGAAGAAAGACGGGACCTTACGCATGTGTATCGATTACAGGGAGCTGCATAAGCGAACGGTAAAGAACAAATATCCATTACCCCGTATTGATGATCTGTTTGACCAATTGCAAGGTGCTACATGTTTCTCGAAGATTGATCTTCGTTCTGGTTATCATCAGGTCTGCGTTCATGATGATGATATTTCTAAAACTGCTTTTCGAACTCGGTATGGGCACTATGAATTCTTGGTGATGCCGTTTGGTTTAACCAACGCCCCTGCTGTTTTCATGGATTTGATGAACCGTGTGTGTCGTACTTTCCTTGAATAATTTGTTATTGTTTTTATTGATGACATTTTGATCTATTCCAAAACCGAAGCGGAGCACGAGCAACACCTACGTGTAGTTTTGAAAACCCTTCAGCGGGAACAACTTTATGCTAAGCTATCCAAATGCGAATTATGGCTCAAAGAGGTGCACTTTCTGGATCATGTTATTTGTAACGAAGCTGTTAAGGTCGACCAAACCAAAATTGAAGCTTTGATGAACTGGGAAACTCCTCGCAATCCTTCAGAGATTAAGAGTTTCTTAGGTCTCGCTGGATACTATCGACGTTTCATTCAGAATTTTTCTAAACTTGCTGGCCCGTTAACTAGATTGACTCGCAAAGTTGTTACTTATGCGTGGGCTGATGAACAGGAGAAAGCGTTTCAGACTCTGAAGCAATTGTTATGTCAAGCTCCTATTCTAACGCTGCCTAGTGGGTGAGAAGATTTTGTTGTATACTGCGATGCTTCATATGCGGGTCTCGGCTGCGTTCTGATACAACAAGATAAGGTGATTGCGTATGCTTCGCGTCAACTAAAACCTCACGAGAGGAATTACCCGACCCATGATCTTGAGCTTGCAGCCGTGGTGTTTGCTTTGAAGCTGTGGCGACATTACTTATACGGTACCAAATATGTGGTATATTCCGACCATAAAAGCTTGTAGTATGTATTCACGCAAAAGGAACTTAACATGAGACAACGACGCTGGTTGGAGTTGATCAAGGGTTATGATTGTGAGATCAAATATCATCCAGGAAAAGCCAATGTTGTTGCTGATGCACTGAGTCGGAAAAGTTCTCCCGAAGTTGCTAAGTTCATGAGACTTACGATTGTGTCGGATATCATCGCTAAATTGAAGGAAGCACAACCGAAAGCACTACAAGAAGCTAATCTGAAGGCTGAGACGATGATTAAATTGTCAAAGCTATTAGAGTAAGATAGTCGAGGTTTGAAAATGTTTCAATCTCGAATATGGGTACCCAATCAATATTGGTGGTAATCGAGAAACCATTTTACAAGAGGCGCATAAGTCAAAGTTGTCTGTCCATCCTGGCAGTACCAAGATGTACCAGGATTTGAAGACTTTGTATTGGTGGCCTACCTTAAAACGTGATATATCCTCGTTCGTTGAAAAGTGTCAGATCTGTGCTCAGGTTAAGACGGAACACCAGAAGCCCTATGGTAATTTACAACAGTTAGAAATTCCCGAGTGGAAATGGGATCATGTTACTATGGATTTGGTTACTAAGTTACCTCGGACTTCAAAGGGGCACGATATGATATGGGTTATAGTCGATCGACTTACTAAAAGCGCTCATTTTCTTGCGACTAACGAGTCTGCGCCTATGAATAGGTTAGCCCAACTGTACGTTAACGAAATAGTATCTCATCATGGTATACCGCTGTCTATTCTTTGTGATCGAGATGCGCGTTTTACGTCTCATTTCTGGAGTAGCCTTCAACGTGAGCTTGGTACGCGAGTAAATCTCAGTACGGCATATCATCCCCAAACTGACGGTCAGTCTGAGAGAACGATTCAAACGCTTGAAGATATGCTACGAGCGTGTATACTTGAGTTTGGTGGTTCTTGGGATACTCATTTACCCCTGATCGAATTTGCTTATAACAATTCTTATCATTCGAGTATCGGTGTGCCGCCTTATGAGATGCTATACGGTCGGCGATGCCGTACTCCTACCTGTTGGTTAGAACCTGGCGAAAAGAAGTATGTGGGTCCTGATATTGTTCAAATAACCGCCGATAAAGTTAAGGTAGCACGCGAGAAGTTGAAAGCGGCACGTGATAGGCAGAAAATGTACGCAGATCCTAAACGGCGACCCGTTACGTTCGAAGTGGGTGACCGCGTGTTTCTGAAAGTTTCACCTTGGAAAGGGGTGATACGATTTGGTCATAAAGGTAAGCTAAGTCCCAGGTATATTGGTCCGTTTAAGATTCTACAACGCGTTAACGATCAAACAGTATCGTTTGAGTTGCCACCTGAATTGTCTGGTATTCACAACACTTTTAACGTATGCTATCTGAGATAGTGTAAGGTCGAAGATGATCAGATCTTACCACTGCAAGAGTTAAAAGTTGATCCAGCTAAACGCCTAGTGGAGGAACCTGTTGAAATCTTAGATACTAAAGTCAAAAAGCTACGTAAAAAGATGATCAAGTTGGTTTTGGTAAAGTGGAAACACAGTTTAGGCCCTAATCTCACTTGGGAGGCAGAGGACGAGATGAAGGCCCGATACCCTCGTTTGTTTGAGACCGAACAGATTTCGTGGACGGAATCTTCTTAAGGGGGGTAGATTTGTAACACCCAAAATAGGGCCTAGTTGTAGGTAGTTGTACTATATGCTAATAGGGTTGTACTTTGATTTTAATTGGTATTTGTTAATAATGTGTGTTATCTATGATTGAAAAGGAGTTACGAGAAAATGTTATGTTAATATGTAAAATGGGTAAGTTAGTAACCGTTTTTAGGTAATGATTCTAAAAATATCCTCGTTAGGTGACACGGGTAAACGAGAGATAAGTTGTAAGTTAAAAAGGGAAACAAAATACCGAGTTTAAAATTATTAAACCACAAAGTCGGTTGTTGTGTGTTCTTATCCCCTGTTGAATCTCAAAACACACACTAGTTACACACACAAGCATACGACACACAAACACACTCAAACTTTTGTACTTTTAAGAGGAGAAATCAACTTGGAGCTACTGATCCGAGTTATTAGCAATCCATATCAGTGTTTAGAGCTGTTCTTGAATCATCTTCTTGCTTGGGAAGTGAATAAAACCTAGTTCTTGAGTTTTGTAAAAGAGATGATCCATTTTGGTGGTTTAAAATGGGTTATAGTGTTTGTTTTGAGTTAGGTATGTGTTAGCAAGCTTCAATGGATGTCTAATAATGTTTATGAACAATTGGAATTGAGTTTTGATCGAATTCCATGCCAAAAACGGAAGTTACAGCCGTTGTGTTCGAACAGGGAAGAAGGTCTGCTGTGCAGACCCTTCCTGAAGCCGTAGGGGAAAGTTCCTGCGGCCGTAGGAGCAGTTTCTTTCCTGCGGCCTTAGTGAAAAGTTCCTGCGGCCTTAGGAGGGTGTTTTTCTGAATTTTTGTAATTAAGCCTTCTGTGGCCGTAGGAAAAGGTTTCTGCAGCCATATGAGGGTATTTTGTATGGTTTACCATCTACAGATGAAGGAAGAAGGTCTACGGGGTGTAGGTACGTAACCTACGGCCGTAACTCACCATAGAACAGCTCTTGTGGGCGTAGGGATAATTTCCTACGGCCATAGGGCTCGGTTTAATGGAGAGAAACTCTGCGGGCGTAGGGGGTTGCCTCTACGACTGTAGGAGGAGTTTGTTATGCCTTCTGCGACCGTAGGACCTGACTTCTGCGGCCGTAGGACCCTGTCCAGTATGAATAGCTTGTAATTCGTATTATGTGATAAGTGTTAAGGTGTTAACAAGCTTGTATATGATGTGTTAGGCACTTCTGAGGAACTAGAATATACTGAGCACTATATTTGCTTGATGTAGCTGTTAAGGTGAGTACCGGTTAACCTTAGGTTTTGTGATAAACATGTTATAACAAGCGTAAGGTAAGTTATGGTTTATGTGTTGTTAATTTGCTATGGTATACGCTGCTATGCACTTATGTTAGGCTTGAGTAGGCCAGTCATGTTGTAAACTTGGTATATGCTGGTATTATGGCTTTTTGTAGGCCAATATGTTATGTTATGGCTTGAGTAGGCCAATTATGTTATGATGCGGCCAGAGTCGGCCAATACGTGTTCGTGCCGGCACTTTGATGCTGTTGAGGTACGGTGATTCGCGGCCGCGGATCGGGTTCTTGAAAAACCCCTTGCCTCAACCAGGGGCTCTCAAAGACTTCCCCGCCCCCTCGTTAATTAAATAAGGGCTCTCACTGATTTCCCCGCTCGTTAATGCAATGGTGGGCTGTTACCCGCTCCCCCATCGGCACGATATGATAGATGTATTCGGTCTCCCCCAGTTTGGATCATTAAGCCGGGCTTACTACTCTGCAAGACATGACTCCTCATGGGCACCAGAACATCGCTAGCTGTTTGGATAGACTTGTTTGTTATTCTGTGATATCTTCTGCATGCTATAACATGTTTGTTACGATGCTTATGTTTAATCGTTGCTCACTAGCTATTTATAGCTAACCCCTCCATGTATATATCCTAGGTACAGGTAATTAGATGATGGTGAGAACGGGTGCCATCTTTTGGCTTATACTGCCGAAGATTTTGGGGAACACTACTTTTGCGGTTGTTTTTGTTAACTCTGATTTACTGGTTAATGGTCGGCAGATATTTGGTAACTCCGTTGGGTTGTTTTGTTTAAACACTGTTACAGTTTGTGTAAACAACTAACTTTTAGCTTCCGCTGTGTTTAGTAAATATATCTTTTGGTTAAACGGTTAATGTATTACTTATTATTTTTTAAATTAAGCTTGTGAAACCCGGCGTTACATGGGATCCAATGTTTTGTTCCATTAGGTGTCTCAATGACATTACTTAAGAATATTTCGTGACCTATAAAAGAAAGTTGAAATAATTAAAATGAGAGTTTACAGGAAAAAATAAAAATATATGTTGCTTAAGAAATACTACTGCACATTTGCAACACATATAAAATGCGATTATAAAAAACATATTCATTTACTTCTGAAAATAACACAAAAAACATCACATCGATAAAAAAGACGTCACAAAAAATGAATG
The DNA here is from genome assembly GCA_947179395.2 of Pulicaria dysenterica. Classification (NCBI taxonomy): domain Eukaryota; kingdom Viridiplantae; phylum Streptophyta; class Magnoliopsida; order Asterales; family Asteraceae; genus Pulicaria; species Pulicaria dysenterica. Next base: position 33,562,570 of record OX359293.1, read on the forward strand.
ACATTGAAAAATCCCTAATGCACATACGCAGAAAAACTTTCAATGATTCTTGTACTCATATAACACATACATTACACAAAAAAAAAAAGATATACTACTGCAATTACACATACATTACACATAAAAACTTTCATGACCTATGCACGGAAATCTCTAATGCACAACTATTGCATGCACATATGCAAATTACATATTAATTACACAATAATTATTCAAAAACAGCTACATTACGCATTAAAAAAGACATAAACAATGCACATATGCAATTACACAAATAATAAGGATACATTTGGTTGCGACAAGTAAAACTAAAAAGTTTCAGATGTTAATCTAAAAATATACCATTCTTTGTTGTAACGGGTGAAGAATCCACATTGAATTCAGTTTTCAACTCGACATTGTTGTTTGTATGAAACATAGTTACATTACTGATCTCTTCTTCACGAATGTCTATCGAAGAACTGAAATCAACATCAGACAACACCTCCATCTTTGATGGTGAAAAATCAAACAACAAAAAAGCATGAAAAAAATACCTAATTGATGAAAAAAAAACAGAAAAAAAAAAATATAAAACAAAACGATACACACAACGATAATACTAAACCCTAATTGATAAAAAAACCAACGAATATGCAAAAAGTATGCCACCGCTGAAATATTCTCTGTTTATACAGCACATAAATGAAGGATGTAAAACAAATATTTAAGAAATCAGAAGTAACGAAAACCAAAAACAGATTAAAAAAACGAAAATACTAACGTGCAAAATAGGGAATTGGAAGACGATATATGGGCACTTGGGCAGCAAAATATAAACGGACGAAACAACAATGTCGACTACTACTTATAAATACTTTAATAAACAAATAATAAAATAACAAACATATTTTTTTAAGTATTTATAACTATTTAAATATGTAAGATATATGCGGTTAAAAACATATATTCAATCCCGTATTTTTTAAGTTGTTTTTATTTTAATCAACCGTTAGCCTTAAAATAAGCGTTTCATTTATTTATTTTTTTAAACGGCAAAGGTAGTTGTTTCATTTGACTGAAGATATTCCGGAGTCAATGATTTTCCTTTGTTAGATTCCATTGGTTTGCCTTTCGATTTCATTCCGTGTTCTTCACTCTCACTCTTAAATCAATCGCAATCCCTTCTTGATTTCGTAATCCCGAACAAACAACAACAACATCACCAAGAACCCTAATTATCACAGCCTGCCTGAATTCATTCGAGGGTTTTTCTTCTTACTCCGAAATTCATGCGATTTAGTCGATGAATAACGAATCCCAAATGAGCGAGAAATCAAAGCAGCCGAAAAATGTCACCATTAGCGAAGAAGACGTATCCACCATTTTACAAAGGTTTGTTTTTCTCCACTTTTTTAAGGGTTCATAAAATTTCACCCAATTTATCAATCCATCGTGTTAAATTAATTCCTTTTTCATAATTGTTTGTTTTGATAAGAACAAAATTTCTCCCAAATCAGGCATACCCACCTCAATTTTGGTCTGTTTGTGCTTAAAGTAAGTTCTTTAATTGAATAAAATGTTGATTCTTTTTGGGGTTTTAAAGGTACACTGCTACAACAGTGCTAGCTTTGCTTCAAGAAGTGGCTCAAGTTCATGATGCAAAACTTGATTGGAATGCATTGGTGAAAAGAACTACAACTGGCATTACGAATCCAAGGGAATACCAAATGCTATGGCGCCATTTAGCTTATCGACATGAATTACTAGGAAAGTTAGAAGATGAGGCTAAACCTCTGGTATGTATGTTTATAGATCAATAAATGCTTTGATGATTTGGGGAGTTATAATAATTGTCTTCTAGTTAGTTAGTTTCATAGTTGCCATATGATTGTGTCATGAAGTCAAATACTGCTGATATCATTTGCAAATTTGAATCATAAGTTACTTGCTATATTTTTGTCGAATTCACCCTAGTTTTTATTAAGTTCTAACAATTTTATGTTGTTTTGGAGAATTTTTGTTAATTTTTACTGTGACAAAGACAAGATCCTTGTGATTTAACAAGCCTGGCTTGTCTTTTTTAATTCATAATCATGCATTTCATGTATGTTATTGTAGAAAAAGTTCTATACTATTTGATATATATTGACTGACTTTCAATGAATTAGCCGAATGATTCTTGATACTCCCATTTGTTCACATGGGCCATTAATACATATTATTTCCGTTTGTGTTAAACAAGTTCCCAAAACTAGGAAAAATAGTTATCTCGTAACTTAAAAGTATACTGATTACTCAGATAGACTCCAAAAACAACAACAACAACAATAACAATACCCAATCCCGCTACAGCAGGGTATGTGGAGGTAAATTGTAGACAATCATACCTCTAACTGTAGGTAAAGATTTTGCTTCCTGAAAAAAAGACCTCCAGCAGTGTAAAATAGAAAACAATAAAAAAATGCTAATAATAATAATAATAATAAAAGTAGTAATAAACGTAAAAGATAGAAGAGATACGACTAAATATAATAAACGTAGTAACTGTTGTTCTTCATGGGTTGTTGACGTAACTGTTCTGTACTTCTATGTTAATTTATATATGCGCGTTGTGATATTAATAGATCATATGTATAATCTAAGATTGTTGAAACTGGATAAATGCTTATCTACTGTAACCTCCAAATACCCGATAAATTTTCTTGCAGATTACCATAGTAGTTGTTCGATTTACATAAAGTCTGTTTAAGTGTTTATTAAATGAAAATTGGCAGGATGATGATAGTGATTTAGAATACGAGCTTGAAGCTTTTCCACCTGTCAACAATGAGGCTTCAACAGAGGCTGCAGCATGTGTGAAGGTAAATACGAATCTGAAGTTTTTATCATTTATTTAAATGAAAATATTGATCATATATTCGCCCTGTTATAATATGGTGCTAAAGTAACATCACATACATACAATTTTACTTTCCAAAACGAGTTTTTTTCATCAGGGATGATCACATTGTGATTACTAAAATAGCTGATTCGCTAGAAATTGTTGTTCGTTTTCCGATTTCAACACATAATTTTTGCAATCATGAAAACGTGTTGTTTCCAAAAGTAGGGTTTAATCATGAGACTATTAGGATACATGCATTTTGGTGCTTGTGGGACGAGGGGTACTTAAAGTTCCAAATTCGGGGATGTACAGATTTGCGTTGTGAAACCGGTTATTTTATTATTCCCGGTGGCGGGTCCAATATATCTTTCCACCGGTGGCCCAAAATAATAGCCAAAATACAAAATAAACAAAAACAATCAAATTTCAAGACAAAACGGGCTGGGTCGAGAAAGTTCAAGTTTTTTCAAGTGAAATTTAGGTGTTTAGCTGGAGAAAAATTTTCTGTTTTTCTGTGAAAAATGCTGGAGTTTTCATTTTCTGAAAAAAATATAAGACGTATTTAGATGAAGGGGTGGAGTTTTCCTTTTTCAGACTAAAATGGAAAACATGTTTAGTTTGAGTGTTTTCTTGAAAATGTTGTTTGAAAAGTATGAAAGTTTGAAAGAATTGAGAAGTTTGGGAAAGTGAATGAGTTTTCTGTTTTCTAATTTTCTGTTTTCTTGAAAAAATGTTGTTTTCTAATTCACCTGTGTAAGGGAACATGTTTTCTAATTTTCTGTTTTTTTAGAAAAATTTTCTGGAAAAATGGAGGATCTGGAAATGAACGCAGCCTAGATTTTTACTGAAGAAACAATATTTTAGCATAAATCTTGGTGATTTTATTTTTTAACAAAAAATAAATGAAAACCCGTAATAAATTAACAATGATTTAAGTTTCAACAATAACAAATTAACAATTAATGAACTAGTTGCATTCATCAGGTACTCATAGCTTCTGGTTCAACATGTGAGTCTGGTTTAGAGAAGGGGTTGACCATTGAGGCTCCATTGACTATAAACATACCGAACGGAAAGTCAACCGGAAATCCATCAGAAAATTCACAAGTTGCTAACGGTATAAAAGGGGTCAACATTACGGTTCCAGTTTCTGTTCAAAAACAACCACTACCAGTTGTTGCAACTTCTACAGAAGGATTAGATACAAATGCTTCTGCAAGTGGCGCCTTGCCGCCAAGGAGGAAAAGAAAGCCTTGGTCTACAGCCGAGGATATGGAACTTTTTGCTGCGGTTCAGAAATGTGGTGAAGGAAATTGGGCTAACATTTTGAAAGGCGATTTTAAGGGCGATAGAACCGCTTCACAGTTGTCTCAGGTTCATTTATCTTAGAAAGACTAAGTTGTGTTCAATAAAGTCCATATAAAAAACATAGTTTTGAAATTTTAATATTCAATCACATGTGATTTAATATACAATCACATGTGATTGTAAAAGCATCACATGAGAATTACGAAAATGCCACTCCGCCCAAAACTTAAAAATTCAATTTGGACCATTGATGGGGCTGATCCAAAGGCTAAAATTAGTCCCTCAGGACTATGCATTAAGTATGGACTATATTGAACATTTCTTTAGACAGACTATACAGTGGTATTTACGTTATATAATCTTTTTCTAGTCTTAGTAGTCTTATACCACGTTTGATATGTTGACTAAAACGTTATCCCTTCGGCCATTCCGTTTTGTTTATTTTGTTTCAGCAAGAAAAGGATTTTAGGTTGCGTTTAGCTGGAGAAACATTTTCTGTTTTTTGTTTTTTTTCTGTGAAAAATGCCGTAGTTTTCATTTTCTGAAAAAAAATATAAGACGTGTCTAGATAAGAGGTGGAGTTTTCCTTTTTCAGAATAAAATGGAAAACATGTTTAGTTTGAGTGTTTTTCTTGAATTTGTTTGAAAAAATGTGAAAGTTTGAAAAAATTGAGAAGTTTGGGAAATTTTTTGAGTTTTCTGTTTTCTTGGAAAACTGTGTAAGTGAACATCTGATTTTTTGTTTTCTTAGAAAAATTTTCTGGAAAAATGGAGGATTTTTCTGGAAGTGAACGCAGCCTGTTTTTCTCCATTTCATTGGGAATTGGAAGAAATTTTTTCAGTATAACCCGTCTCTAATAAAAAGAATTGCGATAACCACCCATTTTTTTAACTTTGTAAAGTTTTTCCGTCTTCAGTATATTAAATTTTTGTTTTCCAGTAATAGTTAAATACTCAAATATTTGTTCTGTTATAATCTTATCTGACTGTAAATTTGTCTAATTTATAATATTTTTGTAAATAAAGGATTCAAGAATTTTTGTTGAATTATGTGCTAACTAGAAATAATATTATACATATATATATATACATTTAGTATGAAAATTAATCAAAAAGACACCATCTCAAGATGTTGAAAGTCTCAAAAGAGACCCAGATTCAATCCTTGTTGAGTAAACATCTAGGATAGCCCCGGGGGGGGGGGGGGGGGGGGGGGTATAGAAACGGCAACGGAAACGGTTAGACTGCATACATCAGAGCATATAGCTTGACTCCTCAGAAACCTGCTAAAGTGGGAAATCCCTTACGTATAAATTATTAAAAAGCCCATTATGTATATGATAGTTTGCTATTGGAACCTCATATATGCTTATTATTTAAAATTAAGAGATGATTTGCACACAAGGTCTTGCCATACGCAACAAAATGTAAGTGTTTAAACTATTTCTTTTTTTAAAGGAGTTTTTTCCCTGTTAAGGCTCCTCCCGGGGGCGCCGAGCCTTAGGCTCAGATGTACGCGGTCTAACCGATTTTACCTGTGACCATTTACGAAGCATCCCCAGACCATCCCTAACTGAAACCTGGTGGGACTTGAACCCTTGACCTCCACTATGGGGGCAAGTGGTTTACCCACTAGACCGTCAGGAGATGATTAAGTGTTTGGACAATAATACCCCTAAATATGTGGACGAGAAAAATATCACAAGTTTGAAAGGGTATTAATGTCATGATTGTTGTGCATTGCCAATTCTTGTCGTGTGCAAATCATCTCCCTTTAAAATTGTCTTAAGCAGATATATTTTCTTACCTTTTTGTGCTAATTTCCTGAAAAAACGAACCTTTGCAGAGATGGAATATTATCAAGAAGCGTAACGTGAACTCAAATGTTAAAACCGGATCACAACTTTCTGAGGTACACCTTGCAGCTCGACGGGCACTTAACATGGCTCTCGATCAGCCTGGAATCGATAGTTTAAAGGCATCTTCTTCACTTGGTACAAGTTTTTCCGTTTCTTGAATCTATCCCATAAAAATTTTCACATTTAATTGATGAGTTGTGTTCAATAAAGTCCTTATAAAAAACATAGTCCAGAATTTTTATTATTCAATCACATGTGATTCAGTATACAATCACATGTGATTGTAAAAACGTCATATATTAATTACGAAAATACCACTCTGCCCAAAATTTTAAAATTCAATCAAGACCATTGGTGGGGCTGATCCAATTGCTAAGATTAGTCCCTCAGGACTATGAATAAAGTATGGACTATATTGAACATTCTTCTTCTATATATTGTTTTTGTTTAATAATTTTTTGATAATTTTTTAAAATATTTTTTTTATTTTCGATTGTATGAAACAGGTAGAACAAAATCGAGCATCACTACCAATGCTTCCATACGTCCTATTATAACCGACACTCCATCATCAGCAACTAACAGCCTTCCTCAAGATCCGGCCTGTGAAGACTCTTCTTCCCTAACAAAAACATTTTCTAAAATCCGGCCAAAAACGTCACCAAAATCTGTAGACCCGGATCCTGTGAAAGCTGCTGCAGTCGCTGCTGGGGCCCGCATTGCTACCCAGTCAGCTGCTGCAGCTATACTGAAGCAACAGATGAAAACCGCCATCCACATTAAAACCAACTTTCGTGATCTCCATTCACCACCTACTGCCGCCACACGGCCTCTAAATCCAGTCAGCACCGCCCAAGAAACAAGCGGTGTTGTGATTGCCGCCAGCTCAGCAAAGTCACCAAAAAGTAGCCAAGATCAGGCTGCTGTTTCTGGAAATTTAGACAGCAAGAATGTGGCGAAAATTGAGACTTCTAAAGATGTTACAGAAAAGCGAGTTGAAGAAAATGCAGGTTTATCTGTTGATCCGGTTCCTGTAATCAAGGAAACCCGCGAGAATGAAAGTGGGAAAAAGGAGGCATAAAGAAGTTAAATTCTTGTCTGTTAGGTCTTGTATTGAGTATTCAGTTTTGCTAGAAGTTGTAACTTTCTTTCTTGTTTTCTGTTTTCTGTTGCATACAGTTTTGTTAGGGAGTTTCAAGTAGCTTTACTTTTTTTCTTTCAAATTGTTGTTGTTAAATAAAAAATTGCCTTAACTGATACAGCCCTTGAGAACTGGATTTTTCGGATAAAAAAAAGTTTAAAAACCGGTTATGAAAATAACCGGATAATTATCCGGTAAAAAAAAGGGTCCACCAAACTTTTTCCTAACCGGCCCAATAACCGGATCGGACAAAAGCCGGTCTGGATAAAAATAATCCAGTTTTCATAAATCCGTTTTAGGATAGTTTTTATGCGACATCGGTTATTTGGTTTTTCTGTGCACCTCTACTGATCAGTACCAGAAAAGAAACAAAAAATGCCTCACATAAAAGATAGGATCATAATCCTCAGGTTTGATGAAACATGATTTACTATGTTATTTTATAAAACATAAAAGCCAGACCTTACATTGTTTTAATCTAAAATAAGGATACAATTATGATGTTTATGAAACAATTGCTCAATAGTATAGTTCTTCGGCGCAAATACTTGGCGAGTCTAGAGTAGGAGCCTTGAATGAATACCCCACGGAAGCTAAAGACGGGATCCTAAAACGTTAGATCCCGCGTAACTTTTTAACCTAAAAAATGGGTGATAAATTTATTTCATTTCTGTCCACCGCCCTTCTCTCAGAGCCGTATCCACACGTTACCGCCCATACAGCTCCCAGCCAGCAAGCAATTAGCCTTCCTCTACAATAGTTATGCATGAGGGTTATTAGATTTCACGTTATACTAGTTTAAGAATCTTAAAAAACTGTGACACGGATGTTGATAAGTAAATCTTAATAAATAATTCATTAAGTAAAAAAAAACTTTAATGTCAATATTCTGTATATATATTACAAACGTAAACTTGAGATATAACATAATTAAATAGAAAATATACATAAATGTTGGATTAAGTAATTACATAATAACATAATTATTAAAGACTAATCGACTACATTAAAAGGGATAGACTAAAAAAATATACTTTGCAATAAAATTACAAGGGGCAAGTTTCATGTGCACTATTGTAACACAAAGTATTTCCCGACTATAGTTCAGCATTGTCAATATCTCTACTTAGTATATTTTCTAAGATCTCGATATGATTTGTTTCATTCTCAAACACTCTTAGAATTGCAAAACAAATTAACATTGAACAAAATAGAAAATATAATCCTCAAAGTTACAAAAACATGATCCAAAGCAATCTTCGAGCTTCATAGAAAGTAACCGGTTTCTCAGAGTAAAGGGAGTGGTCACCCCCTACCACACCCATCACACCGCCACGTCATCTATTAACTTTTACCACTCAGCCCACCACTTAGACCTGTAGTGGTCACTATTTACCACACCAAATTATGGGACCCATCTTATTTTTATATTTTACATTTAATTCAATAACACTCTATAAAAATAAAATAAGATTTTTAGTAAAAAAACTCGTTTGAAAATGTAAGGAAAAAACTAGAATTGTTTATTTGACTCTTCTAATAATATGATTTCAGTTTACGAGTGCTAAAAGTGAAAAAAAAAGACTTAATGGTCTGAAATAATTAGTTGTGTAAAGTTGATGGGTTTAAAAAAAAAATATGTGGATGCAATTAGGGTTAAAAGATTTTCCAGCCGTCATCTTCTTCAAAAGACTCTTTCATCTTCTTCAAAGCCATTTCTTCAAAGCTCTGCACTTTCTTTATTTCTCTGGTTCTTCCTCTGATTCATGTTGTGGTTTGATGAAAAAGAAAAAGGGAAAAAGCCATTAAAAACTCCTTCCACGCCACCGATGATGCGCGGTGGATGTCACACCGAGCGGTGACCATGCCGCCATGGTGTGGTATTACTTCCCACCACGGCGCGGTGGGGGTGTTTCCACGCCGGATCTACCACCCACTCCGATCTCTCTCATAAGGGTGTCTCGTGATTTTTTAACACCCTCTGCGAATAAGAAAAGTGGACCCTTTTTATACACACATATATAAGCAAAAACTTAATAAAATTACGATATTTGTTATATCATTAACTAAACAAAAGAATCATTGTATAAATATTTTATACTACATAATTATGAATCCTAAAGTTCTCGGAAACAAAATTTTCAATCAACTCTTCATAACCAAACCCTCGAAAATACTGTAACGCCACCTCTAACGAGCTTAAAATTAGGGTTAATTTAAACTTTTTAAACTACAATTATCAAAAGCGTGCAGCGGAATTAAACGCCATTTACAAAAACAACATGAACTGACTCGGCTATTAATTACGACAAAAGAATTAGCCAAGTTTGTATTCTACAAGCGTTACCAACTAGTTTCCGACCACCGGATCCATATACAACAACGTGTTCCCTAAAAGGTATTTACAACAAAATACTACCAGTAGTCCCGCCTCACCAGGCCAGAGTATCAACCTGCGAAAAAGGTAAATCTTGCACCGTTAGCTACAACTAGCTAGTGAGCACCAATTACACAAAAGCATCAATAAGCAGGCTATCATGTATCAGAACATCACACAGGGCTATCCTATCATATTGCGGCGCGCCAATCATTTCAGCAGGAGTCGTATCTTGCAGGAGAGCCAGCACCGCTCAACAACCCAAGCCGGGGAATCAGCCGCAACCAATTGCACCAGTGGGGGAGCGAAGAGCAGTCCACGTGGTACACTCTGTCTATCATGCTGGTTCCAGCCTAAGCCAGGAACCCAGTTCCATAGAGGAACGGCAGCCTGCAGAGCCATACCCCGAGCGTATACTCCCGAGTACCGTTAGTTCCCCAATTCGTAGTCCCTAAGGACCCTGGGAACCCAGCCAGATATTATCACCCATCTACCTGAATGACCTTCGTAGTTCTTTCGTTTAGTGCCCGGACATAACCTCATAAACAAATAGCTGATCCAGTAAGGATCCATTTCATGCGTGCATATAATAACAGTTATATCTTTCATATCAATAATAGGCATGCGTATATAATTCTATCATAGCATACCTCGTGCCTCACGTATCAATACTCCAATCACGTGTCAACATGTACCACATATAACTTACCTACTGAGACTCATGGGAAACCGGTACTCACCTCGAGATTACATGAGGCAGATATGCAATCGGGAATCCCAAGAGCACACAGAGTCGTCCGAATCACCTAACACAAACAGACACAGATTTAAACACTACTTAGTATACACCACACTTGACTGCACTAACAACTGGCTCAACAAAATGTCAACATGGCTTCTGACAGCCTCCTACGGCCGCAGGAACATGTTCCTATGCCCGCAGTGTAACATCCTCCTTACCGGCCTAGAATTATGAGGTAATTAATTAATTAATCTATAAATTAATTTGCTAAGTGAATTAATTTATTTGTTGATAAGTGTTAATTGATTATTATGTGATTTATTTTCTTTTATTCATTTAAGGAAAATAATATGATATAATATTAATAATAGATTGGTGTGAGTATGGGGGGGTAGCCGGTTGGTGGGGGTGCCCATACCTCCTCCATGTATTCTTTGCTTGTTATATTAGACAAGAAGTGTTTGTGTGTGTTTGTGTTTGCTTCGGCCGAGAACCAAAAGGAGAAGAAGAAAGAAAGAAAATTTATTTGCTTGGTTCCATCCTTTGATCTTGAAGTGATTAACATTATTTGAAGGTTAGAAATTCAGAATCCTTTATGTTGTTTGATGTTGATTTTCGGTTTTGAATATATATATGTATATATATATATGTGAAATCCGATTGAATGTTTACATGATTTGATGATCATAGGACGTATGCATGCTAGATTTCTTGATTAATATGTGTTGTGTACATGATTAGAATGATTTTTGGAAATCTGTATAACTTGAATGCATGAAATCAGTTTAGAAAATGAAGTTAAAATAGAAAATGTGTTAGTTATGAAGGACTCGGAATTCATAAGTATGAATGAGTCGGATTCCGTCTCTTGCTCGGATTCCGACTAGAATTGCTCAGATGATATTAATTCGTGTAATACTCGGATTCCGACTCTGTTTGATGTGCCTTCACTTTTAAACGGATTGTGAAGTTTACCCTGATTCCGCCTGTTTACTTGGATTCCGCCTTGTACTCGGACTTTGATCAAATACTCGGATTGTGACCATTTACTCGGATTCCGCCTATTCATTAGGATTTGACTTTACTCGGAATTCAATTGGTTGTGTTGGACATGACCATTGATCGGATTTGATGATTGGAATATGAGCATGATTTTATACCTCAAGTATTTGCCTTGGCTTACGAAAGGAATGTTCGAATTACCTAAGCTAAAGGAGTTGAATGAATTCACAAGATTATAGTAAGTAAAGAGTAATAGTGAATTACAGTATAATGTTTGAATGTACATTAGTTGATCTGTACTTGTAGATTATTGGTACATGTGATATGTGGATATATGTACTTGTTAAATTATGTACATGTTAAGTATTGTGCTTATTGTGTGTTGACTAAGCAAATACTGATTATTAGTTGTTTGTTCAGGTGGAGACAAAACTCAGTAGATAAGTAGAGACTGAGTTACCTGAACTTTTGAAGATATCGGTGAGTGGATATATATCTTGGATGTATAAGATATATCACCTGATTGTTGCTCTTTGAGATGTATTCTCTTGTTGACTGTATATATACATGTAGTTTGGGAGATCAGCTTGGCGGTTGTTTTTCAGCTGGGCCTTGGTTTAGGGATATACAGTACTAGCATTCGTCTTGATAGCATTTGTTGTAATCAAGAGTTGCTAGTATTGTTGTCTGTTGTAACTAGGCTATCGGTAAACCTATGCTTTGGCCAGCATTTGGTTGAAGGTCCCGCAAGACCGCCGGTTCTCTTGTTGTTTGAGCAATGTTGGTTTGGGCTTGATGCCTTGTATGTTTTGATATCTGTTCTCTCACTTAGATTTGTGCTAACCCCCCACTGTTGAACTCTTTTACAGGATATTCCTGGTAGGTAGAAGATAGAGGTGAAACTGGAATTATGGACTGATCTAACTCTGATATCTATTTTGTAATTGTAAAGAGCCTGATTTTGTAGTAACACTGTTGTAGTTTTGTAAAGTTAACCAGAAAAATTGTATTTACCATATTATATATATGTAATTATGTTATTAGCTTCCGCGCGTATTATAAAGTTGTGTTTTAGAAAATACGGTGTTACACGCAGTATGTCTTTCCAACACGTCCTACGGCCGTAGTAGATATATACTACGACCGCAGAGAGTGTTCCCAAGAAACCATATCCTACGGCCGTAGGGACCACTCCCTACGCCCGTAGTAGGTCTCCTTTGGGTAACTACGGCCGCAGGTTATATACCTATGCCCGTAGTCTTGTTTCCTTCACCCGTAGATGGTAATTCTCACAAACACAACCCTACGCCCGTAGCAACCATTTCCTACGCCCGCAGTAACACTGACAAGCTCCTACGGCCGTAGAAACCTTCTCCTACGCCCGTAGGAATAACTATTACAGTAAGTTCGTGCTCTGTTCGAACACAGCCGATGTTTCTCACGTTTTTGACACAAAATCCAACTTGAATCCGTATTCAAGTGTTTATACAACATTTCTAACATATATACTAACTTACTAACATGATTTGGACACGAAAACAACACCACAACACAATTAAACCTTCAAATTTGACACCACACCCATATGAACACAAAGACTAGGTTTCAAACAATAAAACTTACAAAGATGATGATTATGAACAGATTGCTAGCTTGGATTCTTGTTGAAATCAGTTTCTAATCCTTTCCCTTCTTGATTTCTCTTTCAAGTGTGTGGTGCTTAGTACGTATGTATGTGTGTGAGTGTGTGTTTGTGTGGCTTCTGATAAGTCTTACAGAATTAGGCCGACTTTAGTTGGCTAATACCCCTCACAGGTATTTTGTTCTCCTATTCAACTTAAAACACAACTTAGGGTTATCCGTTTTAACTAACAGAGATATTTTTGGAATTATTATTTAAAACCGTTCAACTATTTATCGACTTGGTCAACTTATGACACTTTTCACATTACCACATTTTTATCCACATTTAACACCAATTAGCACCAATTCACGTTTAAAACACCAATGAACACATTGAGCACCATTTAACATGTATACTACATTTAACAACAAAACACCAATTAAAGTCAACGTACAACTATTAGAGCTACATGTACTACATTATACAAATAGGCCCTATTTTGGGGTGTTACAAATCTACCCCCCTTAAGAAGATTCCGTCCTCGGAATCTGATCGTCTACAAACAAGTGAGGGTATCGAGCTTTCATGTCGTCTTCCGTCTCCCAGGTCATATTCGAACCCAGGTTATGCTTCCATTTGACTAACACCAGTTTGATCATCTTTCTGCGCAAGTTCTTGATTTTAGAACCAAGTATCTCAACAGGTTCTTCAACTAAACGCTTTGAAGCGTCAACTTTCAATTCCTGTAGAGGCAGAATCTGGTTCTCCTCCACCTTACACTTACGCAGATAACACACGTTGAACGTGTTGTGAATTCCAGAAAGCTCTGGAGGCAACTCTAGCGTAACAGTTTGGTCATTAACCTTGCGAATGATCCGAAATGGACCAATATAACGCGGACTCAACTTGCCCTTTCTACCAAAACGAATCACCCTGCTGGAAGGCAACTGGTCTGCGTTTAGGGTCAGCATATATTTTCTGTCTGTCACGGGCTGCTTTAAGCTTTTCCCGTGCAATCTTCACTTTATCTGCCGTAATCTGAACAATCTCAGGTCCGGCAAACTGCTTTTCACCGGGCTCTAACCAACACGTGGGAGTACGAAAACGCCTCCCATACAACATCTCATAAGGTGGCATCCTAATACTGGAGTGGTATGAGTTATTATAAGCAAACTCGACCAACGGCAAGTGAGAATCCCACGCACCACCAAAATCGAGAACACATGCGCGAAGCATGTCCTCCAACGTCTGGATTGTTCTTTCCGACTGGCCATCTGTCTGTGGGTGATATGTCGTTCTCAGGTGAACACGTGTACCAAGTTCATGCTGTAAACTCTGCCAAAAATGCGAAGCAAAACGCGCATCACGATCAGATACAATTGAACATGGCAAACCATGTCGTGACACCACTTCGTTTACATACAACTTTGCTAACTTTTCCAGCGGAGTAGACTCGCTGATAGCTAGAAAATGAGCGCTCTTAGTCAATCGGTCGACAATGACCCATATCACGTCATGACCTCTGAGGGTCTTTGGCAATTTCGTCACAAAATCCATCGTAATGTGATCCCACTTCCACTCAGGGATCTCTAGTTGCTGCAAACTACCATAAGGCTTCTGATGCTCTGTCTTTAACTTGCGCGCAGATCTGACATTTCTCCACAAAAGAAGCAATGTCTCGCTTCAAAGTAGGCCACCTGTATAATGCCTTTAAGTCACGATACATCTTCATGCTGCCCGGATGAACCGACAGCCTAGATTTGTGAGCTTCCTGTAGTATCAGCTCACGATTTCCACCATGAAGCGGCACCTATACGTGAGACTGAAAAGTCTTAAGTCCGTGAGTATCATCAACAAGTTGATCTTTCAGCTTTTTCATCGTTTCTGCCTTCAGGTTCTCATCTTGCAACGCCACTTGCTGTGCTTCCTTCAATCGAACAATGATATCAGGAACCACAGTAAGCTTTATGAATCTAGCATCTACTGTAGAGCTCTTGCGACTCAAAGCATCCGCCACCACGTTGGCCTTACCAGGATGGTAGCGAATTTCACAATCATAGTCTTTTATCAACTCGAGCCATCTGCGTTGTCTCATGTTGAGCTCTTTCTGCGTGAACACATATTGCAGGCTCTTGTGATCCGTACAAACCACACATTTGGTGCCATAGAGATAGTGTCTCCGCAACTTCAACGCAAACACCACCGCTGCCAACTCTAGATCATGAGTCGGATAGTTGCCTTCATGAGGTTTCAATTGCCTTGAAGCGTAGGCAATCACTTTATCTCGCTGCATCAATACACACCCCAATCTAGAATACGAAGCATCACAATAAACAACGAAGTCTTCAGATCCCTCTGGCAAGGAAAGTATTGGAGCTTCGCACAGTAGCCTTTTCAAAGACTGAAACGCTTGTTCTTGAGCTTCCGCCCAAACGAATGCAACATCTTTGCGAGTTAGTTTAGTCAAAGGACCCGAAAATTTAGAAAAGTCGCGGATAAACCGCGGATAGTAACCAACTAAGCCGAGAAAACTTCTAACTTCAGAAGGAGTTCGAGGAACTCCCCAATTCATAACCGCTTCGACTTTCGCTGGATCAACTTTCACGCCATCGCTGCAGATCACGTGACCAAGGAAATGGACCTCTCGCAACCAGAACTCACACTGCGAGAATTTAGCGTAAAGCTTCTCCCGTTTCAGAGTTTCGAGAACCTCTTGCAAATGCGCTCTTGTTCAGCTTCAGTCTTAGAGTAGATAAGAATATCGTCAATAAACACAATCACCGATCTATCAAGGAAAGGACGACAAACCCGATTCATCAAGTCCATGAAAACAGCAGGAGCATTGGTTAAGCCGAAAGGCATCACCAAAAACTCATAATGACCATAACGAGTACGGAAAGCCGTCTTTGGAACGTCTTTGTTGGCAACTAACACTTGGTGATATCCCGACCGCAGATCAATCTTTGAGAAGCACGTCGCTCCCTGCAGTTGATCAAACAAATCATCTATCCGTGGTAGAGGATACTTGTTCTTTACCGTTCGCTTATTCAGCTCCCGGTAATCAATACACATTCTCATTGTCCCATCTTTCTTTTTCACGAACAGTACCGGAGCACCCCAAGGAGAAGAACTCGGGCGAATAAAGCCTTTGTCAAGCAACTCCTGAATCTGCGTCATCATCTCGCAAACCTCGGATAGCAAGACGATATGGAGCTTTGGCCATAGGGGTAGCCCCCGGAACAAGATCAATACGATACTCTACATCTCTGACTGACGGCAACCCAGGCAACTCGTCAGGAAACACCTCTGGATAATCAGTCACTACCGGAATATCACAAACAACACGTTTCTCCAATTTAGCGTCAATCACATGTGCTAGATAACAATCGCAACCTTTCGAAATTGACTTTCGAGCTTTCATCAGAGAAATGATAGGAA
Organism: Pulicaria dysenterica; assembly: GCA_947179395.2. Lineage (NCBI taxonomy): Eukaryota > Viridiplantae > Streptophyta > Magnoliopsida > Asterales > Asteraceae > Pulicaria > Pulicaria dysenterica. The sequence continues at coordinate 33,578,927 of OX359293.1, forward strand.
TATCTAACTTTCACCTTTCCCCATGAGCCACAGCATATGACCCGTCAGGTAAAGGAACTTTGATCAACTTCTTGGAACAGAAAATCTCAGCGTTCCGCTTGCTAAGCCAATCCATCCCAATCACAACATCGAATCCCGCAACCGGCATTAGAAGAAAAGAAACAAGAAAACTACTCCCATAGATATCAATAACCGCTTGACGGACATTATCTACAACTGGAACTACTTTACCACTAGCAGTTTCTACTCTAATGGGCTCAGACAACACAGATACAGGCATTTGCAGTTTATCACAGAAAGATACAGGCACAAAAGAATATGTAGCTCCAGAATCAAACAATATGCATGCTGGGGTAGAGTTAATAAGAAAAGTACCAGTAATCACATCCCCAGCACCCTTCGCTTCCTCCCTCGTCATCTGGAACGCCCGCCCTTTAGCACGGGGAGCGTTATCTTTCTTCTGCCCTGAGGTAGATCCTCCAGCTCCAGCATCTGACCTTGACCGACAATCTAAAATCCGGTGCCCTGGTTTGTGGCACTTATAGCAGACATTTTCTTTGAACTCACACTCATTAACCGAGTGCCCTTTCTGACCACACCTAAAACAACGAGTAGTAGCCTTTGAACAATCACCGGTATGGTAGGTACGACACTGAGAGAACCATGAACCCTCATATTTAGCCTTCTTCGAAGAATCAGGCTTTCCACCAGTTGACGACTGCCCCTTCGAAGTACCAGACTTTGAAAACTGCTGAAACTTCCTTTTCTGACCCTCGGCAGCATGATCCCCTTTACCCTGGCGATGATCCCCATCAACCTGTCGGGCTATCTCAAACGCCCGGTCCATAGTAGCCGCAACTCTCACGTGAGCGCGATAATCAAGAGGCAACATGTTCACAAACTTCCGCATCTTGGCTTTCTCATCAGTCACCAAATGCGGTATGAATCTCACCTTATCTGTAAAAGCGTTGATAAGGTCCTCAACGGGTTTGTCCCCCTTACGGAGACTGTTGAACTCGTTCTCCATTCTTTCCAAATCATAATCAGTGCAGTACTTAGCTTTCAACTTCTCAGAGAACCGCTCCCAAGTCAGAGCAGCGATCACCTCTGGGCTCAAAGTGTCCTTCACCGTATCCCACCAATCCAAAGCACGCCCCTTTAACAATCGAGCAGCGTACTTGACACCACTTTCACGCTCACAATCACAAGATTCAAAAACTTGATCCGTCTCACGTAACCAACGTATAGTCTCAGAGGGATTATCACTACCCTTGTAAACCTTCGGCCCGCACGACATAAACTTCTTGTAGGAACATTTCTCTTGTGTCTTTCCTGCCATCGTATTCTGTAGCAGCTCCCTCGTCAGTCGGAGCTTCTCCTCTAACAGTCTAATATACGCCGCCTAATCTTGATCGTGTCTTGGCGGCTCGGTATTATGCTGAGAAGCCTCGTCCTCAGCTTCCCGATGTACACTGGAGGCCTTGTCCTCCATTTGCTTGGGAGCCTCTTCGGTCGTAGCTCTATGCTCAGTCATTTCTAATCAACTTACTATTTAAATGTAGACCCCAGTTAGTATACCATTTACTCGACAGTTATTATCACTACATCTAATCTATCACATAGGACAGCCACATAACGCTCAACTCAACCCCAATTACCCCGATAGGAACACTTAACGATGGTCGGGCCCGAGCTTGAGATTGAATACTTCCACGAGTACCCAATTCCTCAAACTGAGGCTCTGATACCTACTTGTAATGCCACCTCTAACGAGCTTAAAATTAGGGTTAATTTAAACTTTTTAAACTACAATTATCAAAAGCGTGCAGCGAAATTAAACGCCATTTACAAAAACAACGTTAACTGACTCGGCTATTAATTACAACAAAAGAATTAGTCAAGTTTGTAATCTACAAGCGTTACCAACTAGTTTCTGACCACCGGATCCATATACAACAACGGGTTCCCCAAAAGGTATTTATAACAAAATACTACCAGTAGTCCCGCCTCACCAGGCCTCTAGCATCAACCTGCAAAAAAGGTAAATCTTGCACCGTTAGCTACAACTATCTAGTGAGCACCAATTACACATAAGCATCAATAAGCAGGCTATCATGTATCAGAACAGCACACATGACTATCCTATCATATTTCGGAGTGCCAATCATGTCAGCAGGAGTCGTATCTTGCAGGGGAGCCAGCCCCGCTCAACAACCCAAGCCGGGGAATCAGCCGCAACCAATTGCACCAGTGGGGGAGCGAAGAGCAGTCCACGTGGTACACTCTGTCTATCATGCTGGTTCCAGCCTAAGCCAGGAACCCAGTTCCATAGAGGAACGGTGGCCTGCAGAGCCATACCCCGAGCGTATACTTCCGAGTACCGTTAGTTCCCCAATTCGTAGTCCCTAAGGACCTGGGAACCCAGCCAGATATTATCACCCATCTACCTGACTGACCTCCGTAGTTCTTTCGTTTAGTGCCCGGACATAACCTCATAAACAAATAGCTGATCCAGTAAGGATCCATTTCATGCGCGCATATAATTCAGTTATATCTTTCATATCAATAATAGGCATGCATATATAATTCTATCATAGAATACCTCGTGTCTCACGTATCAATACTCCAACCACGTGTCAACATGTACCACATATAACTTACCTACTGAGACTCATGGGAAACCGGTACTCACCTCGAGATTACAGGAAGCATATATGCAATCGAGAATCCCAATAGCACACAGAGTCGTCCGAATCACCTAACACAAACAGACACATATTTAAACACTACTTAGTATACTTCACACTTGACTGCACTAACAACTGGCTCAAGAAAAGGTCAACATGGCTTCTGACAGCCTCCTACGGACGCAGGAACATGTTCCTACGCCTGCAGGAGGTCTTTCCAACACGTCCTACGACCTTAGAAGATGTATACTACGCCCGCAGAGAGTGTTCCCAAGAAACCATGTCCTACGGCCGTAGGGACCACTCCCTACGCCCGTAGTAGGTCTCCTTTGGGTAACTACGGCTGCAGGTTATATACCTACGCCTGTAGTCTTGTTTCCTTCACCCGTAGATGGTAATTCTCACAAACACAACCCTACGGCCGTAGCAAGCATTTCCTACGACCACATTAACACTGAGAAGCTCCTACGGCCGTAGAAACCTTCTCCTACGCCGGTAGGAACAACTATTACAGTAAGTTCGTTCTCTGTTCGAACACGACCGCTGTTTCTCACGTTTTTGACACAAAATCCAACTTGAATCTGTATTCAAGTGTTTATACAACATTTCTAACATATAACTTACTAACATGATTTGGACACAAAAACAACACCACAACACAATTAAACCTTCAAATTTGACACCACACCCATATGAACACCAAGACTAGGTTTCAAACAATAAAACTTACAAAGATTATGATTATGAACAGATTGCTAGCTTGGATTCTTGTTGAAATCAGTTTCTAATCCTTTCCCTTCTTGATTTCTCTTTCAAAAGATCAAAGGTTTGGGTGTGTGGTGCTTAGTACGTATGTATGTGTATGAGTGTGTGTTTGTGTGGCTTCTGATAAGTCTTAAAAGACTTAGGCCGACTTTAGTTGGCTAATACCCCACACGGGTATTTTGTTCTCCTATTCAACTTAAAACACAACTTAGGGTTATCCCTTTTAACTAACGGAGATATTTTTGGAATCATTATTTAAAATCGTTCAACTATTTATCGACTTGGTCAACTTATGACACTTTTCACATTACCACATTTTTATCCACAGTTAACACCAATTAGCACCAATTCCCGTTTAAAACACCAATTAACACATTGAGCACCATTTAACAACATGTATACTACATTTAACAACAAAACACCAATTAAAGTCAACGTACAACTATTAGAGCTACATGTACTACAGTTTACAACTAGGCCCCATTTTGGGGTGTTACAAATACTGTTCTTAATAGCTATATTTTTTTAATCAATTAAGTCTTTCTTGTGACATTCTAAATAGTATGTTAATCTTTCAACAACTTAAGTCTTGAAAAACTTGTTTATGCACATGTCAACATTATTGGAATAGTAAACAAGGTTTATATACAATAATTGCATTAGGAAAGCAATCAACTTCTTTAAAATATCTTAACACATCATTAGGTTTAATCGTTTCACAGTAAAAACGTGTCAAACAAGCTTAATTAAACTCCATATAAAGTTCATTTTGCATCAAAATTTAATCATCCATCATACTTAAGTGTAGTTTCATCGTGACTACAATATGACTTAAGATCTTTGACATAAAATCCCTAATATCTATTTTTTTGCGCTTATACAATAATTATTCAAATATAAGCTTCTTGATATTTCTATCTTATTGAGTGACTTTTGAAAAATTATAACATTACATCAATATATAATAAATGTATA